>JAJOZX010005785.1:0-72500 GCA_023014485.1 Bathynomus jamesi | reverse complement strand
AACTTGTTTCTGGAGAAGGCGGAAAAATTGCAGAAGCAGTTCTAGAATGCTTAGACGATTGGAATTTGCAAGAATGTATTCAAGCAATGTGTTTTGATACTACCGCTAGCAATACTGGCCAAAAAAAAGGCGCTTGCATGATAATTGAAAGTGAGCTTAATAGAAAATTCCTTTCTTTGGCTTGACGCCACCATATTAATGAAATTGTGATATCAGACGTCTTCCAGAAGTGTTATGGTGATTCAACGGGACTGGATATATTACTTTTCAAACGTTTCAAGATTTCCTGGAAACAAATGGATGGTGAAAGATATGAAGCTGCCAATACAAACATGCCGTGGAAAGCAGAAATCCTCAAACTGTGCGAAGAACAGCTTGCCAGAAGTCACTTAAGAGCGGATTATCGCGAACTTCTTGAATTATCAATTAATTATGTAGGTGGTGTTTTATCAGGAGGAGTACATTTCCGTCAACCTGGGGCTTTACATCGCGCTAGGTGGATGTCGCGAGTGATTTATGTCATCAAAATTGTATTGTTTCGCTCGCAGTTCAACCTGACAAAACAGGAACTGATTGCAATGGAACGCTTCTCTCGCTATGCTGTCCGCTTTTATGTGCCAAAACGGTTTGCGGCTCCTATCGCATCTTTTGCACCAAGAACCGATTTGGAGTATCTACAAGAGCTTCAGCAATATGATGATAATGAACTTTCAGCAATAGCTAGCAAAGCACTATGCCGTCACCTCTAGTATCTAAATGAAGAACTTCTGTCGCTTGCCTTTTTTGATGATGGCATAACTTTGCAAGTGAAACGGCAGATGTTTCAGGCATTGGAAAGACCTGGTTCAGAAACACCAGAAAAACTAATTGCTTTTGACCACACTCATGATGACCTACTAGAGAAAAGTCTGGCGGACTTTGTCACAAGCTCAAGTCGCTCTTTCTTTGAGAAATTGTCCCTTCAATCGACGTTTCTCGAAGTAGATCCTGCAGAATGGGATAACGGGGACGACTATAAATTAGCTAAGGAATATGTTAAAACAATGAATGTTGTAAACGATAATGCAGATAGAGCGGTCTCATTAATTCAGAGTTTCAGCAGTCATCTTACAAAAAACGAAGAACAACAGCAGTACGTTCTTCAAGTCGTGGAAAAACACCGAGAGTAGTTTCCAGAGGCAAAGAAATCAATGATAAAGACAGGAAGCACATCAACCTCATGAGTTAACATTAAAAAAAATGGATTAGGCCTATTGGGGCTGCCACTTAAACTAAATATTATGGAATCCGGCTGAAACTTCACTCGAAACTTCCTATCGACACGCATAGCAAATTCCATGGGTGAGACTTAAGGAAAGAAAAGATTTATTTTTCACCCCTATGAGCCTGGGCCGGTCCAATATATATATATATATATATATATATATATAATTTTAATTACTTGCAGATTTAACAGCCATTACATTTTAAAATAGGTACAGAACATGATTCCCGTCGTTAATCTTTACACAAATTATTATTAGGGATACATTTTCTAAATTTATGCAACATATTACTAAAAGTTATACTGTGCACGGTGCATATTTGGTGCAATTTAAAATAATTAATTGCTGAAGATATTTGTCGTTACAGTTATATATACACACAAAACTTCACACAACAAATCGAGTGACTGCAAATGGGAATCGGCTTTTTATCTGCCTACCCACATATTTATCATTGCCCTCAGGGTTACACGAGTCGAATAATTGCAGAAATTCTGTAAATTTCCCTCCATGAGTCATAAGCATGAGAAAGTACAAGCTGTATTGCTATAGAAACTCTGAAATCGGTAAGGATACCATACTATTTGTGGAATTTGCAACTATTCGGGAAATTTAACAATAATAGCATCATTCCATGGATGTCCGCAGTAGTATGGACGCAAAATGGACGAGTGCAGAGATAATGTTCAATGTTGCAAAGGGGGTATGTTGCAAAGGGGGGTAGGGGTATGTTGCAAAGGGGGGGTTTACAATGAAGGGGGAGGGGTATGCAGTGAAGGGGATGGAGGAATGCTGCAGGTGCAACAAGGGTCATGAAACTTGGAGGCGGCGTTATCCCCCAAGAGAAAGACAGGAGAAGGAGAGAAAGGGAGAGAGGTGTTCACCTGGCAGGAGCCAAGTGCATATTAACACTTCAGCCGACCCCGCCGTTCTCTTATAGGCCCCTAATCAGCCAGTTGGCTTAGAAGGAGCCAAGGGGGAGAGGGGGAGAAGGGAGGATGACCTCCCCCCAAAGGGGTAGCCTTAAACTAAGAGAGGAAGAGAAAGGAGAGACGGAGGAGGGTTTTGTGGAGAAGGTGGGATGTCCTTAACCCCCAAAGAGAAACTAACCTAAGTCTTAACCTAAGAAGGAAGGAAAGATCTTTATTCCGCAGAAGTTCGCATCATTCTGAAGGTCCCGAAGCCAGGAAAGTTTTATATAGAGGAAGGTTGAGTTGCCAGATATCACTTTTTATTTTATTTGTCCAGGTATACATTATTAGGGTGAGTTGCTAAATATCACCATTTATTTTAATTCACACAAACTTTCACCTTCTAGAGAATTAATTATTAAAACAACATTAACATTAAAAGAAATACATTTAAACCGCTTTTACTGCACAAAATCAGAAAAATAAAAAAGAAATCACTCCAATAACATATTCTCTAAGATTAATTTACCATTCGCTTTCACTAAAACCACAGAATGTACACCGTGTCTATTTTCTTTTGGCATTCCTTTCTTGTGTTTCAAAACAGAAAAAATATTAATACACACTTATATATATATATATGATCAAAAAATAAAATAAAAAATGTATAAACATCAATACGGGTGAAACACACACACACACATGCACGCACATTTGTATTTGACCTACTTTCTCCTTACCTTATATATATATATTATATATATAAGCACACCGGACAAAAAATTAGTCACCCCTCTCAGAATGTACCTAATAACGTGTGACGGCGCCTCTGTCCTTGATAACCGCACGAATCCGGCGAGGCAGAGAATCTACGAGGTTGTGCATGTATTGAACATCGATTTGCTGCCACTCGTTCATCAGCCGGTCCCGAAGTTCTGCCAGAGTCCGCGCTTCACTTTCTGTTTCCAGCCTAAACAACACCTTCGACGCATTCAGGATTAAAGGCTTCATTGGACCTGCGATGTACTCGTCGCCTCCCATCATTGGAGAACAAACAAAAACGAGACTCATCGGACCAAATTACACGTTTCCAATCTGCCGCAGTCCAGTTTTTGTGCCTCTGAGCCCATTTATAACGTGCCAATTTGTGACTTGCTGTTAACAGCGGCCTCTTCCGTGGTACCCTGCTCCAGATGTCCATCGCATGCAGTTCTCGTCGCAATGTCCGTTCGGAAGTTGGTCGCTGGAGAACCTCATTGGTTTCTTGGAGCAATTGTTCTCTGGTTTGAAAACGATTTGCAGTTACTAGACGAGAAACATGGCGGCAGCCCCTATTGTCGAGAATTGTTTTCCGGCCACAGTTATGCCGTCGATTGTCAGTTGATTGCGAACTACACCACTCTTTGTAAACTCGCTGGACAGTACGCGTTGACACACCAACAAATTGGGCTACTTCAGACATTTTGTGTCCGTGGGCTCTGCCAAACACGATGGCTCCTTTTTGCCACTGAGTAACGTCTGCCTCACGACCCATTTTGCAGACTATACCCAACACACACTTTGTTCTTCACCACCTCACGAAACAGATCTGATCCTGTGTGCTACGTCACCGCTACTTGTCACTTACCAATGCTACATCAGCGCCCTCTGTGTGACCTTGAACTTCCTACTATCGGTGCTATTAGGGGTGACTAATTTTTTGTCCGGTGTGCTTATATATAAGATAATCAATAAACAGTAAAAGAATAAATTATTTAAACATCGCCCTGTCTATTTTCTCTTGGCAATCCTTTCTTGTGTTTCAAAATAGAAAAAATATTAATACATACTTTATATATAAATTATTTTAACTTCACCTAAAGGTCTATTTACTTTTGTCATTCCTCTCTCTCTCTCTCTCTCTCTCTCTCTCTCTCTCTCTCTCTCTCTCTATATATATATATATATAATATATATATACACACACAAGATGTGTCTTAACAATTTCGTAAAAATGGAAAGATTTCGTTCATTTTATTAAAGAGGATTCCTTTATTCATTCGTTTTCAAGATAATTTCATTATTCTTATTCAATAACATTTTATTTCCACGTTATGTTAGACGCGGAGGAAGTGGAGGCAGGTACTAAAAAGATTCACCCATATTAGCCCGAGGCTTTTTTGAAGGCAGCAAACTGATAACAAAGGTTACCTCGACCCACTTTCGACTAGAACACCCACGATGAAACCTCCGTTCACTCCTTGAATTTGATCCCTTGCTACTAAAGTGTATATATAATTTTATTTTACTAATGCGTTGTTTATGTCTTTACGTTTAATTTGTATGGTATCATCTTAGTTATTGAATGAATAAAAAAATGGAAAGAAATGAATAAAATTACTTTTCCTAATGAATGTAAAACTAA
Organism: Bathynomus jamesi; assembly: GCA_023014485.1. NCBI lineage: Eukaryota > Metazoa > Arthropoda > Malacostraca > Isopoda > Cirolanidae > Bathynomus > Bathynomus jamesi. Next base: position 67,920 of record JAJOZX010005785.1, on the reverse strand, counting down.
ATTTTAAATTCTTATATATATATATATATATATATATATATATATATATATATATATATATATATATATTAGGGTGTTTCATAAATGAGAACCACATTATATTTTTAATCTACATAGATGCCCGTGTTCGTTTTACATATTTATCACTCCTCGCCAAAAATGAGACTCCTTCGACAACAATAAGGGGTCCCGAGAAATCACGCCTTACGTCAGAGAGCACAGACTCATCACTTCTTCATCATTTTCCCCTTCTGCTTCTTCGGAAAATCCTTCCTGTTCTTGAAAACTGCTTTCAGCATGTAGTGTTTGTCTTCTTCCTTCGTTGTTAGGGCAGTATTGAATTTCTCGATGAGAGCGATCCCCCGTTCAGCCGAGTCGTTCACCACAGCCAGGACGCGGACCCTAGCTAGGCCTCCTTGGTAGTGTGGGTCGCTTTCCCAAGACGAAGTGGGATTTTCGACGAAGGCGCCGTTGATCCCGAGTGCGGTGAAGAGATCCTTCGTCCTCAAGGTAACGAAATCCGAAATCTTCTTTCCTTTGAAGGAGCCGAGGACGGTCTTCCCCTCCAGACGCTTCAACGCTTTCCTCGATGCCGGCTTGGCGAGGTTCTCTCGCATCCTTTGTTTCTCTTCCTGAGGAACCCCTTGATCGAAGAATGCCAAGCCGACCAGCGTCTCGGAGAAGTACCAGAGGTGTCGTTTCATGGCCGCTTGCGTTTGCTTGGCGACGTCGACGAACACGGCATCTTCCTACAGTATTTCCAGGTCCAGCAAGAACTCCAGATCCACACGTGGGGCCTGCTCTGCTCTCGTCGCACGACTCAAAGCCTTTGCGTAGGCCAGGGCGACGAACAGGCAGATTTCTGTGACTCCTTTCAGCTCCCGCCCGGTCATCCTGAACTGGTCCTGAAGGAGGTACAGCTTCAATCCGTAAATGGCTTTCGCCATCCACCGCGCATGGTGGTATGCTCCTGGCTTCCGTAGTGGCACATTGGCGACAGTCTCTTCCCCGAAAGAGGATAACCAGTTGAAGAAGTTCTTGGTAGTCATCCCGCGGCTGACCAGAAGCCAGAGCTTCCCTCACGACAAGGACAGTTCGGTCCTTGAGACCCTGAAGAGGTCCAGCGATGCTGCAGCTATCTGAATCAATAGCAATGGTGATAAGAGATCGGTCGATGAAACCCCACTGCTCTTGGAATCTTTTGAAGATCCCAGTCTCGGGCCCAGAGGTGGGGCCCATCGAAGACCGGAAGACTTGGGCCAGGACGATTTCGTACATATGGTGCCTGCATGCTAGGTAAAGAAGTTGCTTCCCGAGACCCTCCTCAATCTTGACGTAGGCTCCCATGTGAATCCCGGTGTTCGATGCCGTTGTTTCGAATGATAACCCCTTGATTCGTTCGGACAGGTCGTGTTCCCGCACAAGATCAATGCAGACGCGTGCCGTCTCCGCTCCCGTGCCAGCTGGAACTTTCGGAACTCCAAGCAGCTTCTCCTGGCCGTTCCCGGTGACCAGCACAGCAATCGGGTCCACAGATCCGTCACCTGTGATTTCAGGCAGCATTTTCCCGTCCCAGTGCAACACCAAGGGCTCCTCAGGACAGAATTCTCCCTCTTGATACGCCTCTGCTACTTGCTTCCGAAGCGACTGGCGAGCACGATACATTGTGGAAGAGGAAATGGATACCTCGTTCAAATCTTGCCCCAAGGATTGCGCGACGACGGCGTAGGACATCGCTGCATCACGATAAGAAATATTCATCCGGTCGTACGCAACAGCCACATCCTGAGTGATGAGGTTCCTCGACCGCTTCCTCGGAGAAGGACATGAAGCAGACGTGGAGGCTGCCAAGGAGGGATCATCTTCCGCAGATGGCGACGCCGAGGACGAGGAGCTGTCTTCAAGAGTAGCAGCTTCTGTAACCGTCTTGGCCCGCTCGAATTCCCGGTGTCGTCTCTCCTCCTGTTGTTCCTCTCGACGCCTTTTCCTACTCTCCATTTGGGCCAGCTTCATGTCTGCCGATCCCATACTGCTCTCTGTTGGGTCCTCCTGCTGACTCTTGTAGAAGAGCTTATCTTCCTCGTTTGTCATCATAGAAAGGGCATTGGAATGACCAATATCGAGGATTTCGTTCTTGAGTTCCGCCTTGACATGTCCTCCGCAACACGACAGCTCTCCTCGGATCTGTTCCTACTTTTCACCAACTTGTAACGCTGGAGCAGAGCTTTCATTTTCCGAAGGGCGCTGTCCCGCCTCATAGTAGGAATCCTTGCTCTTTTCCAGAACACCATCACAGCATCCAAACAGAGGTTCAGATATTTTCTCCGTCCTAGGTTTTCCTGTTTTTGATGGAAGAAGCACCTTTGCAAGACTTGCAACTTCTTCGGCAGGCGGCTACCCAGGATCTCCTTATTCGGGTGTCCGATGAGCCAAACCTCTTTGTTGCTTCGAGTTGCCATGTTTATCTGCAATGAGGAAATATACGAATTAGAAAAGAGTACAAATACGGAACGGTAGACACAACGAGGACAAAACTCGACAACTGACACGAAGGACAGAGAGCAGTGCACCCTTCCGTCAGGAAGCAAGGCAGTCGACTAACACTAGAACAGCTGAAATTAGAAATACCTAGTCCTAAGCAATCTGAAGCGTCAAATCTCGGGACCCCTAAACGTATTCTGATCTGGTAGAAACCTGTTCAGACGAGAATCCTCGGCAAAAGGAACAGGGGCATCAATGTGGATTGAACTTCCTTCCACTTCATCCATCAACCACACTGCCGTGAAACACCCTAATATATATATACAGAGGAGAGAGAAAGTGAGGACCAAGCATACACACACACACAATATATATATATATATATATATATATATATATAGGGTGGTACATATTACAGTAGTAACAATAACAGCTAATTCGGCTTTCACGGAATTGTTCATTCTAACAATGGTCAAGCTTTTCACTCCGCCTTAGACCTACAGTTTAACGTGGAAACCGAATACATTAATCCGGGCGGGGTGAAATGTCTTCGTCCCGATCTCTCAACAGCACCCGCCGGCTAATCCACTAGGATACCTAGGGTACCCATTTATCAACCAACCCAAACAGACATTCATGAACTAAATATAAATAAATCACACAGCCACGCGAGAATTGGTAAGTTAAACCGAATACATTAATCCGGGCGGGGAGAAATTACAATGTCATCGACCAATCTCTCAACAGCACCCGCCGTCTAATCCACTAGGATACCTAAGGTACCCATTTATCAACCAACCCAAGCAGACATTCATTTTCATGAGTTAGTTATTCACACATCTACGCGAGAAGTAAAAATCAACAAGTCAGGAATCTTGGGAAAGCTGAGTCTAGTATGGGTGCAAAACATAGTAATGCACAATAATCTTCTAGATTTGATGTTTATGTCAGGATATTCCTGTGCTGTTAATGTCAGAGTAATGAAGAGTAGCGGCGCTAATTTTGTTTCCTACGGTACTGAGCTGTGCTACTCTGATGAATATATTCCTATAACGAACTGCATCCGAAAAATTGAGACTCAATTAGTATGGCCGCAAAATAATAAAATATTGTTGTGAGGGATGATCAATATTGCATAAGGGGTGAGTTGGGAAAAACCAAGTATGGATGCAAATATTGCCGTGGTAGAGACAGCAAGGGGTAATACGAGCATTAAATCTACGGAGAATATAAAGACACCGTTAGTCGTCCAAAGCCTGGACCCGTTATATCGGTGTTACGATTGGTACACAAACTTATCATAGCCCCGCCCAGTTACAGTAACAACCAATCATTACGAACCGACTCTTAATCTTTTGGGCGGAGCTTGGTGATCGTGCATATAAAAGGAAATATTTCCAGCTGGGAGTAACACTTGTTATTTTCCCAGTGAATAAACATTCCCTCTGCCAGTGAGTAAACATTCCCTCCGCCATGAATCAAGAAATTTATAGCTTTCCGGACTTATACCAAGATGGTGACATTGTAGCATTGTCTACAATTAATCTTTTTAACGCGATTGACGGGATGGATTATTTCCAACGCAAACCGTTGATGATATTTGCAATGACGCTCCTTACGATCCGACGCAAGGGACAGCCGTAGAAATATAAGTGCCTATAACTTTTTTTTAATTTTTAAAATTTGCGTTTTTTTTATAAATGTTATTCGGAATTACCTCTTAAATGAACTTCTCTGAGCGATTCAAAGATATCTTCATATTGTAATACTCTTACTATATGTATACTCTGTGTATGTTTTTATTAAAAAAGATTCAGATAAACATTATTCTTTCTCCTTTAAGGTCCGATAGGATTTATCACGTGTTATACAATCTTTTGAAGAACCTCGTGTCATGGACCTGAATACGGAGGATTTACCGAGCAGTCAGCCCAATGAATGTCACATCATCAACGAAATAATGTAAGTGTTTTTTTTGTTGATCTTTTTTGGGAAGAAGACAATGTATTTTCATCAATTTATTAAATGAAAGAAATCATGTTTTTAGTACAATAACCATCTTAAACTACAGAATATACAAACTAACGTTACAATTATATACACGAACAAAACATCATACCATACAACGAGTACGCACAATTGGAAAACGGCTTTTTATCTGTCTGCATACCATTTCATCGTTTCGTTGAGTGTGACACGGGTCGAATAATTTTAAAATTTTATAAATCTTTATCACGTGACATATGCATAAGAAATGAAGTGCAGTACATTCCACAAGTATTACTAAAGTATCCTTGTAAGCGGAATGGGTTCCATACAACTTCGGGGATATGTAACTGATCGAGAAATTTTACAATAACAGGGTCACTCCAGGGTTAGATACCGAGTGAATCAAAATAGTACAGGCGGTGCCTATTTTTAAAATAGATTGCAAACCAATGAAGCCCTTCATTACCAATGACATCTGTGTTCACAATAAGACTACCGTATTCTCGCGTAGTTGGAAAACAATGTTTCATTCATCGCAAACACGCCGATAAATTTGGAACGTGTGATTCGTTCACTATTCATTACTCTCTGAAGTGTATTCGCATCCATTTTAAAAGTCAGTGATAACGCCCCTAAATCTGTCTACTTCAATGAGGGCTTGCGACTTGAGGTATACTAGTACACTAATAGGCGCGTCTATAGGCTTGGTGAATTTCAACCTCACTGAGATGTTCCCGCTCTGTTGTGGACTTAAATGCGTATTTACGCTAGCAGATAAGTCAGGTGTAATGTCAAACGGATAAAGGTTAAATTGATCAATGAATTCTTTCTGCGTTACCTCATTACCGAGCTCATCACAATCACCTGCAAATGGGCCAGATTACTATAGGCTCTCGCGCAAAGAGGTAACACAGCGTCTGATGAATAGTCCGTATCCAATGTTCCGCCCAACGCAATGCCATTAACATATAGAATTATATTTTTAAGTCCGAAATTCTCGAATTTAAAGGCACTCTTTTTATATTTTCCATTCACCGAAGGATGGTTCTGCATTCCGATTAATATCCTTTTAGGAAGATTTCCAGGGGCGATGTTTTCTATCTTTTCGATGCCAACCCTGCAGGCACCGTATACAGTTTGATTGTACTCTGTTAATAGGGTATTTCACTGTAGCGTTTAGTAAATTTTTCTCAATTTCTAGTTGTTTTGGTGAACTTAATTTCACTCGCCGTACGCGAAGATGTCTCCATAATGTGAACCACAACGGGTTTTGCTCCCTCTTCTTGATCATCAGCATCCAGATTTAAGCAGATCTCAGGACTCGTGCGGGTAAGCTTTATTTTCATATCCACCCCATTCACAAGCAACTTCTCCTGGAATATGAAATCTGTATGCAGACGACCAAAACACTCGTATATCTTTTTAGAAATTTTAAATTTGTCCTTTATACCACTTTCGTCTTTAGTTTGGTAATATCCCTCGGCACTTAAAAAGGTAGCCTTCGCTTCTTTGGAAAAGTTGAGGACATTTTCCAGAGAGGCTCGAAGATGAGAGTACCCCGTGCCTGCCGATATGTTGACCTGATTTAAATATACGTCACACTGGTTGAATATGGAGTGCAGAAAGTTTGTTTCAGTGTATACAGCATATTTGTCATCGCAGTCCATTCCATCAGAATGGGCTATACGTAGTTTAGCGCACATGTGCACACAGCTTGGATCAAAAAAGTAAGGGCCTGAGCTGGGTATCACGAATTCTGTAGGAGCACTCGGGGAACTAATTGTGTTTAAATGGTTAATTGTAATAAAGTCACTGTGTTCAATAGAAACTTGAGTTGGGGACTGCTCAAAGAGGGATGGCTCCGATTTACAACATTGAGAATTACACGGATGGATGAAGCGTGCCATGACGAGTTAGAAATAGTGCCTCCTCTCTCGACAAGTAGTAAACAAACTATGATTCATGAGATCAATGTCGTTAGGTTATATCAGTCAAAAAAATGGCCAACCATAGGTTTCATTCGCTTAGAACACTTCTTTTTTGATATCCTTTTAGGTTTAATGCCACGTGGTGATGGTAATCCCTTCTTCCGGTCAGCCCTCTTCTTCTTCCCACAACCACGCATTTTTCTCTTTGCATCTTTGATGATTTCGTCCCGTGTACGTTTTAAATGTTTTTTTTAGAGCTTCTTTAGGTTTAGCCCCAGCCAAAATGTCTTCTGCAGTGTTAAGACCTGATTGTAGCGCTTTCCTTCCGAGGTGTCTGGCACCCCTCTTCAGCAAAGGAACAGCCGTACGTAGTATGGTTGAAAAAATGGACTCAAGTCCGCTACCACGCTGGTATCTCACCCCTCGACAGACGGTGAAAGGCTTTCTGTCCATTATAACTCAGTGCGTCGAAAGTGCAGCCTCACTGTTAAGCTCCCGTCACCGAATGGGAAATTTTTACCCTCAATGGTTCTTATATATATTGAAATATTAGTTATTAGATTAGTTGCGACATTCACGTAATGGGGTCTGTCATATGTAATACTCAAACTCCTTCCTCTATGGTTGGGAATGTGAGCTATGCGCAGCAGGCGTGCCTGGGTATCCCCAACAAACTGGTGATCCACTATATTGCTGTAAATATAGCACATGTCTTGTGGCTGAGAGCTGTCATCCAATTTCTCCATCTTGAATTGATACATTAACCTGGACAAATCATGCTGTGCCTTGTGAAAGGTATCTCTTTGGAAGGCTGATCGATATCGCCCCTCGGTTATAATTTTGAACACTTCGTCTTTAATATTTCTGTTAACCTTTGATTTTAGGATTAGAGTATGAGCTGGGTTTCCTTTGTTACGATTTCGTATAATAAATCATTCGTAACATTTGAGTTTTTTTAAACTTACGTTTAAGTCTCTCACAACATCCTCAGCCGAACCATAACGACCCGGCCCTAGTGTTACTTCTGTACTGTAAAACCGTGCAACCTTAGTCTGGGCGATACGTATAGTTTCATCCCGAGTTAACCCGGCTTTTGCACACTCACGACAGAGTTTATTTCCACAACAATTTCGATGCCTACTGGCATCCTCTTCGGATGAATACAGAAAAACGAATGAACCAAAAACAAGAGGGAAAACAGTCCAGGGACTATTAAGAAATTCGCACCTAAGTTAGATCCCGTTCTCTCGACACTGGAAGGGCATTTTTTATTAAAGGGACCCGCTTATAAGTACATTCGCCCCTCAGGAACCTTCAGTTAACTGAAAACAATATGTGCGTTTGCCTTACATTGCCGGCTTAGAAAGAGTAAGACCGTTGACGAAAGATTTTAAGTTTGCTTTGGCGTTCAAATATTCGTCTACCGTGAAAAGTAAATTGGTTAGGAATAACGTTGCAAAACAGGAACGAACAAGCCTGTGTCTACAGCATTCCCTGTAAAAGTTGTGATTTAGTATACGTAGGAGAAACTGGAAGAAATATTGAAACCCGTATTAAAGAACACAAATATGCCTTCAGAAGTTGTAATACTAATAATGCCATTTTTTATCACGCCAGCCAAAATAATCATGCTATAGATTAGGAATCAAGTAAGGTACTTTATATATGTAATAATTATGTCAAAAGAAGAATAATAGAATCTGTATGTATAGAACAAGTAGATAATTTTAATTTGTGCGAAGGTACTTATAAGTTGGACCCTTTAATGAGATTCTTGGTCAAAAAAATCCCTTACGGAGTCGGGTGAACGGGTTCTAACCTAAGTGTGAATTTCTTAAAGGTCTCTGGATTGTTTCCTTACTCGCTTTTGGTTCATTCGGGTTTTTTTTTCCGATAAAATGTAAATGGAATAATAAACGTAAGTGTAAATCTAATAATGGAAGTAATAAGAGGAAATAAATATAAATGCAATAAATATAATAATTAGTGTAAAGGTAATAATAATAAATGTTAAAAAAAATGTAAATGCAATAATAAATGCAGTAATTATGTCAAAATAATAGAATCTGTATGTATAGAACAAGAAGATAGTTTTAATTTGTGCGAATGTACTTATAAGCGGGACCCTTTAATAAAAATGCCCTTCTGGGGTCGGGGGAACGGGATCTAGCCGAGGTGCGAATTTCTTAATGGTCTCTGGATTGTTTCCTTCTCGCCTTTTTCATTCGTTATTCGGTTTATAATTTCTGTATAATAAACAACAATGTAATAATCAATGTAATAATAAATTTATAATTTCTGTAATAAATAATAATGCAATATTAAATGTAATAAATTTAATAATAAATGTAATAATTATATAAAAAATAAAAAATAATAGAATCTGTGTGTATAGAACAAGAGGATAGTTTTAAATTTGTGCGAATGTACTTATAAGCGGGTTCCTTTAATAAAAAATGCCCTTCCAGTGTCGGGAGAACGGGATCTAACCTAGGTGCGAATTTCTTAATGGTTCCTGGACTGTTTTCCCTCTTGTTTTTGGTTCATTCGTTTTTCTGTATCCACCCGAAGAGGATGCCAGTGGGCATCATCGAAACTGTTGTTGAAATAAACTCTGTCAATTAAAGTGGGTTTTTATTATCATATTTTGACCTTCACGTAGAAAAAAGTGAAGTTTTTGCATTTATTTTGATATATATATATATATATATATATATATATATATATATATATATATATATATATTCCTCGTTCGTATTTCTTATGCTATTATTATTTTTTATTTTATATTTTGATCATATATATTCCATTTTATGCTTGTATATTTATTTCCTATATATTTCGTGAAACTGATTCCAATAATTTGTCTAAATAAACAGAATGATGTAATGGTGTCTTATTTAATCCTTTTGATTGTAAACACTGTTATTATTTAATTATACCAAATGGCTGTCTTCTAAACCGAATGACGGATTTCTAAACCATCTGTCAAGAATATCTGAATAGCGCAATCTGGCAGTTGAAAAGGTAATATATATATATACACATCTACCTCCCAGGTATTCTATGTCAACTGGCTGGTTAAGCCAACTGGCAGATTAAGCCAACTGGCGGATTATGCCAACTTGCGGAAAACCAACTGTCAAGAATATATGCTTTAATTAAATAGCGCAATCTACCAACTCAACCCTAATAATGTTCACCTGAACAAGCCATTTACGCCTTCTAAGAAGCCTTCTAAACCAACTGGCGGGTTAAGCCTGAAGGCACTGGCTTCTACGCCAACTGGCGGATTAGGACCTTATAATATGAAGTCTTAACATGCGTTTGGCTCCTGCCAAGCGAACACACCTCTCTCCTCCTTTCCGTCTTAGGTTAGGTATACCCCTTTGGGGGTGAGGCCGTCTCACCTTCTCCCACAAAAAGGTCTCCCCCAGCTTGCTGGGGGAGTTAATTGCAAATTGAGGGACAACCCCTCCCCTTGTTGCATAACCGCTTGCAACATCCCCTTGTTGCAGAGCATCTTGCAACATTTCCTTTGCAACATTGCTCAACTTTTCAATTGCATTGCACTCTCTCCTTTTGCGCCCATCCTACTGAGATATTTTAATAATTTCTTACTTTATCCTTACATTTATGACTAGTAATATACACTGAGCGCCAGAAAAATCTGCCTACTTGGAATATCGCGAAAAACCAAAAAGTGGGCAAGCTTCCGTTTATAAAAGTTTTAAAATTCGAAAATATAGTCTAAAAGGCGACCATATAACGAGACCAAACAACGTCAGCTGCGAACACACTAGCTGTAACGAATTTTCGACTTCTTTTAAGAATTCGACAGTCTGACATTCAGTTGCTCTTAGACTGCTAGTGCCACTTTTTCTTCTACTCTTGGGAGTAGGTATAGTATATGTTTAGTAACAGATACACTTCTACTTCTTTTGGGTTTCAGAATTGGACATTCACAATGGATTGGAGTGCCGTGAACGTGGCAAGAGTCGTCGCCCTAATTGAAGATGGTCGGAGCGAGCGTTACGTTGCCATTGTACGAGGAATTCCAAGAACAACGGTTCGACGTGTCTACCAACGTTATGTGAAGAGAGGAGAGTGCACCAGAAGACCAGGATCTGGAAGATCGCGCTGCACATCTGCCCTTGACGATCGTTTCATCGTTTTGAGTGTTTTGCGAGATCGTCATTTGACTGCCACAAACGTCCGCATTGAGCTGGAAATGTCTCGAGACGTCAGTGTATCGGAGCGAACCGTTAGGAGGAGACTTATGGAAAGTGGCTTACATGCTAGACGTCCAGGAATGGGCCCGGAATTGCTCCCGTACCACCGCAATGCTCGTCTTGCTTTCGCTCGTGAGCCTGTCAATAGGACTATGGTCCAGTGGGGACGAATATTGTTCACGGACGAATCAAGATTTAATCTTTGAACATCCGATGGACGGGAAAGAGTGTGAAGAAGAACAGGAGAAAGATTCGCCCGTGCACTTTTACGGAGAGGGATGCTTTTGGAGGAGGCTCAGTCATGGGTCTGGGGTCGTATCACTTCAAACTCGCGTACAGAGCTCGTCGTTGTTGGTGGTGGGTCATTGACGTCCGCAAGATACGTAGAAGAGATCTTTCTGGAGCATGTGGTCCCTTTTGCTCCTTTCGTTAGCGAAGACTTCCTTCTACAGCACAATAACGCTAGACCCCATGCGGTAGGAGCCGTTAGCGATTTTCTTGACGAATAGATAGATAGAATAGATAGAATAACCTTTATTAATAATAATAAAATTAATAAATTTTTTCAATTTACAATGACATGATTAGTTGTGAAGCCCGACTATTTATTTCATTTAGTTTGGCCCTTAAGCTTTAGGCTTTACTGGGCTCTTATTAAAAATAAGCAGCTAGTTGTTATAAATTAATAATAATAAGTAAATAAATAAGTAAATAAGTATTATTAATAGTTAAAACATGTATTACAATATTAAACAATATTAATGGACAATATTAAACAATATTAGTGGACATTAATCCTAGATTTTGTTAGTATGCCATTATTAATCGGGATTTCAACTTGGTTTTAAACAAATTTACATTCACAATATTTTTTATATCGGCATGCAAGTCATTCCATAGTTTCAATCCAATAAAAATGGGTATTTTTTGAGATGAAGACAATCTAAATTGAGATATAACAAGCTTTGATCTATTTCTGGTCTGATACGAGTAGATTTCTTGATGAGTTACAAAATATCTATTTACCCATTGCAAATTAATGATTTTGTTCTTACACTTGTAAATAAAAATAAAATGTGCCAGTTTGGTTATATCGTTGAGCTTTCGTAGGTTTAGTTCTTTAAATAATTCACTAGAGCGATCAAGGAAATCAGCATCAAATAATAACCTTATTGCTCGTTTTTGGATGACAAAGATACCATTTAATGCGTTGTTAGCGGAGTTTTCCCAAACAAGGGTTCAACATGTTATATAAGGAAGAACAAGAGTATGATAAAGAGTCAATAAAACTTGTTTAGGGACTACATTTCTAAGTTTAAACATTATAGCAACGCTGAAAGCTGGAATTCGTCGAATCGAGTGGCCTTCCCGAAGTCCGGACCTGAACCCCATAGAACATCTCTGGGACACGATGGGACGGCGTCTTAGAGCTCGTCTAGTAGCCCCTAACACTCTACAGGAGTTACAACAAATTTTAACTGAGGAGTGGGAGGGAATCCCACAGGATGTGATCGCCGATCTCATTCATGGGATGAATCGACGAATGGCTGCAGTCATTGAAGCTAGGGGAGGCAACACCTCTTATTAACTCTGGATCACAAGTTGTTGTTTTCATTTTGTTGCTTTATTGGTTTATTTTTTTCAATATTTTGTTTTTGTCGAAATCTGTTTTTTTTTAGTTACAATTTTTTGTACAGTATTTTTTGATAATAAATTATTAAGCAGATGTTTGAAGATTTTTTAATGTCCTCATAGACTACATTTTCGAATTTTAAAACTTTTATAAACAGAAGCTTGCCCACTTTTTTGCTTTTCGCGATATTCCAAGTGGCCCGATTTTTCTGCGTCTAGTATATATATATATATATATATATATATATATATATATATATATATATATATATACTGTAAATTACACACTCACAGGGAAATAACGAAATGATTCAAAGGCCTTGCGTATATTCCTATATAATCCACCCTTGATGAGGAATAGCTGAACCGAAACAGCAAAAAACAATCTGCCTTGGTTTACCTCGACTTGTCTAAAGCTTTTAATACATTTTCGTACGAAATATTATTGAATAAACTACCCATATAGGAAATAAGAGGAAATATCCTCAATTGGTTCAAATTGTATCTTACAAATCGTCATCAATACATCAGATTAAAAGATAAATTATCTGACAAAGCAATGTTAACAGTTGACCTAACCAGGCATTCTGTTAACCTAACTGGGCATTCAGTTAACCTAACCAGTTGGTAGAGTCTAGATTTTAATTTTTTTAAATTGCATATAACTGCTTCACTATTTGTTTCTCTAAAACATGAATGTTCTTTTTGAAATCCTCGATTAAAACTGGACAATAAAAAACAAGTAATGTTAAAAAATATTACAGGCCGTCAATCCGAAAAGATCCTTAGTTTCACTTGGAAACGATAAATTACTGGAATTCCTGTGATTTACAAACCATGCTGAGTTTCGTGTTGAAGGAGAGAGCTGTCTCTCAAATGTAATTCTGTAAATTATGAGTTTTCTTTCTGTGAAATTTAGCGTAGCAGGTTGGAATTAATGTATCAAATTAATTTTCGGTAGTAATATTTAAATTTTTGTTAATTTATGATTCTGTTTTGGAAACCTTTACTTTTCAAACTTTATTTGGGTTTACTCGTGCAGTTGGAGCTCTAGAGTGATTGCTGACCAGAAATGGAGCATTTTTAGATTGCCAGTAACGTTTTTGTGGTAGTTGTGTCCGCTCCCCACAAAGTGTAAGATAGTTCATTGTTATCGTGAGTTGATGACGTGAAGTTTCTGGTTTTCATTTTCGTCTTTTGTATTTAAATGTATCGATGTGCTTTTTGAAGATAGTTTGAATTATAAAATTTTTGTTTAAATTATATTAACGGTTACTATGTATGGGCGCGTTCATATATATATATATAATGCAGTATTGTTTGGTTGTGTTTGGCCAATGATATTTAGTTTTTATTCTCTTCCTCGATGGAACTGCCATAAGTAACCTTATTGGTAGTTAGGCCGTGATTAAAGTTTTGCGAAATTCTGTAAATTTGTCATATTTTTCCGTAACTTTGGCCAGAGCAAATTATAGTTATTGTTGCGAAGTGAGGTGTTGAGAGAATTTTGTTAATTAAATGTGAAAAGTGATAATCAGTAGCAGTACAAAATTTCGAGAGGCTCGATTTGGAAGCAACTAAGTTGAGTTCGAATTCCATCCATTGCGTTTAGTTGACCAGAATAAGGTAATTGATCACCGTCGAGATGAGAAGAGAGAGAGAGAGAGAGAGAGAGAAACAAAACCGAATGCGCAGCGACTTCAGTGCAGAACAGTTTCGATCGAAGTTCGTCTACTGGTATTTTCGGGCAGTCCTGGTCCCGCTGTCCGATTCTTGATTGAACATGCGTCTTACTACTCGGAAGGCAAACCACGAGCGTTTGAACGAGTGTTTAAGGCTTTATTGTCCATACAGGCATACAGTAGGTTCGTTGTGAAACCACCTACGGCCAAGTGATCGTTTGATTAATGCCATGTAGGGAGTCTTTCAGCTGGACGTAGCAGAGGAGCAGCGTTCACCGAAAAAAGTTGAGATGAGGGAGGCAAATTTCTTTGTCGACTTCTAGAATTGCAAATTCCGTCCAATTCCGGTGCGTGGTTCCACTTTCAGTATATCTTCGTCCCCTCATCCTCTTTGAATTGGACGATTCCTTTTTCGCCACTTTTTGGAGAGAGAGCGGAACCTCAAGCGTGCTGATCTGTTGCATGGTGATGCAACCCCTTGCATTCTAGCGAAGTGAGCAGGAGAGCTGCGATTCAAAATTTAAGTAGTCCGTTGTCAGCTTTGCGGAATGTTATCTAAACAACGTCCAGAAATTGATGTACTGTACACCGATTGTTATTTAATGAAATTATAAGTGAAAGGGTTCGGTTATTGCCCAAATTTGTTTTCGTGTTTTGTTTTTTATGTAATAGTATGTGCGCTCTAGTCAGTATTTTTTTAAAACATGTTCTTGCTCTTTCTATGTTGCCCTGATAGTAACTATGTAACTATATGAATATTTTTCGGATGAAAAGCGATCTTTGATGAGAAAGCGCTGGAATAGATTGTGACCTTGAAATTTGTTGTGAACAGTTTTAAGAAAATTATCATTTATTTTTCACGTAAAAGCGTTGTTACAGGTTGTACATTTGAGTATTTGTGTGAGATGTTATTTTATGCAAACGTAAAATTCTTAATTTTCTTTCGATTTTTATGAAATGATACAAAATATCTAATTTGTGGAAATTGTCATTGGCATTATTTCTTGTCTGTTTTAACTTTGAAATTGTTAACGTTGGCAAAAGAAATAAAAAAATAAAAACCCTGAAAAATAAATAAATTTGTTGAATAAATAAATAAATTTGTTAAAAGAAAATAAATTAAATAAATAAGTTTTCCAAGTGAAAACTTATTTTCAAGTGGGTGATGCGAGTGTAGTGTATTGGTATTTTTTTTAATAAATCTCTAATAAGAATTTAATGTTTTGTTTATAAGAATTTAATAATGTTTTGTCTGAAATTAAAAATATAAAATACTAATTGGCAACACCGAAATGTGCCGAAGCCGAAATGCCCCAATTTCAGGATTCGGGCGGGAGTCCTCATTAAGTGTTTGTTAGCAATATGTTAGTGTGAATTTAGAATAGTTAATTGTATGGGTCCGCACACGTTTTATGCTGTTTGTTCAGTTGTTTCTTCATAAATAAAAAGTCAGTAAATAGTAATAATAGAGTGGAATTATAGCCGGTCGCTTTCATTGTTCGAAATCATAATGGCGTCCACCGGCTCAAGCGGTCTGCCCGCGTCCGTATAAAGACACAGAGAAAACGAGAGTAAAGAATGATAATAGTAAGAAAAGGCAAATGATGAAAAGAAAGCGAAAAGTATAAGTAAATACTTTGTATTTAAAAATCACGACAATGTGAATATATGTGGGTGTGTATGCATGTAGGTTTGCAGAGAAAAGTAAAACCTTTATTAAGACGTGTATGCGGGCCGGGGCTAGACCCTTCAAATGTGCGTAACAACCTAAAATAAAGCACAAGAAGGAAAGAGAGAGAGAGAGAGGATGAGATCCTTAATGTTCTCGCTGGCATAACACGACGCATAATGGTGTCTTTCATCCTGGGCAGCTTTAGCATCACAGCCAATTAACATAAGAACCAGCTAGTCGTATGGCGTAATTTTAGGTTAGGCAGTTTCTTTAGAGGGTAAGCAGCCAGAGAATACAGCCAGTCGTCTTAGTTTAGTGCCTTATATATACATATATAGGCTAACTGGAACGGCACCACCACTCACGACAAATTTTTAAAGTAAAATATAGCCATCCTAGTGGTGTTCCGAACCCCCACCAGTCGCAAGAGCCAGTCATGGATACCATGAATGTGGGTAATACGTACATAATAAAGTACAACAGAACCAAATTTGCTACGGATATATCACGTGTCACAAACATGAATACAGTTATTTAGTGACGGGAATTCACGGTACCCGGTCGATTCGCCGACGGACGTTTTGCCGACAGACATTTTGCCGACGGACGTTTCGCCGAACGGACGATTCGCCGACGGCTGTTTCGCCGAACGGACGATTCGCCGAACGGACGATTCGCCGAATGGACTGTCATTAATATTTCTATGACAAAATACACACACATGTTATTAAAGGTTATTATTAAATGTTATTGAATTATTTTGTTAAAATATTAAATTATGTTAAATTGACAGTTATAGACGCTTGACGTAAAAACATAGATACCTTTTTTAAATAAATTTATATCGATAATACTATATAAAGTGTTTTTATATATATATATATATAATAATTTAGGGTGATTCAAATATGGGGGTAAAAAATTTTTTTTATATTTTAATGTGTTCAACCCTTTAAATGGTTCATTTCAGCATAAAACCAACTATCCTAAAATATTTTAGCAAATTTTTAATTTTTAGGGGTTGCTACCAGCAATTAAAAATTGACAGAACGACTCAAATTGTCAAATTTTTCCACACCACCCAGGGGGTACAGTACAAGGCGCATTGCTTTTTTTTAATGTGGAAAGCTCCCCCGTAGGTCCTACCATAACCACAAGCATGCATAATTAAACTAGCATGATATTTGAGACATTAGCTGTCCTTACTTCATCAATGTTTCTTTCTTTCTATCAGGGTAAACAGCCCTGTAGTTTTTCACTACTTGTAGCAAGAATTGTTTTTGATCTTCATCATGTGTTAGTATTTTATTATATTCATCCATTAATTTTACTCCTCTTTCCGCTATATCATTCACGACTTTCCACTGTTTGCTAGATTTCTTAGCGGAGTTATACTCTTCATCATTATGCCATTCTTTAGCATCTTTGAGTAAAAATTTTGAACTAAATTCTGTTATTGTAAAGAATCTTTGAGTATTTGATGACAAAATCTTCTAATTTCTTCGTTGGAATAAGTGCAGGATCTAGAAAAGCCCGTTTTGCAGGAAGAGTTTCTATTGTATTTTGCAAGGCCTTTACAATTTTGTTTTTCGTTTCAGTAGGCACTTCATCATCATAAAAGGCCAAGGCTACCAGTTCTGATAGGTACCAGAGGTGACCTAACAGTTTTTTAATAGCAACAAATGCAATTGTGTCATTTATTTGTTTGTAGACTACAAGATTCTGTAATAATTCCAGAGCAAGACGAGGAGCGCAAGATGGCACAGGAGCTGTAAACCATGCCTTTACATATAACCGAGTAGCAAATAGACAGATGTCTTTTAGTTTTTTTGTCTTTTACTGAAATTTTGAACTGAGATTTGAACAAAAAAATTTTAATGAATATGTAATTTTGGCCATCCACCTAGCCCGATGAAGTCCCGCTGGATGTTTAAATTTGATTCCACCTTTTGGTTCACCTCCCAAAAAAATAATTGTTAACTGCAATTGTTCTAGGTAATCGTCTCTTGGTTGGAATGTATCTAGTTGATTTGTTGCAAATATAATTATGTCATCTTTGATGTCATGAATATTTTCATAGATATCTGGATCTGATAATGCTGTTTCGTAGTCCTCCTTATTAATGCTTGACCATTTTTCTCTGAACTTCTTAAAAAGGACTATATCTGGGCCAGAAGATAGTGATAAAGACTTTGAAACAACAGCTTCCAGCATAATTTCAAATAGCCTATATGGTGTCGACATGCCAGCCACAATAAATCGTTGTCGAATTTTTGTTCTAGAAGAATAGCTGCACCATTTCTAGGACCAGTATTGGCTGCCGTTGTATTGAAACACATGCATTTTATTTGTTCGCAGATGTCCCATTCAAGCGATGTTTGATTGTTTGCATTAAAAAGAGACGCATTTCTGTCACTCAATTTTGCAACATCAAGACTTCCTAATAATTTATCATCAAACAATTTTCTACGTTTGCCAACCTTACTTTTCCATGTTGAAGGTTGTGCAGCACAGAAACCAGATTCATCACTTTTACTCTCTTCTGATTGTGATGATGTACTGGTGAGTATGACAGCCTCTTCATTCTTCTTTCTTTTGATCTCTTCTGCTTTCCTCTTTTCATAACGTTGTTGCTTTTCTGCTGCTCTTTGCTCTTTTTTAGCAACAGCCTTATCAATGGTACCCATTTTTCCATGACGTCCTTTCTCACGTTGCATTTTCAAGAATTTCTTATCATCTATTTTTATAAGGTGCATAGCATTCTCATGAGCAATGTCAAATAAGTTTTCCAGTTTATCTTTTCTTTTTTTCTTTATTATTTAAATTTTGTGATCTTTTCAATTTGTTTGCTTTGTTTTTCTTAAGCAGCTGTCATTCCTTCAGTATTCCTTGAATTTTATCTACTACATGTATTCTTTGTTTTGCTGGTATTCCTGCTTTTTTCCAAACTGCTAGCACATCATCTGCAGTAGAGCAGCATGATTCTCTAATGTCTTGCTTTTTAATATTTCTGTAGTGCATGAAGAGGGCCATCATTTCCTTCTCTGATGGTAATCCGGATGTTTTTAGTACTGCAGAGGGCTGCCCAATTAGCCATACTTCAGTTTCTTTTCTTGTAGAACTTCTCCCAAATGAGCAACTGGGTGATGGTGAGTTAGGCCTAGCTTCCATAATCGATTAATTGGTATCAAAATTACAAGTTCCAGCAACAATTAAAAGCAAGCTAGTATATAAACCATTAATTAAAAATTCTGAAATATAAACAATTAAACATAAAATCATAAGTTGTAAAAACAAACAAATTGAAAAAAGAGGGAAACTTTGACGCCTGGTAGCACATAGTAAATTTTATTTAAAATTCACCAAATTTGGCATACACTACTTTTTGTCATAGGGAACAAAAATACAGGTTGAACAATTAAAAAAAAAAACTTTGATTTTTTTTTAATCACCCTAAATATATCTTTCTCGGTGTATATTGTATAATTTAAAACTTTCGTTTTAGACCATGGAATTCACTTTGACGGTGTCCGGCGAATTTGTCTACAACAATTTGTCTAAAGATACAATTCATCTACAACAATTTGTCTACAACAATTAGTCTACAGATACAGTTTAAGTACAATAATTTGTCTACAGATACAATTTGTCTAGAGAAACTATTACTAATATTATTTTAAAAAATGACGATTGGTTAGGTTAAGTCGTGATATTTTCGTATGTTTTAACAGTAAACTAACGAAAATATCATGACTTAACCTAACCAATCGTCAAGGGTGTACTAACTTTTTATGGCCTTTCTCTGAATCAATAAATTGAAGAGGCATTGTGGGTTACTGAACAGTGAACAATGTAAAAGTTCCAGGATGACTGCAATTTTAAGTGCGAAAACCTGACATAAGTTACTAAGATTTTAAAAAGGCAACAAACGAACAAACGTTTCAGAATAGATTAAACTATAAAGGCACAAACGCAAGACTTAAATTATAAAAGTTAACAACTAATTTTCGTATTAAAATAAATTATATTTGTTTTTTTTATTAATGACAGTCCATTGGGGCGAATCGTCCGTTCGGCGAATCGTCCGTTCGGCGAAACAGCCGTCGGCTCAATGTCCGTTCGGTCAAATGTCCGTCGGTGAAATGTTCATCGGCCAAATGTCCGGCGGTCATCTGTCCGGCCACGGGAATTCACATATATAAAATAATAATAACGATAATAATAATAATAAAAATAATAATAATAATAATAATAATAAATAAACTCATTAGCGAAAATAAGAATAAACAAAGGCCTCTAGGAAAACCCTTTTAATAACAAATAAATACATCCATTATATATATATATATATATATATATATATATAATATATATATATATATATAAAACTTCGTTAACATCGTTGCTATTCCGTGCGTTGATCTCTCTTCACACGAAGGTCAAACTGGTGGCCCGGCCTCTAGGTCTGGCTTGGTGGAAGAGCGAGTTGCTTTCTTGCGCTCTCCACCGTACATAGCCAGGTACAACAGGCTCATCTGGTACCGTCCTCAGCCAGGCATCTAGTCTTCTCTTGAACACTTCAACTTTGACTCCTGTAACGCTTCTGAGGTCCTTTGGAAGCTAGTTAAAAAGTCTTTGCCCCCTGGCAACCAAGCTATTTTCCTTCAGTTTTGAGGAGGTCCCTTCTCGGGCCTTTAATTTGGGAACACTACACAGTCTGCCTTTCCTATTTTCCAGTGTTGTTTGAATGGTAATTGGGTTTAGTTTTAGGTTTGGTACCAATTTTTCGACCATTTTCCTACGTAGATTAAGGTGTATCTCTCTTCTTTCCAGGGAGTACAGATTTAGTTCACGTAGTCTTTCCCAGTAGTTGAGTTCTTTGCTGCCATTAATCTTGGCTGTGAAATGTCTGCGTTTCTTCTAGTTTATTAGTTTTTTTCTTTTTATATGGGGACGTCAAAACTGAGCAGTATTCAAGTTTTGGTATAATCAGTGTTTTTAGCAGGGGAATCATTACTGTCCTGTCCGTTCGTTTGAACATTCTTAGTAAGTGTCCCGCGACTCTTTTTGCTTTATTTATCACTGTCTGATTTTGTGTTTCGAATGTTGCATCATCGGTCATTATTACCCCCAGATCGATCGCTTTCGTGCTTCTCTGAATTTCCTGTCTATATGGAGCATGATATGCAGTGTGTTTAAGTTCATATATATATATATATATATATATATATATATATGAAAATTATTTCACGAAAGTAACACGTGAAAAATATTTATGATGAATAAAACCACGAAGGAAAGGAAACACAAAAAGGTGCTCAAGCGCTTTCGTCTAATGACATCCTCAGGAACACTGAAGTACATAAAAAGGTTAAGCCTATATATAGGTTACAGAAAGAAAAAAAAATAAATAAATAACATACATACACACAAACATATATATATATATATATATATATATATATATATATATACATATCTACACACATACATAATATATATATGCAATAAACGGAGAAGTAAAAATTAAAATTAAAAATTAAAAATTAGAGGATTAACAGAGGCATACAGATTTGTACGGGAAAAATATCGATTTTTAGCACAAGATCAAATGAGTTATAAAAATACAAATTTATACTGGGAAATCTGCCCGGGTTTTAACACTTTGCCTTTTTAGAGTCAAGTTTCGATATATATAAAAATAAATTGAAGATTAAAAGTTAATAAAGTAGCATACAAGTTTACCAAAGATTTAGCGTCCTACCCTTTTTATCTAAATTTGTTTTGAAGGAATTCAAAACAACAGGATCGAGTTGAAAAAGACCTTTGCTTATGTTGAAGTTATTTGAAAGTTGGATAATGGCAGACTCAAGAATATTTCTATTGACAATGTTTCTCCGCGCCCTTAGGATCGCCAGTCCGGAATACATCGATGCCGAATTGGAAAAAATCAACGGTATTGGAAGTGATCTGTGTTACCCATCTGCGTTTATGGAATCTTGTCTCAACAAGGCAAAACGAACTTTCTATCGTGTCAATAATAACACTCGTACTTTGTCAAAAAATATTTCAGTACTTCCATTTTTCCCGGGCTTTTTAGGCATTGCTAATGTACTTAAACTTTTGGATATTAATGTAGTATTTTCATATAACAATATTGTGAAAAATATCATAGTAAAAAATAGCCCTACCAATAATTCAGGCATTATCTATAAAATTGGGTGTAAACAATGTGATTCCTTTTACATAGGTCAGACGGGAAAGGATTTGCACACACGTATAAAACAGCATCAATATTCCGTTAGAACAGGACAGTTGTCCAGTGCTCTTTTTGTCCATTTGTCAGAGTTATCCCACTGTATTGATTGGAATAATGCTTCAGTTTTATTTCATTCTAGCAACATTGTCAATAGAAATATTCTTGAGTCTGCCATTATCCAACTTTCAAATAACTTCAACATAAGCAAAGGTCTTTTTCAACTCGATCCTGTTGTTTTGAATTCCTTCAAACAAATTTAGATAAAAAGGGTAAGACGCTAAATCTTTCGTAAACTTGTATGCTACTTTATTAACTTTTAATCTTCAATTTATTTTTATATATATCGAAACTTGACTCTAAAAAGGCAGTGTTAAAACCCGGGCAGATTTCCAGTATAAATTTGTATTTTTATAACTCATTTGATCTTGTGCTAAAAATCGATATTTTTCCTTACAAATCTGTATGCCTCTTTGTTAATCCTCTAATTTTTAATTTTTAATTTTTATTTTTACTTCTCCGTTTATTGCATATATATATATATATGTATGTGTGTAGATATGTATGTGTATATATATATATATATATATATGTTTGTGTGTATGTATGTTATTTATTTCTTTTATTTTTTTTTCTTTCTGTAACCTATATATAGGCCGTAACCTTTTATGTACTTCAGTGTTCCTGAGGATGTCATTAGACGAAAGCGCTTGAGCACCTTTTTGTGTTTCCTTTCCTTCGTGGTTTATTCATATATATATATATATATATATATATATATATATATATATATATATATATATAATCAGAAATATCATAAAATGGGTAGGTATACCGTATCGACAATCTGGTCAGAAAATAGTACTTTGTAAACCTAGCGACTTCTTCAGATGTCACCATTTGGTGAGAACAATCTAGAATACTTTATTTAAAAAATGTCAATTTGTAACATCTGGTGTTTACTTGGTATAAACGCAGCTTGAACTGAATTTCCACTTGTGTAAAAAGTCAACGGTGAAGGAAAAATTCTTAGATAAAGAGAATGTATTATGTTAGCATAGAGACGTTCTCAAAACAGTTTTATCGCCACTACACCAACAATATCCCAAAAAATTCGCATTTGTGTTTCAAGCTTCTGAGCCAAATTTCTGAATTTTGATTACACTTTTAAGGCCATGTTTGCACAGAGGCACTTATACATATAAAATAAACCGAAAATGATAATTATATTTGGCCAGGCAGGACAACTATCGGACGGAGCCAAAATTTCTCATGCCAACATAATCTCTGAAAACGAATATCTATAAGCTTGAACACTAACCATACATTTTGAAAATATGTTTTTCAACTAATTTTTATGAAATGATAAGAGGATGCAAACGTATTTCTTATGCAGCAATCTCTTGTATATATATGTATATATATATATATATATATATATATATTATATATATATATATATTTGCAATACAATCTCTAAAAGCAAATATCCACAACCTGTACGATATATATACATTTTTGATATATGTCTCTCAGCTATCTTTTATGAATTGATAATAGGTTTTAAGTCTTCTTCTTCTTATGCATCAGGTCCTAATATCAGTGTATATATGTATGTATATATATATATTATATATATATATATATATATATATATATATATATTTATATATATATATGCTGATATTATTATTATTATTATTATTAAATATATGTTAATAATAAATAAATTCATTACTGAAAATAATGTGCATCATATAAGATACATTGGAAGTTTAAGCATAGTATTCTACAAAATGGTAGCGGGGCGTGTGGAATTAATTCATTTAGTAGCATGTAAAATTTAGCTATTAATAAAAATTTATAATCTCACATATATAAGAGTTCTTGAAGTAAAATGTGTCCTTTATCGATTGAACAATAGAACTATTTGATTACATGCAACACTCAATGATTTACCAGTAGGTTTAGCGAAAATATTAAAATCTCATTAAAACATTACGAATGCTTACGATTTACTTTAAATAAATTATGTTAAACGGAACAACCTAGCTCAGGCCCACATCGCCGATATACCTGAATACCACGATTTCAGATTATGCAGAATAAAAAATTCGGGTGGAAACAAATCTCTGGGTACCCGTGATACCAACTTACATCATTTTAAGAATCAATTAACATAAAAATGCTCTCTCTCTCTCCCCCTATATATATATATATATATATATATATATATATATATATATATATATATATATATATATATATATATATACGAACTGTCACCAGCACAGTAGTTCAAAGTAATTCTTTCTAGTTCTTTTAAAATCGTTCAGATACCAATATTTTCTTTAACCGAAACATACAACATAAAAGTATTAACAAGCTTGCCACTCCATCTTAGACCTACAGTTTAACCCGAAATCCGATCCACGACCAATTAACCGGGAACCACAATTATATCATGTCTTCCATGTCATTATATGGATGTGAAATAATTGTGATTTAACTTTGATTTTATTGGGAATTAACTAAACCATTGTGAAAAGCGGGAACCGTTTATTTGAAACCTTTAACTTCATGTAGCCTTTATGAATATCTGTTTTCAGTTGTTATAGGAATATATAAATCAAATTCGCGACGACGGCATTTAAGGCTCGCTGCGGGGCTGCATATCAAATTTTAAAAATCTGAGGGAATCGTATTTTACTGTGTCATGCAGTAAATTTTTTTCAACTTCGGGTGTTTAGCAGAGCTTAATTTCACGGCGCACGCGAAGATATATCTCCATAACATAAATCACCACGGGCTTTGCGCTCTCTTGTTGATCAACCCACAGATTTAAACAGATCTCAGGATTCGTACGAGTGAGCTTTATTTTCATATCGACCCCATTCAAAAGCAGCTTCTCCTGGAATGTGATTGTATGCAGATGTCCGAAGCATTCATATATCTTTTTAGAATTTTTAGACTTGTCCTTTATACTGCTTTCGTCTTTAGCTTGATAATAGCCCTCGGCAATTAAAAAGGTGTCCTTCGCTTCTTTTGAAAAGTTGACGACATTTTCCAGATAGGCTCGTAGGTGATAGTAGCCCGTTCCTACCGAGATGTTCACCTGGTTTAAATACACATCACACTGACTGAATATGCAGTGCAGAAAGTTTGTTTCTGGAAATACAACGTATTTGTCTTCGCAATCCGTTCCATCTGAATGTGCTATACGTAGTTTAGCTACATGTGCACGCAGCTTGGATAAAAAAGTAAGGGCCTGAGCTGGGGATCACGAATTCTATAGGGGCACTCGGGAGCTAATGGTGTTTAACGGATTAACTGTAATAAAGTCACTGTGCTCAATAGAAATTTCAGTTGAAGGCATTTCAAAGAGGGATATCTCTGATTTACAACATTGTGAACTATGGATGGATGAAACGGGCCATGACGAGTCAGAAATAGTGGCACCTCTCTCGGCAACTAGTAAACAGCTTGTGATTCATGAGAGCAATGTCTTTAGCTTATGTCAGTTAAAATGATCAACCATAGGTTTCAGTCGCTTAGAACACTTCTTCGTTTTTGATGTCGGTTTCCGTCTAACACCACGTGCTGGTAACCCCTTCTTCTTCTTCTTCTTCCGAACAGGACTCGTCTTCTTCTCAACACCACGCATTTTTCTCTTTGCAACTTTGATGATTTCGTCCCATGTGCGCTTTAAGTGTTTTTTTAGAGTTTCTGCAAGCTTAGTTTTCGCCATTATGTCTTCTATCGTGTTAAGACCTGACTGTAACGCTTTCCTTCCGAGTTATCTGGCACCCCTCTTCAGCAAGGGGACAGCCGTACGCAGTATGGTTGAAAAAATGGATCCGAGCCCACTCCCGCACTGGTATCTCACCCCTCGATAGACTGTGAAAGGCCTTCGGGTCATGATACCACAGTGCGACGAAAGTGCAGCTTCACTGTTAAGCTCCCGTCACCGAATGGAAAACTTTTCCCCTGAATTATTCATATATATGCAGTATATTGAGGTATTGGTTAATAGATTAGTTGCGACATTGACATAATGTGGCTTATCATATATAATGCTCAGGCTCCTTCCTCTATGATTGGGGATGTGAGCGATGCGCAGAAGACGCGCCTTGGTATCTCCGACAAACTGAAGCTCCACGACATTACTGTAAATATAGCACGTGTCTGGAGGGCTGCTCCATATCGGCTATATATGGCGGAAGTAAACGAACAGTTGAAATACGAACATATAAATTTGCACTTACTACTCGTGTGTAGATCAGTGTGACGTAATCATCGCCTCCGATGCATCCGTTGGCGTGATTCTGCAAACAATGTCATCAACTTGGAAAGTAAATAGCTGCTGGTTATCTACAGTTTAAAATAGCAGTACCTCCGATTCTGCTCTGGAAAACGGTAAAGAAAATAACTTTTCCGTATATATATATATATATATATATATATATATATATATATATATATATATATATATATAAAAGGGTGTCCCAAAAAAACTACATACTCTTTATAGCATCATATATTTTATAATTTTAAAAAACCAAACAATATATTGTTATAACAATTGCCAATGAAAGGTAAATTAGTAATTTAAGTTATCAAAATGTTATAGCGAGTTGTTTGCATATAAAATTTAATTAACTACGCCAAGTGCTCAAAATGTTCTCCGGCGGCATGAATGCACTTTTGAATGCGTCGACTAACTGATTCGCAGACATGGACTAATGTGGATACTGTGATGGTCCTGCACTTTTCCCTAATTGCATCCTTAAGGTGTTCGAGTGTTGCAGGTCTTGTACCATAAACTGCATCCTTCAGGTAGCCCCACAAGTAAAAATCAAGTGGAGTCAAGTCCGGTGAACGTGGAGGATACTCAACGCTTCCTCTTCGTCCTATCCAACGGTTAGGCAACGTTTCATCAGGTACCTTCTGACATCACAATGATAATGAGGGGGGGGCTTCATCTTGTTGAAAGTAAAAGTCGTCGTTTCCAAACAACTTCCGAACTGCAGGTATAATTTCTGTCCGCAGCATGTCGAGATATGCGGCACCGGTAACTGTCTCATTAAAGAAAAATGGTCCAACCAAACCCCTGGATGATGAACCACACCATGCTGTTAATCCTGGTAAAATAACATATTTATCCACATAAACGTGTGGATTATCAAGTGACCAGTACCTGCAGTTGTGTCGATTTACTGTGCCATTCAGCTTGAAGGTAGCTTCATCAGACCACACGATTTTGTTGGCAAACTGTACGTCTTCGGCTTCCATTGACTGAAACCATTCACAAAATTCGAGTCTGCGATCAGGGTCATCTTGAGTCATGGTGTGTAACAGACTTGGAATATAGCTTTTCCATTTTGCCGACTTTAAAATCCGGTGAACACCTGATTTGCTGATTCCGGTCTCACGGGCGCATTGCCTAACTGATTTCTGTGGTGATCAATTAAATTTTTGCAACACTAAAACGGAGTTTTCATCACTCGCACTTGATTTGAGTCGTCCAGATCTTCGCTTGTGCATATCTTGAGCAGATCCCTCTGCCTCAAACTTGTCACGGATGCTTGTAATGGCGAGACGTGTCGGTGGCTTTGTACCAAATTCCCGGATCCATTGCCGCTGGACTTCGGACACATTCTCAAATTTCCAATACCATTTCAGAACACTTTTTCGTTGCTCCAGTGTCATACGTTTACACAACATGGGTTCTTTTGCTGAACTGAATAAAGTTGAATGCCGTAGAGTTTGTATCGTGGAATGAGTGCGTAAGCTAAGTCCGAAGCAAGCTAGTGAGTGACTAGACTACGTTCGGTCCATAGGCTTCGCCATTACAAGGCCTTTGATAAAACAAGGCCAGGCTTAGTCGACGCATTCAAAAGTGCATTCATGCCGCCGGAGAACATTTTGAGCACTTGGCGTAGTTAATTAAATTTTATATGCAAACAACTCGCTATAACATTTTGATCACTTAGATTACTAATTTACCTTTCATTGGCAATTGCTATAACAATATATTGTTTGGTTTTTTAAATTATAAAATATATGATGCTATAAAGAATATATAGTTTTTATTGGGACACCCTGTATATATGTGTTTAAACCACTGTACGAATTATTACTTGCAGCATGTCCCCGTCTTCAAAAACGGCTGGTGTAATATAACGATCCAATTCATTGTTGAAGAAACTTCCCCCCTGCCGAAATAAAAGCACATTTCAATATACAAAAAAGTCACTTGCGAAACAAAAAATTAACGTTATACAGGGTGTTTATAAAGTCCCTATTTCAGTGAAAACGTAGCAAAAAGGGTAAAATTCAATAACAATATAATAGAAGGCATACATTTAATGAATACTTAAGCATATGATTCTACATGAGCATCATCAGTATCTCTACAGAGTTCGAATCTGTCAGCAGCATTGCGGAACACATTTTGGAGCATGACAGCGGTTATTTTTTTAACTGCTGTTACCATACAAGCACGAAATGTCCCATGTTCATTCAGATGGCATTTTAAACACTGTCATCTTTCAACTTTGTCATTACGCAAATATTGTTCTGGAGTGCCTAAATGAACGATTTCCAAATCGGTAGATCGTACGTGAAGGCAACAGGGCCTGGTTGGCTCGATCTCCTGACCTAACGCCCTTGGATTTCTTTGCATGGGGCTTTATCAAATCAAACGTCTACGAAACGAGGGTTACAGATCTGCAAGATTTACGTGCTCGTATCGTAACAACAGTTACAAAAATAACCGCTGTCATGCTCCAAAATGTGTTCCGCAATGCTGCTGACAGATTCGGACTGTAGAGATACTGATGGTGCTCATGTAGAATCATATGCTTAAGTATTCATTCATTAAATGTATGCCTTCTATTATATTGTTATTGAATTTTACCCTTTTTGCTACGTTTTCACTGAAATAGATAGGGACTTTATAAACACCCTCTATATAAAACTGCGAATGCAAAATTATGTCACGAAATACAGCAATGTGGAACATGGGAGAAACTGCCACTTACAACGCCCCACCGTTGGAAATGCTAGAACTCATTATGGGTAACCAAGCGAGAATGTCCACTGCGAAAAATGACTGTTGAATGTGCCCACGGATGAAGATCCTTCTTTTATATGTTGGGAAAAGCGCCCCCTTTCAAACGACTGATGAGTAAGAAGAGACCAACCAGCAACGCGCGTGTGTTCTCAATGGATGTACTGCGACTGTGGGTGTGGCTTGAGTCTGTATATGTCCAATGGCCTCAAAATAATGCAAAATAATAAAACGCAAAATAATGTGCTTTATTGGTGCTTTTTCGTAGGTTTATTAATTATTACATATATATATATATATATATATATATATGCGAGAGAGAGAGAGAGAGAGAGAGAGAGAGAGAGAGAGAGAGAGAGAGAGAGAGAGATCGTCACCAAAATTGGTTAACGATTCCCTCAGGTTTTTTAAATTTTATATACAGCCCCGCAGCAAGCCTAATATACTGCGGTCGCGAATTTGATTTATATATTCCTCTAACAACTGAAAATAGATATTCATAAAGGTTACATGAAGCTAAAAGTTTTAAATAAATGGTTTCACGCTTTTCACAATGGTTTGGTTGATTCCCCTTTGGTGTTACCTCTTGCTCGAGAGCTTATAGTAATCTTGCACATATTGCTGGTACTTGCAATGAGTTAGGAGTTGGCGTAACACAGAAGGAATTCATCGAGCAAGTTAACGTTTACCCGTTTTACATCAGCTCGGACTTATCTGCTAGTATGAACACGCACTTAAGTCCACAGCAGATGGGAAACATCTCAGTCAGATTGGAATTCGCCAAGCCTCTAGACGCGCCTATTAGTGTCCTAGTATACCTCGAATCACAAGCCCTAATAGAGATCGATAGGTTTAGAGGTATAGTCACAGACTTTTAAAATGGATGCGAATACACTTTAGAGAGTAATGAATAGTGATCGAATCCTACGCTCCAAATTTATCGGTGTGTTTGCGAAAAACGAATCGTTGAAGCTTCCAGCTACGAGACATTACAGCGCACTTATTCTAAATACGGGTGTTAGCGGAGTTGAAGGGCTTCATTGGATCGC
This sequence comes from Bathynomus jamesi, assembly GCA_023014485.1. Lineage (NCBI taxonomy): Eukaryota > Metazoa > Arthropoda > Malacostraca > Isopoda > Cirolanidae > Bathynomus > Bathynomus jamesi. Next base: position 37,927 of record JAJOZX010005785.1, on the reverse strand, counting down.
TTTCTATTTTAAGAAAATGGACCGAATGTACTATTTTAACTCACTGGGGGTTCATCATTGGAACGACGCTATTATTGTAAAAGTTCTCGAGCAATTGCACATTCCTCAAATTGTCTGGAGTCCTTACCAATTACAGGGGTACTATCGCAATACTTGCGGGATATTCTGCCTTTCATTTCTCTTGCATATGGCGCGTAGGAACGAATTTACAAATTTTTTAAAATTATTTGATGTGTGTGATACTGCACAAACTGACGTTCTGGTATGCAGCCAGATAAAGAATCGGTTCCCGTTTGTACACACTCGGTGTATTGTGTGAAGTTTTACGCGTGTATATATATACATGTAATGTAACTTAAGTAATTGCAACAATATTGTGTAAAGTATAAAATGTCTCCAATAATTTTAGTTTGTGTAGCGTTTAAAGACAAGTGTTATGCTCTCTAGCTTATTTTAAATGTAATGGATGCTATTTCTGTAACTTTTTTAAGTTAGATATAAATATACAATGTATAAAAAATTGATGCCAATGTCACTCCTACATGTATGAGAAATATTGAAGTACGTAAAATTGTGTTGTATACAGTAAGGACGTAAAATTGAAGGACGTAAAATTGTGTTGTATACAGTAAGCGCTATTATGTACTATTTTATAAAACATTCCTCTTGGCTCTATTATTTAATAAATTGTCGAAGATACATGGCTTGTTCTACCCCGACACACACACACACACACACAAAAGAAAACACTCCCATAACTTCGTCGATGATAAGACAATCGGTGAGCTGAGTGTGCACTAAAACTTGTGTATCCGTCCCCAAATTCTCGTCCACGATTTGAGTTTCTTCAAAACTATCACGAAAAGTTTCTATAACACAATCGAGTTCCGCGTCTGTTCTTTAAGGAAAAACGGCTACTGTTGTAAACATAAATTTTAAAATTATTTTTGACCTGTTCATACATTTTTTTGAAGAAAGTCTGCAGGCCTATGGATTATGATATAATTAATATGTAAAATTATAAATTTTAATTCACTTTAAGAGAAATGCCGAATAACTTTAAAATGAGACATTGCGGAGCAGTTATTTTAAATAGAGTTGACAATTACTTTAACTTACAGAGTCAGAAGTACTTTTATCCAAGCTGGACATACTATGCATCGCCTGACACCACCGGGTCTCGAACCCGGGATCGCTGGAAGTCCCTCCCTTTAAAGTTTGCAGTAATTATTTCTTGGTAAGACTCAAAATATGGATAAATTATGGATTTTTATAAATATAATTAACACTTGCAAAGGATTCTTGATTAATATAATGTAGGACGGTATTAATCACCGAGTTACATGTACATGATATATATATATATATATATATATATATATATATATATATGAGATCGTTGAGTGGGTTACAAGCGAATATTTGAATTTATATGGCTTTAAATGGAAAAAAACTATATATACAGGATCCCAAGGACGGAAAAAATTATTTTCCTTTGTTAGGGCTAACATCTATTCCATTAATGTATATACACACTCCTTCTAATTACCAAGGATGAAATTCTCAAAGTAGTCCTTTCTTTTCTTCTTCGCGTCTAATTTCAACCTTTATCCGTCTCTGGCCGAGAGTGTCTTGATAACGGATGGAAATATTTTAATTTTAACCTCGAATTACTTCATCGAGTAATATATATATAATGTGTAGATGTGTAATTAAAAAATTTACAGAAAGCTCAAAACCGTATTACACTCTAAGACTGGTTTCCGTCGTAGTGGTGAATAATATAATAATGAGATTAATAAACCGTCCTAATTGTAAATAATTATAGTTATATTAGAGAATGTAGCAAATTGGCTATATTGTGTGGTGATATATATATATATATATATATATATATATATATATATATATATATATATATATATAAATAACCAATTTGTGTGTGGTTTTAATTCAGGCAATCATGATTTAATTCCTATACACTTTCGAATAAATGAATTTATTTCCAATAATTCGACTAAATAAGCAGAATGATATATTTGTTTCATTATTCTATTGTTAGTAATAAATCTTAATTATATTGAATGAAAAGGTTTGTGGTTGGGGTTCGACTACCGCTGTTTCTGAAAAATAATATTCTAGGTGGTATCATACTTTCAATAATGATATCTGGTAACACTGTTTTCCTATGAAGACTTTGTGGTCAGGGTTCGACTCCCGTAATATTTTGTAGATGCATTGCCGTCGATCTACTTTTTAATATATATATATATATATATATATATATATATATAGTACAAGATAGATAAATAGATAGAGAGAGAAAGAGTGATTGAGACGAGGCGTTCATAAAAGTCATGCAGGTTTCCCGCACCTGTTTCAAATCAATAAAATATTTGAGGATGAGGTGCGGTTCGCTATTAGTCCCAAACAAACAAAGTGAATTTCCATGTCATTAATTGAGGAAGAACTATATATACACACACCTACATATATATATATATATATATATATATATATATATATATATATATATATACATATACATATATATATACAGGGTGTCCGAGAATTATCTGTACAATTTTTGGCTGTTATTAAAAGTCAACCATGAAGTGTAGAAATTCCAGTGTTGTCCCATTTTATAGAGAATCTCATTAAGTTTTTTCTGATACCAAGTGGTGACAAGTTTTTTAGAAATTCCAGTGTGTCCGAACATTATCTGTACAATTTCATCTTTTAATAAAATTCTTGAAAACACACGTAAAATTCTTAAACAAGATTATTTAGAATCTGTATTTTCAAAAGTTTCTTTTATTAAAGTAACGTTGTCACAAACATTCGATATGTGCACCATTAGTGATTCGCAAAACATCCAATCGATACTCCAAATGTTGCCATGTACGCTGCAGCATATCCACATCAATTCGCTCAATACAATAGCAGCTGTGATTCTTGCTTTTAAATCATCAATGTCTGTCACCCGCGTACATTTCTAAAAAACTTGTCAAAACGTGGTATCAGAAAAAACTTAATGAGATTCTCTGTAAAATGGGACAGCACTGGAATTTCTACACTTCATGGTTGACTTTTAATAACAGCCAAAAATTGTACAGATAATTCTCGGACACACGGTATATATATATATATATATATATATATAATTCAACTATTTATAGCTGTTTCCTAGATATAAGTAAGGCATATGATAGGGTGAACCACAATATTTCATTTGCAAAACTAGAAGACAGGAAGGTTCCCATGTACTGTACATATTAAATTTATTGAAATTTTGGTATTCCCACCAATCTTTCACTGTTAGGTGGGGCAATGTACTATCCGAGTGTTTCGGCTCCTCTTGCGAGGTGACACAATGCTCCTTGCTCTCCCCTATGCTGTTTAATGTGTATATCGACGGATTAATTGCTTCACTTAATGAGGCAACAGTGGGATGTTGTATAGATAACACAAGGATAAATAACTTAGTTTATGCCGATGATATGGTGTTAATAGGTCCCTCTGTTAAAGGTATGGATCGGCTACTAAAAGTCTGCGAAGTGTATTCGCAGAAACATGATATTCTTTTTAATGTTACAAAAACTGTTATGCAATTTCATCCTAAAAGCTGTAATCAGCCAGCTGATATAAGGTTTAAAATGAATGGTGAAGTAATTGAGGAAGTACAAGATTTTAAGTATTTGGGTCAAACTATTACCAGCTCCTTGAATGATAACTCGGATATAAGAAAACAATCTCGAAGCCTGTGTGCTAAAGCGAATATGACTATAAGGAACTTTCGATTCTGTACAAGTGAAGCTAAAGACTCTCTTTCGTACTTTCTGCAGTAATATATACGGACAGCAACTGAGTGAATTATAAAAAAGGTTCTGGCAGAACTCTAAATTTGCTGTACAACAGGTCTTTTAGACTCTTACATAAATTACCCCTGAGATGCTCAGCTTCGCAAATGTTTGCTACCCGTAATGTCCAGAGCTTCCCGGAGGTAACAAGACGTGCTCAACACAGTCTCATGCAAAGAATTAAAAAATGAACCAACCCGATCATCCAAGCTATCCATGAGTCCTGCCATTTATCCTCTAAGCTATGGACCTCTTGGTACGAAAACGTCTGTCTGTAGCTCCACTTAACTTCGACATTAAAGTATTATTTCTAATCAATTGTATATATTTCTATCCTTAGTATATGAACTGTCATTGTATTAATAATATTTGTCATATGGACTACAGTCTGCCAATAAACCTTTTCATTTTCATTTTCATATATATATATATATATATATATATATATATATATATATAACGTAAAGAACGACGCTTGTATAGGAGAACATGCCGCGCAAGATGAGGAGAGACCGGCAATATTTGACCGGCAATCGGAAGATCCCGGGTTCGATTCCCGGGTGGTTACCTCATTTTTTCATTTGTTCGTTCTCTCTCCTCATCTTGCGCGGAATGTTCTCCTATAAAAGCGTCGTTCTTTACGTTAATTATACTGCGTGTTCTTTGCAGTTGAAATGTATATATATATATATATATATATATATATATATATATATATATATATATATGGGTCATGTGGCTATTTCTCAAGTGGACGTTTAAAACAGATATGTTTGGAAGGAATAATTGTGCATTTATCCTTTAATGTGGGAATGTATAAATTAACCTCGTCGTCATTTCCATGACGGTATAGAACGAGAAAGAGAGAGAGAGCAAGAGACGAGGCACGTAACTTATTCGCTCATAAAGATCATGCTGGTTTTCCCCACCCATCTCAAATCGATAAATAATTTGAGGATTAGGCGCGGTTCGCTATAAGTCCAAACAAACAAAGTTAATTTCCATGTCATTAATTGGGGAGAACTATATATATATTAGGGTCATGTGGCTATTTCTAAAGCCGACGTTTAAAACAGATATAATTGGGAGGAGTAATCGTGCATTTATTCTTTCATGCGGGAATGTATAAATTAACCTCGCCTTCATTTCCCTGACGAGGTGAGAATACACGGAGGGAGTAATACAGTTCTTCTGATTATGCATAAGAGCCCGCCTAAAGGCCCAAATTAAATAAAGGTTATTCAATTTGCGGATGAAATTTTTGTGATCCCATAGCGAATAAAATATAGATGTGACCCTTAAGGGATTATATATATATATATATATATACATATATATATGAATAGATTGGACAAGAGCCTCACAATTATTCAAACGAGTGACTATAATGTATATAGAGCAATTTAATTATTTATTTTAATATATGATAAATAATAATTCTTAATAATGTATGTACAACACTATAAAAATTAATTTTTAGCACTAATTGGCACATTATTAAGTGGATTGCTTTTGATATATATATATATATATATATATATATAAGCCTTCTAAGCCAACTGGCGGATTAAGACTTCGAAGCCAGCTGATGCTCTCAAGAGCGCTCATTATGCGCCAATGTTTCCAGGCGAAAAGATGCTCTCCCTCTCCTCCTCCTCTCTCTTAGGTTAGGTTTGGTGGCACTGGCACCATGTGGGGATGGGGTTGGCACCTTGCAACAAAGAGGGGAAGGGGGCTGGCACCTTGCAACAATTGATCAACATTGCAATTGCATATGCACTCGAACATTTTGCGGCCACACTACTAACTTCACTCGGCAATTTTTAATATGAAGGTTAGCGGCCACCCTGCACCTCCCTTACCTTCACTCGGCATTTTTTAATAGGAACTTTATTGGACACGGCAGTTTTTCAGGTATACTACTAAACTCAATAACAGACAATTTCATTATTATGATAATTATAATTATTACAATCATGATTATTAAAATTTCCCTCATTTGTAAATTTTACTTCACGTTCTTGAAGCTAAAACTAATTTAAATGTTAATTAAGTCACTCAAATATAATTTCCAGTTAATATATCCTACCTTATTTTCCTTACAAAACAATTCTCATGTATGGTAAATTGCATTATTTTAAAATTAATTTTAATATAAAGCAACCCACAAAGCAAATTACATCTTTTCAGCTTTCCATAACAATTATAACAGGCCATTTGGTCATTTTCTTCCAAATTTCATTCCAGTCAAGCTACATTTTCAAGCACGCATACTTGAACTTGCATTTCTTAAGCGTTATGGGTTTATAAACATACATTAACTATCCTATTTTCAGAAAATGTACTCGTACATGAAACATATACAACAATGCACAAACGCTGTATCTCTCGTCATGTTTACCTTACTAACCTTAATATTATGTTTACTCCCCCCAAGCACTTTCATAATCTTATCATCCTCGAAACTAACATCCAAGCATTCAATATTATCAGAAATATTTCCTTTATTCAAAGGATTTCCTACTTCCATCTTGTACACTTGTCCATTCTTGTACAATTTATCATACATGTCGATTAAATCCTCGTTCACTTCCGAATCAATACAATATAAAGGGTGAACCACACATTCATTTGTTATTGTATAGTGAATAGTTTCACTTTAAGTTATATAAGACTCAAAATTCATGACACTCGATTTCATATATTTTAGCAACAGGAAAATATATGACCTCATTCATGGGGACTAAAACTTCAGCGTTTTCAAAATTCTCAAACTAAATTCTTCCAACTTTAAATTATTGAATCTATTTGTAAGAGCTATCATCTCAGCATCCTGTTCCAAAAGAACTTCTTCATAAACTTTTTCCAATTTTTCATTTTCAATTTGACTAACCTCGTAAAATCTTTCCATTTCATCGTTTACAGTCCCACTGTAACACAAAATTTCCTTCTTACCAAACACTTCATAATCCCTAGTAACCCTGAATTTTTCTTCCTCACCAAATACTTGATAATACCTAGCAACCCTGAATTTTTTTTCCTTACCAGGAGCTTTATAATTGCTATCAACACTGTATTTTCATTATTCGTTTACAGTCTAGTCCGGTTGCACGGGGTGGGAACCCTGCATTGTTGAAAGCTTATACCACCCCATTCAAGAATCCATCGGGTGTACACCTGACCCCCGCTTGGCTATTTCAATATGGCCGCCATTTTCCAAGATGGCCGACGAAACTGAAAAATCCCATATCCTGGTCAATACTTGATGGATTTTGATGATCTTGGTGTCATTTCTAGGGTTTTTTAGGATGATGAGTATATCTGGAGGGTTGCAGATACTTTGGGAGTCGTTTTGACCCACATTCGTCAATACTCAAGGTCATTGGAGGTCAAACGCCCCCCGAAATAAGGAATATCCCATATCCCGGGCAGTCGTGGAGATATTTTGGTGATCTTACTGTGGTTTTTATGGTTTTGGGCGAGACTGAGTAGTTCTATAGGCACATGATAACAGTAGGATATTATTTTGCAACTCCATAGGTCAAGTCAAGGTCATTTGAGGTTAAAGTTTGGCCTTGAAATATGATAATGGCACAGTTGAATCACTGTATTTGCTTTATTTCAGTGACAATTTCTACAAGCTAGCTAACTGCTGAGCACTTAACATCTTTTCTGCAGATAAAACCAGATCATAGTGGAGTAGGCTGATTTGTAACAACACTTGCTACAATGTTTTCAACCATTATGGATTGCAGGGAGTCAGAGAATTTCGAACTTACACGAGTAAGCAATTGCATAAGAACATCACTTATATATTCGGAAGCAATATATTTGTCTATGTGAGTACGATAAGAAGTGAATTCTTCCTTGTTCTTTTTGCACTCACTCGCGATTTGCTTGCCCAGCTTCTTCACACACTCATCAATATCAACAGATTCCTCGCAAATCTTTTGCAATATTCAGGTATGAGGCAGCATAGTTTTTGAAAACTAACAACGTAGCGATACCATCCACATGTAAGTCTACAATTTCGTCTTTGAAGTAATCTTTAACTTTTACAATGAGCGACCTACGTGACAACTTCTCACCACCTAACTCTTTGTAAAGCTTCTCTACTTCAATGAATTCCATGGTTTCATTTTGTCCTTCGGCAATTCTACACACAAAGCAATGAAGGGGCGGTCTTCAGGTTCAACCCTTGACTTATTCTGGCAAGCTCTCTCAACCTCAACATGAAAGGTAGATATACAATCTTTATGGTATCGGCTTCTTCAGCCGGTAAATCTCCTTTCATGCCCAACAACCTACTGAGTACAACTTGTCCCTGCTCATCATTTTTCAGTTTACACTTTTCTATCAATACATCTTTGTAATTTGTTTTTTATCACCAAGCTTATCGGTCATAAACCTAGATGCTGGAATGCGGTATTGCACCGGAACTTTGATGTCATATTTCTCGGGTAATATACACTCACTGACTTTCAAACAAAAGAGACAGTGTTTTTTAGGGTCATATACTGGACCTTCACTGAGAACAGCACTACGTAGTTTTTTTGCTCCACTGTAGGGGTATCACATTCTCTCTTTTTCATGAATGCTGATAAATTCCGCTTGGACACATAAGTGGAGACACAGTTCTTGTGACAACAAAGGATTTTTGCTCCATCTTCCAAGAGAGGCTCTAGTCTCGCTCGAACATCTGGCTGCCTTCTGATGTCGCTGCTCTCTATGATTTTCTGAATCCTCCCACAATTTGAAAGACCTTTCTGACCTCCAGGACAGCTACGCAGGAAATCCTTGAAGAAACATTCGTCTGCAGCTTTTGTAGAACCTGAAAAATAACAATTTTGTTTACCCATTCTTCAGAGTACAAATCGCATTGAAATAATTTATCCTCAGCAAATGAAAACTAAACAATGCTCACCTGGTATGTTCTCCATATTCAGCAGTCAAAAAACAATTTTGGAATCAACACAACCAAGACGTCATCAAACCACCAGGTAGGCAGCACCATCAGCAATAATCTCAACAACCTGAAAAAAATAAGAGGAATAATTAGACATATTGGAATTCACCTTACCATGGGGAAAATAATCCCTGATTTCATTTTAAACCCTATAGAACTACTCAGTCTCGCCCAAAACCATAAAAACGACAGTGAGATCACCAAAATATCTCCACGACTGCCCGGGATATGGGATATTCCTTATTTCGGGGGGCGTTTGACCTCCAATGACCTTGAGTATTGACGAATGTGGGTCAAAACGACTCCCAAAGTATCTGCAACCGCTCCAGATCGACTTATCATCCTAAAAACCCCTAGAAATGACACCAAGATCATCAAAATCCATCATGTATTGACCAGGATATGGGATTTTTCAGTTTCGTCGACCATCTTGGAAAATGGCGGCCATATTGAAAAAGCCAAGCGGGGGTCAGGTGTACACCCGATGATTCTTGAATGGGGTGGTATAAGCTTTCAAAATATGTAAAAATTTGCTTTATAACAAACAATGCAGGGTTCCAGTAAACTCAGGGTCTGTGCTACCGGACTAGTCCCACTACAACACGAAACATTCTCACAATGCGCCGCTTCCGATTTACTTTCGGGTGAATTACTGTTTACAAATACTACATCACAAGGGACATACACATCCCTGAATACATTATTTTCTGAGACAAATTCGCAAGGGGCAACAACATCCCTAAATTTATCACAAGGGACAACAACATCCATGAATTTATTATTTTCTGAACACTCGGGGCAACATTTCCCACAATGAGACGAATCTATTTCAGCCACCTCTTCGCATATAATAACATTTTCATAATTGTTTATATTAAGTACTTCCACATTTTCGTGCCTCTTATGAGAAACTAAATCATCCATCATGTTAATCATTCTCAGAATTTCATTCATATCTGGTTCAATTTCCTCGTTCAGTTTCGTTATTTCATTTATTGTTATATTTCTCGTTTCTAATTCATTTTTATCATATTTATTATCATATTTATTTTCATCTACTCCTGAATGAATATAAGTGGTTGAGAGTTCTCCATAGAAAAGTGTAGGAATTGCTACGTTTGAATCAACGTAACATAATTTATTTTCTACGTTAGACTGAATTATTTGACATGAAGCATATATAGGTTTGCAATCAAAAGCTTTCATGCTTTGCAACCCACAAACATAATTTACGTCAGACTCAGCAGAGAATTTATTGCAAGTCTCCCAAAACTTCAAATCCTCCACAAGTATCCTATTCACCACCTCTGCCAGTATATCACTTTTACTATACGGTATATGGTAAATTATTTTATAATCTCTCTCACTATTAAATTCATCAGTGCAATCATTATCTGCCTCTTGCTCTTTCGACCGGTTGTCATTATACCAAATTTTTTCGTTCCAATTACTGAATGTTGAAACGAAACAATATTTTTCACGTTCCGAATAATCAGCATAATTATTCAGCAATATCTCAAACGCAAAATCTCTCCCATGTCTATTGTTTTAGTCAAATTTAACATCTTTATATTTAAGAAGATAACTAAAAAAAATTTTCTACCAAATTTAATGCGTCTCACAGAAATTAATGCACAAAGCTATCAATTGCAAATAATAATGTAAATATTCTATTTCTTTATTATGATAAAAAAATAAAATATAGTATAACTTTTTACTTAATCTGACATAAATTTATTTGATTTTGTTATATTTTTCTCCCGAACGTTTCTTTCACGCATGAAAATACTCGGACTCAAACACATTTTAGTTATGCGAATTTTTGCTCAAATTATATTTTAATTATTATAGTTCATTTTTCTTTGTAGTCGTGTAGTCGTTTCCTGTACTATTCTATTGTAGTCGTTAAGTGTTATAGTCGTCAACTAGAAGGTTTTTTCATCAGTAGTCTCGTGATTCTATTATAGTTTTTTTTACATTCATTTGTCATCTTTTCGTCTTCCTCTTTCTTCAATTACACTGAACAACACAATAGAACATTTTTCCTCCTTCGAATGAATTTATATGATTCCATTGTACTTTCTTACGCTGATTACGAATTTGAAAACAGAATTTTTCTATCACTCATCAATTTTGAAGGAAATGCAAATGAAAATTGACAGATTTTCTTACTTTTTTGGTATATTTAATCATACAAAAAAGAAGAGCGCCTTACCTAAAATGTTTTTGCAGTTCATTTTCGCTTATAGCTAGTACTAGAGATTTCTCTTATAAGTGTCCAACAGTATTCGGCGAACATACTGAAGCTATATCTTCCTTGGTACCGCTTTTCCCTGGTTGATATATCCTGATGAAATCTTTCACCATGCTCATCGCTGACAGCGACCACGTTTGATGTGAAGAAGTCCAGGTGGGAATGCAGGAAATGCATTTTCAAAAACATGTTACACCCAATGGCTTGGTGAGCACTAAGCATTTGCTCCACCAGGGAAACATAATTTTCTAATTTGACGCTGCCGAGAAAATTCGTAGTCACTTCTTTAAAAGCTTTCCATTCTGTTCTTTCAACCTCATTCAAAGACTCATCAAATGCAGTGGATTTCATCACTTCTATGATCTGTGGGCCCACAAAAATGCCTTCTTTGATTTTCGCTTCGCTGAGTTTAGGGAACTTCTGTTTTAGATATAGAAATCAAACCATGTTTGATATGGATAGGTGGTAAGGAAACTTTTGCTGGGTCTACTAGGGGTTGATGGGAAATATTTTTCTGTCCTCGAACCAAATTTTGTCGAAGTGGCCACTCTTTCTGTGTATAATGACTCCCCTTAGCTCGGCTGTCTCACTCGCAGAGGAAACAACTGTAAGCCGAGGAGAAGTGCAATCACTTTCAGATCACCACAGATATGACAGGAGTGTTTATCATAGTCAATATGCTTCAAAAGTAACTGCATGTTGGTTTGCTCATTGTAACAGTTGCTCGGAGACACTAGCACCGGACCACATGTCATATGATTCCTTCATATAAACTTTATGTGCAATCGGAACCGAAGGATAGACATTATCATTGTGCAATAGTACAGCTTTCAAACTCAACTTTGATGACTCCACAAAAAGCCTCCATTCCTTAGGATTGTACTCTCGACCAAGTGTTTCCATGAGAGCGTTCACATCATTACAATACACTAAATCACTTTTCATAGAGAAAAATGATGTGAAGTGTGTTTTTTGACGCTCACGAAATGATGATATTTTTAGTCTTTTGTCAGAGATTCCAACCTTTTAATCTAGAACCTAAGAGCTCAGCCTGACTTTTAGATAGATTCACATCTCTGACAAGATCATTTAATTCTGACCGAGAAATTAAATGAGGTTCATCCGATGAAGGTGGATGATCAGAAGAAATTGTGTATCCATGTCATATTGTCTGTCTAAAGGTTCATTACGAGATTCATCATCAGATTCATCATCATCATCTAAAGTCCATGTCTTTCGTGGTTTTGGTACTTGCAAATCGTCACAATGTGAAAGAGGTCGCATGACTGACAGTAAATTAGGATGTTGAATCGCATGTTTAGATTTTGAGGAATGTCCACTTATCTTCGTAAAAATGAAGTAGCAATCAGTCGAGTAGTGTCTTTATTTTCTCCATAACATTGGGACCGCAAAAGGCATTGAAGAATGAGTACCTTTCAACCACCTTCTCAGAGATCTTGCACAAGAAACACAACATACATGAGGAGCCCAGATTTTGTCTTGATCTCCTACTTTGCAACCGAAATAAAGTTCATAAACCTTCTTAATTAAAGGACTGAACCTCTGCTTTTGAGATTTAGTTGTAAATTATGTGCGTCTAATTCGATGAGAAGCAGCAGCAGCAGACCCAGCTGACTCGTACTATTTATCTACCAATCACCAATCAGTTTGTCACCATAGTGTGAGAGAAAAATTTATTTGATGAAATGGCGTAATTGATGAGTTATGTGTTTTTTTGGCTTTGTTTCTCTATAGTAGCATTTGTCGTGTTATGAAATCCAACATTATTGCCATTGGCTGTCCCGAAAAGCTAGGCTTTTGCTCGCTAGAGCATTTTAAGGAATGGCATGCATCGAATGAATAAAGGTAATACACATTATATTATATATATAACCTCATTAACCTCGTTAGGGTTTCGTGCGTCGGTCTTTCTTCACACGAAGGTCAAGCTGGTGGCCCCGCCTCTAATCCTTGCTTGGTAGAGGATTGCGACCTCCTCTTGCATAAACCTCTTGCGATCTCCACCACAAATAGCCAGGTACACCCGGCTCATCTGGTACCGTCCTCAGCCAGGCATCTAGTCTTCTCTTGAAGACTTCAACTTTGACCCCTGTAACGTTTATGAGGTTGTTTTAAAGGTAGTTGAGAAGTCTTGGCCCGCTGACAACCAAGCTATTTTCCTTTAGTGTTGAGGAGGTCCCTTGTCGGGGCCTTTAATTTTGGAACACTACACATTCTGCCTTTCCTATTTTCCAGCGTTGTTTGGATGGTAATTGGGCTTAGCTTGAGGTTTGGTACCAGGTTTTCGATTATTTTCCATATGTAAATTATGGTATACTCTCTTCTTTTCCAGGGAGTACAGATTTAGTTTACGTAGTCTTTCCCAGTAGTTGAGTTCTTTGCAGCCATCAATCTTGGCTGTGAAATGTCTGCGTTTCTTCCAGTTTATTAATTTCTTCCTTTTTATGTGGGGACGCCAAAACTAAGCAGTATTCAAGTTTTGGTATGATCATTCTTCTCAGCAGGGGAATCATTACTGTCTTGTCCCTCCTTTTGAACGTTCTTAGTACGTGTCCCGCGACTCTTTTTGCTTTGTTTATTGCTATCTGATTTTGTGTCTCAAATTTGGCATCATCGGTCATTATTACCCCCAAGTCGACTGCTTTCATGCTTCTGGAGCATAATATGCAGTCTGTTTAAGTTCCTCATTTCTACCATATCTCAAGAGCTGAAATTTCTCGGTGTTAAATGTCATATTGTTGTCTTCTGACCATGTGTATATTTTGTTCGTGTCCCTCTGCAAAGTCTCCACTTCATATGCATCGCTGATTTTTCTGATGATTTTTGTATCGTCTGCAAAGGATGTTACTATACTGTTGCTGTTTACTCCACTGACTATGTCTGTTAGCATGATCATGAACAGGAGTGTGGCCAGCACTGTACCTTGTGGTACTGAGCTGCATACTTCTGATTCTGATGATGATATAACTTGAGTTTTGACAACGTGTAGTCGTTGTCTGAGGAAATTGAGATCCATTTTTCCACTTTGCCTGTTATTCCCATATGTTTCATTTTATGTGATATTATACCATGATCGCATTTGTCGAAAGCTTTAGCAAAATCTGTGTATATGACATCATAGTTTTCAGTGCCTTCAATACAGCTAGGATATTGTTATAATGCTCTATAAGTTGTGATAGGCATGATCTTCCTGATCGGAATCCGTGCTGATTTTCGGTGAATCTTTCCAGTGTCTCCAAGAAGTCACAGATTTTTTCTGACTATTCTTTGAAATATATTGGTGTGGGACGTCAATGAAACTGGTCAATAGTTCTTTGCTCGAGATCTATCCCCGCCTTTTTTATTAGGGACAATGTTTGCTCTTTTCAAGATGCTCGATATTTCCCCCGTCTAGGGATCTTCTCCATATCCAGTATAAAGGTGTAGCTATTTCATTTTTACAGTTTTTAATCAATAATGCGTTCCAATTGTCCGGACCTGCAGCTGAATGTGGTTTCATTTGTCCTATATCTCTCGCTACATCTTCTGGCATATATATATATATATATATATATATATATATATATATATATATATATTATATATATATATATTATGTTATATGTGTGGTTAAGGTATATGTGTGTGGTGTATGTGTGTGTGTGTGTGTTATGATATATATATGCTGTATACTTAAATAAATATATGAATATTATATATAAACAGGTAAATATAAATAATGATATGCATAATGTAAAGATTGTATATAAAATAAATGACTAACAATAAATCTCGTATTATGATGCGAACTGAGGAATGCTATCTCAATCTCAAAGGGTTTTAAATTTCAAATCCCTCAAAGACTTTGGGTGATAAAATAAATCTGTTTCCATTTCCGTAATCAGCGAAGAAAAGAACGTAAGAATCACCTACATTTACCAAAAGGAGAAAACTTTGTTGAACAATGTTATTTGTTCATCCTGTGGTTTTCTCTTCAGAAAATTGTCTCTTCGGCATATCTTCTCTTCGGCGAATTCAACAATCTTCTTTTCGGTGGAATTCTTCGTAACAACCCCTTTCCCTCAAAAACGCGAAACGCACGCCATACAAGGGCGGACAAGACCCCTGTACAGAGACAGCAACTGAGTCGTTTCGGTGGAATTCTTCGTAACAACCCCTTTCCCTCAAAAACGCGAAGCGCACCCATACAAGGGCGGACAAGACCCCTGTACAGAGCCAGCAACTCAGTCGGGGTGAAGAAACTGCGAAGACTGTACAGCACGAGAAAAGGAAATGCGAAGAATGGCGAGAGAAGAGGAAGGATTGAGTTGTGTATTGTTGAAGGTAAGGGGATAGTCGTGTGGAAGATTGTGACGAGTAGACAGATGAAGGAACTGAGTTTTTGAGACACTGGAAGCAACAAGGTTTACTTTGCCCCAAACTGAGATAGCAGAAAGATTAGAGGTCAAGAGTATCATAGCCGTCCCATGCCTAACATTGAGTGTCTGTTGAGAGGGATGTTTTGTGAAGCGGGTGGAGAAGTGAAGAGTGAAATCATTGACATTAAAGTGGATAGGACATGAATTTCGACTTAAGAGATCACTGATAAATAAAAGGAAAAGAGTGGGTAATAGGACAGAGCCCTGAGAAACACCACTATTTATAGCTTTAGGAGAAGAACAGTGGCAATCTACAACCGCAGACATGCTGAATGAAAGCGAACTTCTAGCAGGAAGGAAAAGTATCAGAAGAAGGACAAAGATAAAGGAGTTTCCCTAGGCAGGGTGTCATCACAGAATCACAGTTCTTGAGGGACACCATCAGGACCGTACGCCTTCCTAGAGTTGAGCCCAGATAAGGCAGAAGAACCATCTCTGGAAGAGATTCTAATTTCAGACATAATTAAGTCAGAGGAAGGGGATGGAGGGATAGAACCGGAATTGTCCAGGGCTGAGTTAGAGGCCAAAGTCTGAGCGAAGAATTCAACTTAATCAGGAGAGGAGACGGCAACTGAGCCGTCGGAATGGAAGAGAAGAGGGAAAGAGGACGAAGTAAAGTTGTTGGAGAGTTTTTGACTAGATACCAAAAACATCGAGAAAAATAAGAATTGGATTGGTTTTCACATTTTTGTCTGATGAAGGAATTTTTAGCGAGTCAAAGAACAGATTTTGCACGATTCCGGGTACAAACATAAGCTAAGTGAGAGTCAGGAGTTGGTTGGCGACGGTACGCCTCCTGAAAGCCTCCTCTCTGTTGCGGATATCATTAATACAAGGGAAGTTAAACCAATGATATTTTTATTAGTTGTAATAATAGAATTTGAAATATACTCCTCCATGCCCCAAAGAATCACCTCCGTGATGCACTCAGCGCACTCGAAGCGACCCCGGCCACGGAAAAAGTAATCATTTCATTGGAAATCAGAGAAGTACTGCCTAAGGGCCTCCCAGTCAGCATCGCTAAAGCACCAAAGGAGTCTCCTCTTCGGAGGACCCAAACCCCGGATACAAGAGGAGAGGAAACAGATAAATTTTACAGATAAAATTTTACTGGTGTACTTGACCTGGTGGAATCAAAGGCTTTTCGTCTCATCAGTTCCTCGCCTCTTCCTGACTGTTTTTAATATCTCTCTCTTCGCCGCAATGTTGCCTCACTCTCTCTTTACTATCGCTATTATAACGGACACTGCTCTTCTGAACTCTCTAACTGTATGCCTCCTCCTTTAAGGAAATCACCCAGTACCAGACTTTCGACACATTCTCATATTTTTTAGAAGAAATGAGGATAATAAAAACACAGCTTGCCCTTCTAACAAAGAAAGACAGAACGCCGCAGATATATGCACCACAACATTACATATATCACCCTTCTATTCAACACCACCACCAATAATACAACAACCACAGTGGTATCACGGATCGCAACCCCAATACTCCGAAATGCAGCGGCCCAACCAATAACTCCAAACAGGAACCGACAGACCAGGAAAAGACCATCATTTAGAAAATCGAACACGAAGATTAGAAACCCAGTAAATGTATTATACATAAATATACAAGGCCTCTATACGGACCCTACAGACTGCAAATTACAATACTTGCAAAATTTAGCTACGGAAATCAGCATAGATATCATATGCCTAACGGAAACACACTTACATAAGTGCGAAAAGGGCTGTGAAAACTGCATCGAGAATACTGAAATAGCATTGCTGGACTACAACATATACAGAGCAGATAGAGTGGCTAGACGAGGGGGAGGATGTTGAATCTACGTGAAAAACACATACACATGTGAGGTGAGGGTAAACAAATCAAACAGTACAGTCGAAATTATTATTTTAGAAGTAAAAGAACTGAACCTAACCATTAGGGACGTCTACAGACCACCAAACACCACAAAAACTGAATTCCAATTTGCCACTAATGAAGTACAAAATATGTTAAAATTACTTGAAACTTCAGCAACAAATATTCTAATTTGCGGAAATTTTAATTTCCCATTCATAACATGGAAGAAAAGTGACGAAGTCATGTATGTTGAGAAGTTTCATGGAAACATTACAAAAGATGATAGAACCCAAGCAATAATGCTATTAGATATGATCAAACATTAGCCCTAACTCAGGAAATCTGTAAAGCCACTAGGAAAGAGAACGTTTTGGATTTAATTTTGACAAATAACAATGAGATAATAATAAATAAAAAGGTAACGCACAAATTCCTCCGACCATACCCTAATCGATATACAATTGAATTTAGCGCCCAGAGGTCCGAAAACGTATCCCAGAGAGGCAGAAGGAATAATTGAAGGTTTAAACATAAATTCAAAGAAAGTAGATTGGGAAAGTGTAAATAAAGATTTAAAGGAAGTAAATTGGGAATCACTACTTCACGAGAAGACTCCAGAACAAATACTAGGTATAATGGAGTCTGAAACCAAACCAATATGACTGAAGCATCTTTCAGAGAGACAAAAGAGAAAACGTAGCAAGCTCGAGAGAAAAAATCAGGAAACTATTTAGACAACGGAAGCAAACCGTAAAACATCTCCACAGATGCAAAACTGATGATGCAATGAGACTCAAACTAGAGAGGAAACTAGGCGAAATAGAAATGGACCTAAAGCAAACATTCATACATAAGACAAACGAGGAGGAAAACAAGGTAGCAGAAAACAAAAAATAACGTAAAATACTTCTACAATTTTGTGAAAAGGAAAATGCAGTGCAAAAAGAGTATTGGTCCGTTGATAGATGGGGAGACCAAACGCACAAATGACCCCCAAAAAATGAGCGAACTGCTTAAGTCCCTTAAGTCCGAGATGAAAGTAGCAAACCCAGACGAATTTTCGACATTGATACAAATCAACCAAGAACAAATTCTGACTATTAATGAACTTAGAGTTCTCGGAAGGAGATGTAATTAAGGCTCTATTACGGATGCGAGACAATTCGGCACCAGGTCTAGACACATGAAGTGCCACATTTCTGAAGAAATGTAAAGAGAGTATTGCCAAATCGCTATACTTACTATGGAGAAAATCACTCGACACAGGACAAATTTCACTGCCATTAAAGAACGCGAACATTGCCCCTTTATTCAAAGGTGGTAACAGAGCAATGCCCAAAAATTATCGGCCAGCAGCTCTCACCTCACACCTTATAAAGTGCTTTGAATGTATAATTAGAAGCGAAACTACCAACTACCTACAAGAAAAGACCTTATACAACCCAAATCAACATGGTTTCAGGGATGGAAGATCATGCCTATCACTGCTATTAGACCACCAGGAGAAAATATTGGAAACACTGTGTCGAGAACAAAACATAGATGTAATATATACTGACTTTGCTAAAGCCTTCGATAAATGTGACCATGGAATTATAGCACATAAACTTAAGAATACAGGAATTACTGGAAAGCTAGGAAGATGGATATTTAATTTTTTGACGCAAAGAACACAATGAGCGGTGGTAAATGGAGTTAAATTGGAAGTCTCGGAAGTAGAGAGCTCCGTCCCACAAGGGACAGTATTAGCTCCTTTGCTGTTCATAATAATGATGGCAGATATTGATGCAGATATTTTGACAGTATTGTATCATGCTTCGCAGTTAACACAAAGCTATGTAAGGAAATATTGAGCGAAGATGACATAAGAAAATTACAAAACGACATTGAAACATTATTCCAGTGGCCAGAAGACAACAATATGAAGTTCAACGAAGAAAGATTCCAACTTCTAAGATATGGTAATAACAAAGAGCTACAGAAAAAAGGGTACAAAACTATGCAAGCCAAACAGATACACCAAATCCACAAGTCAGGGATCTTGGAGTAATAATGTCGGATGCAGAATTCAGAGAGCACTATAAAATCAAAATTACAACGGCTAGAAAAATAATGGGAATCATTTGAAGGAGCTTCCGAAGCAGAAAAGCAAACATCATGCTCAAATTATGGAAGAGTCTAGTCCTACCAATAATTGAGTATTGCTCAGTAATCACAAGCCCATACAGAAAACGAGACATTGCGAACATTGAAGCTATACAAAGGACTTTTGCGTCTAAGATAGAGGAAACGGAAGGTGAAGACTACTGGTCTCGACTACAATCCCTGAAACTCTACTTTCTCGAAAGAAGGCGTGAGCGGTACACAATAATATAGATATGAAAAATACTTCAGGGCTCTGTCCCTAACCTTAGGAAGGAAATAGAAACAAACTGGAATAAGAGAAGAGGCACATTTTGTACGGTTCCAGCTGCGGTGGAACAAGGGGCCATGATGAAAACGAGGATGGAAAATACTCTAAGAATACGAGGCCCAAAGCTTTTCAATGTCCTTCCAAAAGAAGTGAGGAATCTCCAGCACACCGACCTGAATAACTTCAAGAACCAGCTGGAGAAATTCCTGTGCAAAGTCCCTGACCAGCCATGCGTGGCTGGCTACGAGGGCAGGAGGAGATCAGACAGCAATTCCCTCCTTCACCAAATCTCGTAAATGAGGCGGGATGCTGCAGAAGGGTCGACCGTAGGTCGATCCATCCTGAACCGTCGTTCGAACTCACCTAAAGTAATACATATATATATATATATATATATATATCAACGTAAAGAACGATGCTTGTATAGGAGAACATTCCGCGCAAGATGAGGAGGGAGAACGAACAAATGAAAAAATGAGGTAACCACCCGGGAATCGAACTCGGGATCTTCCGATTGCCGGTCAGGTATGATAACCATTACACCATGGGCCTCACTCGATCAGAAGTCGTAATTCTCCTACATACGCGCAGAAACCATTTTTTCATTTGTTCGTTCTCCCTCCTCATCTTGCGCGGAATGTTCTCCTATACAAGCGTCGTTCTTTACGTTAATTATACTGCGTGTTTGCAGTTGAAATGTATATATATATATATATATATATATATATATATATTACAAAGGTATTAAAAATTAAAATGGGCATAAAATATAACAAAAAGTAATAATAACTGAATTTATAAACCCCTTTTTGACTCTTAAAACCTGTGATTAGAAAGCATACGAGTATACATATAAAAACCCTTTTCAAGCGGTAAAAGAAATTAAATAAAATTTAAAAATACATAACACTGTAATTATCTTTAATTACACAGTAAATATTCAAAATTAGATTTCCACTGCTGGAAGATATAACACTTTTGAGGATTTTTCCAATTTTAAATAAAAATGAGGATTTAAATTAAAACTTTTACGATTAAAAACGTTTTTTCGATCTTGGATTACTTGAAATTCATGGAAACATTCCAGTCTCAATGCTACATAATAGAAATCAATATATTGTGAATCTTAATGTTTATTTTTATAATTACTTTATGGTCACTTTAAAAGCATCGTTATGTTTAAAAAAACATATATATATATATATATATATAGAGAACGAAACAAATGAAAAAATGAGGTGGTTACCTCATTTTTCATTTGTTTCGTTCTCTCTCTCTCGTCTTACGCGGAATATCTCCTATACAAGCGTCGTTCTTTACGTTATTTATACTGCGTGTTCTTTGCAGTTGAATGTATATATGTTACGGCATGCGGGAGGTGCCCCCTTGGGGCATTGGTTTCTGCGAGTATGTAGAAGAATTACGGCATTTGGAAGAGTGAGGCCCATGGTGTAATGGTATCGCATCTGACCGGCATATATATATATATATGTGTGTATTATATATTGGTATTCAGCGCATTTCATTTTTCGTGCTACAATTTTTTAATACATTCTAAAGTTAGTATCGAAGGTCATGAGAGGAGGTCACCCTTACGGAGTACTGCAGGCGTTATGTATTCTCGCTACCAGCAGAAAACTGCACTGAAAGAGGCTTTCTGGGCACCTGTGTCAAGTATTGACAGAAAACGATTTTGTACGTTTTTGAACATTTTTTGGCCGTAAAGTCAACTACCTGTATTAACGTTCCTATGATATCGTAAGCAAACTTCAAGAAAGAACGGAATTAGATCAGTCTTCCTTTATCCCTTCAGAAGTGGCGTCTAATATTTTGGACAAAATGTATATTAATAATTCGCAACCCTTTTTTCTTGTTTGAGAAGTTGAGTCACGCGAGTCATTTTACTGGAGTCAGAATGTAAGTTTGTGACTTGCTGCTATCTTAGAACAGTTAGCATATAAAAATATTCTTTTTAAAAATCAGTTTTATTCACGTCCTGTGTCTGAACGGGATAAACACGATACCGAAAGTGTTTCTCCGTTAAACTAGTTTAAGCCAGTTCAAATCAGGTTTGTCTCGACGTGCGTTACTTTATACACACCCTGTAGGGCGACATACATTTCGCCTATTTCAAAGACATTTTTCCTCTAAGTGTTCCTTGGAGCTGACGTTCGCTTACTTTAAATTATTCACTGTTTCGTTTTTTAATGCGACCTGACATATCTTTCACCCATTTCAATATTCTCTTGGTAATAGGCGTATTACAAAATTTTCCTCTGGTTAACTTATATATAATTTCTCAGCATAGCCTCAGCCTACATCGGCTGTAAAGTACCGTATCGCAATTCAACGCATGTGTAAGAAGCCGTTTGCTTGGAATTCTTATAATGCAGTTATCGCAGAAACAATAATTATTGTATTATTGTACATTTAATGTAATCATTATGTATTGTTGTACTTGACACTGTATTGAAAATTAATTCATATTTGTCAAGCCATTTGTATCTTTGTTTTATAACCAATGCATATTGTGTTGTAAATAAGGTATTGTTCTTAGCATTCCAATATTTACTATGGGCACTCAATATATTTCGCTCCACCCTTTTTTCTTAGCTAAATAATAGGCCATGGGGCTGAAATGTCTTTTGGGCCGTAAGTTTGAACTTTCTGTGCTTCACATAACCGGATTTTTCCACTTTGAACCTCCCCTCCTTGTATAAAACCTCTTTTAAACGCCCTTGTATAAAACCGTGGTTAACGCAGTTTTGAAAATGGCGTCTGACAGTGATGTGCGTCGTAAACAGAGAGCTGTTATCGAGTTTCTTCCGCAGAGAAGGAAACAGTAGGAAATATTTACAAACGTTTACAAAACATTTACAGAGATACTGTTGTTAATCGAAGCACAGTTGGACGCTGGTCTAAACGTGTGAGATCATCGGAGAGAGGGAGAGCGAGCCTCGATGATAAGCCACGCAGCGGTCGCCCGGCATCGGCTGTGACATCTCACACTGTGCAACGTGCTAACAGCATCATTCGATGAAATGTGTGCGTCACATACAAGGAGCAATCACTCGACCTAGGAATTAGTGAAGGAAATGTGAATACGATAATTCAGCAGCTGGGATACTCAAAAGTGTTTTCACGGTTTGTTTCTCGCGAACTGACTGAAGATCACAAAGCCCAAAGAAAAGAAATTGCTTCTGAGTCGTTGGTTCGATACGAGACAGAAGGAGATGACTTCCTTTCACGAATTGTGGCTGGTCGTAGTTTGTTAATTAAAAGAAAAGGCCGCACAGTCTATCCATTCTCCTTAATGATTGAAAGATTGAATGGTGGCCCCTAATATGAATCAACTACATAATTACTTCGTGAGCCTACTTAATCATTAACAAATATGGCACTATCATGTGTATGTTAGTATGTAATTCTCTGTAAACTTATTGTATGTCTAATACATGTAGCAAAGAAAAATAAGGACCTTTTCCAGTTTGTGTACCGTTTTTCATATAATTTATTTTTGCTTCTTTTCAGATCAAAAATGAGTGATAATATCAATTTTTTTTTATTTTTTTTTTTAGGTTAATTGTACGCCCTTGACGATTGGTTAGGTTAAGTCGTGATATTTTGGTTAAAGCTAACGAAAATATCACGACTTAACCTAACCAATCGTCAATGGCTGACAGACATTCCTGAGCGTGACCGACTGACAAACAGACATTCCTGGGTGTTTATATTAATAATTTTGAGGAATAAGAACGATGAAACGATACATATTGAAGTTTTATTGACAGACGTTTCGGAAAAATTAATTATGAAAAACGGTATGAAAAATTAATTATGAAAAACGGTATGAAAAAC
The DNA here is from genome assembly GCA_023014485.1 of Bathynomus jamesi. Classification (NCBI taxonomy): domain Eukaryota; kingdom Metazoa; phylum Arthropoda; class Malacostraca; order Isopoda; family Cirolanidae; genus Bathynomus; species Bathynomus jamesi. Next base: position 14,286 of record JAJOZX010005785.1, on the reverse strand, counting down.
GGTACACAAACTGGAAAAGGTCCAAAAATAACTTCTTATTATTATTGTTGTTATAATTATTATTTCCAAAATTAGAGACCTATAAATTAGCACCTATAATCTAGGCATTATATATCGGGTGGCCCAAAAAAAACGCCTTGAGATTTGAACATCAATAACTTCAAAAATATACAGTTCACACTTCCAAAATTTACATAACTTTTACCTCAATTTTTTGATAAGCCATCATAAAAATTTCAGACCTCTACATATATGATAATACTTTTTCCACAGTTTAGGGAACAATGAGGTATGGTGAAAAAAACGAATATCATACACTGAAAAAATTTTAATTTTACTGTACATCTTATCAACAAATATGATCAATATGTCCGCCGTCCCGCTTACAAACTAATCTTAACCTTTTCTTCCACGATATGATACATTTTCTGATTTCTACTAATGTTATTTTGCCCCAATATTTGATTATTTTTTTCTTTAATTGCATTTCTGTAAACTTTTCTGTTTGACCTTCATAAATCTCTCTGCTACAGTGTTCCATATACAATAATCCATGGGATTGCAATCAGGTGATTGCGGGGGCCAGTCGTTTTTTCCAATGAAGTTGAATACATTCTGTTGTAGATAATCCTGTGTGAACTTGCTAGTATGAGCTGTAGCACTATCTTGTTGGAGTATGAAATCGTTTCCATAATACAGACGCTGACAATCGGGCAAAAGATTTTCCTCTAAGAGATTTACATCGGTTTCTGAAATATTTTTTTTATTTTCTGAAATGAAATGAATTTTCGTCTTTCCATTCCACGATACATCTGCTAATACCATGATTTTTGGGGAAACCGACTTATCTGGTGGTAAAGTCTCGATGGAGGAATGTCTTTCTTACGCCGACCAAACAACATCGTTCCGGGAGTTTCGAGCAATCTCGCTGGTGAAGTCTTTTTCATCTGTATAAACTATTTTTTTTAACATCATTGGACGAAAATCTATGAAGCAATTTTCTACAACGAATTTTTGCTTTAGCTCTTACATTGCTGTCACGTCTTGAAACACGGATCCTTTAAAATGCTTTAAGTCCTACCGTTCTCTGCATTCTTTGTATGGAATTTCGACTGGTACCTAAATTTCTTGCAATTTTCCTCTGAGAGCAGTGTGACCTAGGTCGATCCTCTTGAGATAGGCTCATCATTTCGATCATTGTTATATTGTTTTGAGTGTAAACTGTTTTAGGCCGACCACTTCCACGTTTCCGTGCCGTCGAACAGGTTGCTTTAAGTTTTTAATTATTCTATTCACAAACGTAACATTACAAGTTATTCCTGGAAATTCCCTCAAAATTCTTGCCCCAGTCCATCCTTTTTCCAAGAAACACTTTTCAATTACCGCTTTTTCACCGTTAGTTAAAACCATAATTTGAAGGGTAAGTTTAAAAAACAGTATTTAAGATGGGCGTAGCCTATATCATCTGACGTTTTCAGAGATTAACAGATTATCCATAGGCTAAAGAAACTACTACAAGTCTTAGAATAGTTGCCAGGTACAGCTATGCACATTTAGGATTTATGATATTCATTTTTTTCACCATACCTCATTGTTCCCTCAGCTGTGGAAAAAGTATTTTATGTAGAGGTCTGAAATTTTTATGAGGGCTTATCAATAGATTGAGGGGATCTTTTCCGTTTGACTGCCGCCATTGAAACATAAGAGGTGAGTACCCCCAGCCTTCTTTACTTAGCCTTATAAGGCTAACTAATGAAAATATCACGACCTAACCTAACCAATCGTTAGGTCAACTGTACGACCTTGACGATTGGTTAGGTTAGGTCGTGACATTTTTGTTAGTTAGCCTTATAAAGCTAACTAAAGAAGGCTGGAGGCCCTGATCTTCAGGTGATCCCCTTATTTTTCTGAGTACACGATTAAAACTTAAAAATTAAGCATGGATCTTGAAAGTAATTAAAATTGTTTATAAGAAACAAAATTTGAAGGGGAAATTAAGAAAAGCTTTTTATAAAGTAACTTATTTGTATCATCAAGACATTTCAGTTAAAATACAAAATACAAAAAGTTTAATTATGTTTCAATGGCGGCAGTCAAACGGAAAAGATCCGATTGAGGTAAAAGTATGTAAATTTGGAAGTGTGAACTATATATTTTTGAAGTTATTGATGTTCAGATCTCAAGGCGTGTTTTTTGGTCCACCCAATATATATATATATATATATATATATATATATATATATATATATATATATATATATATATATGTGTGTGTGTGTGTGTGGTGTGTGTGTGTGTGTGTGTATGTAATATTACAACATCCTGCAAGGAAGAAATATAAAATTAATTATAAAACAGTGTTTAAAAAGTCTAATTAATTTCGGCTGGTCACAACCAAGCCCTTTTCAAAGCCATAAACTAAATAAAATATCTAAAAAAGTTATAAAACTTCCGTCCTGCGGAAGAGCTAAGATTAGAATGACTGTGTGAAGACATAAACATGGACAGAGAGATGGTAGCTGTCGTACGTCTGGCAGATGGCAAAGTCAAACTATTGCCCACATTTCAACCTTCGAGGTAAGAAATCTATAAAAATCAATCCTGTACATCTGGCAGCCGTTCACGACCCGAAATTGCCCTGAAATATTTTAAAATGTTAAAAATAAAGCTATCCATACTGTAGATTGTAGAACAACTTAATATTGGAAATGGTGTCTTCTGCCAAAATATAAAATGCCTCGTATATTTGTCTCTGTTCCTGGTCCCTGACCTTTATGATAGGTTTAGAATCCTGGAAGTTAAAAATATGATTATGCTGTTCCCTATGCTGAACTAGGCTACTATAAGTATTAGTATTACCCGATCTCAGGTCACGTTTGTGGGAATTAATCCTCTGAAAATCAATTGTCTCCCCGATGTATTTTTAAGGGCAGCCTCCACATGGGATTTCATAAACTACGCCAGAATTGTTGGAGGCTTTAGTAATAGGATGACGAATGAACGAAGACAATTTATCTGGTACAGCGGAGACCAATTTAATCTGCTTTGGCAAGAGTGAGGAAAGCCCTTTGTTAACCTCAAAGGATACTTCCAGGAATGAAACGTCTTTATCCCGGTTTCCAGTTTTGGGAGAAAAGAACGATCTCCTAGCGGTGAAATAAGCTTTATCGATGAACAATTTGGAATAACCCAAACGTATAAATATACTTTTAATATGTAAAACTTCATCGTGAAGATAAATGAGGTCACAAATCCTGAAAGCTCTCAAAAAGAGACCGGAAATGACGCCTTTCTTAGTACAAAGAGAATGATTGAAAAAAGCATGAATGTAGCTGTCTGAATGCGTAGGCTTTCTAAATACTTTGAAAGAAGGTCTTTGGTTGGGATCTCTTAAAATAAGAACATCCAGAAACGAGAGAGATCCACTATTTTCAACTTCATACATAAACTGTATTGATGGTACACCTTTCTTAGTACAAAGAGAATGATTGAAAAAAGCATGAATGTAGCTGTCTGAATGCGTAGGCTTTCTAAATACTTTGAAAGAAGGTCTTTGGTTGGGATCTCTTAAAATAAGAACATCCAGAAACGAGAGAGATCCACTATTTTCAACTTCATACATAAACTGTATTGATGGTACAAAACTATTAAGAACTCCCACCAGCTCATCCAGATCCACACGAGATTCCAAAATAACACGTATCATCAACGTAACGGAACCAGTTGACCCCCGGCACCAAAGATTCCGGCAAAAAATTAACTTAAAAAAGTTCCATAAAAATATTAGCTAAAATTGGAGAGAGAGCGAAGAGCCCATAGGTACACCTGTCCTCTGTTTAAAAATGACCCGTTGAAAGAAAAATAGTTATGTTTCGAGCAAAGTCTAACAAGCTCCAAAATAATTCCATAATCAAACGGAATGGTCTCAGGATGATCATGAAGCCACTCTTCCAGGAACTGCAAGGTTAGATCCAAAGGGACTCTGGTAAACAAGGACACCACGTCAAAACTCGCCAGTTTCTTTCTCGATAGGTCTGTACCTCGAAGTTTGTCAACAACAAACTCTGCAGAAATTTTAAGATGTGCTCCAGAGATTTGGCCTACTAATGGCGGAAGGAGGCTCGAGAGCCATTTAGACAACTGTTCAGTAGAAGTTCCTACATTAGAAATAATAGGGCGCAAAGGTACTGAGGGTTTATGCACCTTTGGAAGCACATATATATAAGGAAGATGGGGCAAATAAGATTTAAATCTTTGAAAAAGTTCGGGAGAATCTTTAAGGATTCTTTCCAACTCCTTATTAAAAGAAGCCTGGGAAGTCTTTAGTGGATCATTGCTGATTTTGGAATAAACGGATTCATCAGCCAACATGACATTCATTTTAGCGATATAATCACACGTGTCCAAAATGACTACTTTATTTCCTTTATCAAACTTCACAAGCATAAGGTTCGGGTTGTTCTTCAATCTGGAAAGGACATCCAAAAAAATTTTGGGAAACCTAGAGCCATTACCCAAAGAGTGAAAGATTTCACTTAAAAGAAATCCCTTCAGAATAACTAAATTAAGATTAGAGGCTTTACAGTATTTGGCAAAGTACTCGAACGAGCTTAAAAAGCTAACCAAACAACTGGCATTCGCAGTAAAGGAAAATTTCAATCCGAACCCCAAGGCAGCTTTTCCAGATCAGAAAGATGTACATTTGTAAGATTGACAACCGAGTCCAAATTGCTAAATTTAAACCATGATATTAAAAACCCACTCTAATAGACAGTTTATTTCCACACCAGTTTCGATGTCCACTGGTATTCTCTTCGGGTGGATACAGGAAAATGCTTTTCTGTATCCACCCGAAGAGGATGCCAGTGGGCATGGAAACTGTTGTGGAAATAAACTCTGTCTATTAGAGTGGGTTTTTATTATCATAATTTGACCTTCACGGAGAAAAGTGAAGTTTTTTGCATAAATTTAAACCATGGACTGTCCCTGAATAGTTTATCAAACTTCGAATCCAGGTCTCGTTTAATGCTGTGATTGAAGGCCATAAAACAAAATTGCAGTTGGGCTTTTTATATAATTTTTAAAGAACAAGATTTTACCTAAATCCTTGGCTTTTGGTTCTACTCAGGTTGACCCTTCAAATCCTTTTCCACCTTGTGCTGAACACGTTTTAATTAATAGGATTGACTTGGTTAAGTTTTCCAAACACCAAGCTTTTTACAGGGTGAGAACCACTTTTGGGTTTTTTATGAGAGCGATTAAACCTTTTCCTAATTTTAACAATTTTACACTTACGAAGATTTTAGATTACGTTCATTCTTGCAAAAATTTTTCTTTGGTGTCAGTTAAACGAGACCTGGATTCGAAGTTTGATAAACTATTCAGGGACAGTCCATATTCAGGGACAGAGTAGTGTCCCTATTTTTAACGTAGATAGCTATCCAATGAATCCCTTCACCACCAGTAATATCCGTGTTTACAATAAGACCGCCGCATTTTTTCGTAGTTGAAAATTTCAATGTTTCATTCTCCGCAAACACACCGATAAATTTGGAGAGTGTAATTCGTTCACTATTCATTACTCTCTGAAGTGTATTCGCGTCCATTTTAAAAGTCAGTGACAACGCTCCTAAATCTGTCAATTTCTATTAGGGCTTGTGATTCGAGGTATACTAGTACACTAATAGGCGCGTCTATCGACTTGGCGAATTCGAGTCTGACTGAGATGTTTTCACTCTGTGTGGACTTAAATGTGTGTTTACACTAACAGATAAGTCAAGTGTGATGTCAAAAGGATAAAGGTTAAATTGATCGATGAATTCTTTCTGCGTTACCCCAATCTCAAGCTCATCACAACCACTGGCAATATGGGCCAGATTACATATGCTCTCGAGCAAAGCGGGAACACAGTGTATGTGTGATGAGCAGTCCGTATCTAATGTTCCTCCCAACGCAAAGCCATTAACGTACAGAGTTATATTTTTAAGGCCGAAATTCTCGAATTTAAAGGCGTTCTTTTTATATTTTCCATTCACCGAAGCGTGTTCCTGCATTCCAATTAATATCCTTTTAGGAAGAACTCACAGGGCGCGTTTTCTATCTGTTTCGAGGCCAACCCTGCTGGCACTGTGTATAGGTTGATCTGTACTCTGTTAATTGGGTATTTTACTGTGGCATGTATTAACTTTTTCTCAATTTCTATTTGTTTTGTTGAACTTAATTTTACACGGTGTACGCGAAGGTATGTTTCCATAATATGAATCACCACGGGTTTTGCACCATCTTCTTGATCAGCTCCCAGATTTAAACAGATCTCAGGATTCGTGAGGGTGAGCTTTATTTTCATATCGACCCCATTCACAAGCAACCTTTCCTGGAATGTGAAGTCTATATGCAGGCGTCCAAAACACTCATATTTCTTCTTTTTAGAATTTTTAAATTTGTCCTATATACTACTTTCGTCTTCAGTCTGATAAAAGCCCCCGGCACTTAAAAAGGTATCCTTCGCTTCTTTGGAAAAGTTCAGCACATTTCCCAGATAGGCTCCTAGGTGATAGTACCCTGTTCCTGCCGAGATGTTCACCTGATTTAAATATACGTCACACTGGTTGAATATGGAGTGCAGAAAGTTGGTTTCAGGATATACAGCATATTTGTCATCGCAGTTCGTTCCATCAGAATAGGCTGTACGTAGTTTAGTGTACATGTCCACGCAGCTTGCATCAAAAAAGTAAGGGCCTGACCTGGGTATCACGAATTCTATAGGAGCACTCGGGGAACTAATTGTGTTTAACGGATTAATTGTAATAAAGTCACTGTGCTCAATAGAAACTTAAGTTGGGGGCATGTCAAAGAGGGACAGCTCCGATTTACAACATTGGGAACTGCACGAATGGATAAAGCGTGGCATGACGAGTCAGAAATAGTGCCACCTCTCTCGACAAGTAGTAAACAGCCTATGAATCATGAGAGCAATGTGTTTAGCTTATATCAGTTAAAAAAAATGGTTAACCATAGGTTTCAGGCGCTTAGAACAATTCTGTTTTATCTCCTTTTACGTTTAACGCCACGTGCTGGTAATCCCTTCCTCCGGACAGCCCTCTTCTTCTTCTTCCGACCACCCCATTTTTCTCTTTGCATATTTGATGATTTCGTCCCGTGTACACTTTAAGTGGTTTTTTAGAGCTTTTAAGGTTTAGCCCCTGCCATTATGTCTTCTACCGTGTTAAGACCTGATTGTAGCGCTTTTCTCCTGAGGTATCTGGCTTCTCTCTTCAGGTAGGGGACAGTCGTGCGTAGTATAGTTGAAAAAATGGACCCAAGCCCACTCTCAAGCTGGTATCCTACATCTCGATAGGTGTGAAAGGCTTTCGTTCCATTATAACTCAGTGCGTCGAAATTGCAGCTTCACTGTTAAGCTCCCATCACCGAATGGGAAACTTTTTCCCTCAATCGTTTTTATATATATTGAGATATTGGTTGATAGATTAGTCGCGACATTCACATAGTGAGGTTTGTCATATGTAATGCTCAAGCTCTTCCCTCTATGGTTGTGGATGTGAGCAATGCAGCTGGCACATGCACAAATATAGCACAGGTCTGGAGGTGTATAGCCATCACTCAATTTCTCCAATTTCAACTGATACATTATACTGGACAAGTCATGTTGTGTCTCGTGAAAGGTATCTCTTTGGATGGCAGCTCCATAACGGCCATCGGTTGTAATTTTGAACACTCCTTTGTCTTTAATATTTCTGTTAGCCTGTGATTTTAGGATCAGAATATATGCATGGGATCATTGTTTACGATTTCGTATACTAAATCATCTGTAAGATTTGAGCTTTTAAAATTTACGTTTAAGTCTCTCACAACATCCTCGGCCGCACCATAGCGGCCCGGGCCTAGTATTACTACGGTAGTGTAATACATTGCAACCCCACTCAGGACGGTACGCATAGTTTCATCCCGAGTTACCCTTCTTTTCACACTCATTACAGTCTCTAAGAATCGTAAAAACGGTTTCTTTATAATCATTACTTAAAAAAAGGTTATCCAACTGTATTTCGCATATTCCAACCTCATACGTATCACAACCCAATTCAATGGGTCAATGGAGCTCTGTTGCAAAGTTGGCCAGGGTGTTGTTAGGATGTACAAATAGAGAAGAGGACGGGAGTGTGACGTAGAAATGGTTAGGTGCCATGTTGCATACAGTTTAAGCTTCATTACTGCATCAGCTTTTATATAGGTATTGAAACTTTCTGGGTATCCCATCCATTTCACCAGGTACATTTTTCTCTTTCCTGAACCTTTGTTGCCTAAAATGTTTTCAATTTTAAACGTTTTTTTCTAAAGCAAATGTCACTTTCTGTAGCTCCTCGCCGTAAAACGCTCCTGCAATTTCTTCTCCATTCAAATCTTCAACGTAATACAGCATTTTCTCGTCGTTAGGTCTCATAGCCCTAACTTTAAAAATCTCACGTGCCCAGCCTTGCTCAAATCCTTTCGCTACAGCCTTACATAATCACTGGTTTTGAAACGCACAACGTGGCGTTGTTCTATGAAAATCTCTTCGCACATCACGCTCTGCGTGCGAACCTCTTTCTAAAATCTCGTTAGGTGTTGTCCCAATCGCCCGGTGGTGTGATCGGTTGTATGATGATGCCAGTGACTCCAGAATGTCTGTATATCTGTATGTGTGTTTATGTGTAAAATAGCGATACATGCGTTCCTTTATGGTACTTTGAACGCTTTCAGCTAAAGAGGCCTTATGTATAGAATTGCTTCCATCTAGGACGTTTTGGCGCTGGACGTTTTGGCGCCGCCGTTTGGGCGCCACCGTTTGGGCGCCGCCGTTTGGGCCCGGAGCCGGTTTGGCGCCGCCGTTAATTAGTATTAAGTATTAAGTAGTAATACTTGGTTATTAACCTGAAGTGCTGTCTGTCTTTTCAGATAAGTTGTGTTGTTGCCCTTAATAGCATAAATGTCTGAAAATATATCAAGTAAGAAAGGGAAATAGAAGTTTTCACATAATGGATATTTGTGTGTTTGATAAATGTAGCAAGCGCGACCCTTCGTTACTTTGTTGGCAGGCGAGCAAAAGAGTCAGTGTATTATAAGGTGTATATATAATATGGGTACTTTTCCGTTATCTGCCCCATTGACGATTGGTTAGGTTCAGTCATGATATTTTCGTTAAAACTAACAAAAATATCAGAACTTAACCTAACCAATCGTCACTGCCCGGTTAGGTCAATTGTACGCCCTTGACGATTGGTTAGGTTAAGTCGTGATATTTTCGTTAGTTTTAACAAAAATTTCACGACTTAACCTAACCAATCGTCAAGGGGGCAGATAACGGAAAAGTACCCATATTATATATACACCTTATAATACACTGACTCTTTTGCTCGCACCGCCAAAAAAGTAACGAAGGGTCGCGCTTGCTACATTTATCAAATACATACAAATATCCATTATGTGAAAACTTCTGTTTCCCTTTCTTACTTGATATATTTTCAGACATTTATGCTATTAAGGGCAACAACACAGCTTATCTGAAAAGACAGACAGCACTTCAGGTTAATAACCAAGTATTACTACTTAATACTTAATACTAATTAACGGCGGCGCCAAACCGGCTCCGCGCCCAAACGGTGGGGCCCCCCAAACGGCGGCGCCAAAACGTGCAGCGCCAGAATGTCGGCGCCAAAACGTCCCATTCTGGAATTGCTTGTGTAGTAACTGATATTAAACTCTGGCAACATGTTCTGAAAGCTCGGCCTATAAATTCTTTCCCCATATCCGTAAAAAAATAGCCACTAATCCTGTTTTCTTTCAACATCAACGTTTTGGTGGCTTAGGAACTGTTTCAGGCGATTTATTTTTCAGAGGAATTAGCCACAGATATCTAGAAAACACATCTATTTTGAATAGGATGTAGCGGTAGCCATCATTATACACGGAATATCTTTGCATGTCTGTTAAATCCGCTTGCCAAATAGAGTCAATCGAGGCCGCGGTTGTCTTGGCTGTTTTAAACCTTTTTCTCACCGGCTTGTGAAGTGTAAAAGCGTCCTGCCCCGCAAAAATCTCTCAACATCTTATTTCCCTACTCCATCATTGTAAACACTTCTGTACAGTCTATCAACGCCCCCGTAGGAGGCTGGGCTAGAAATGTCATAATAACGTTTTCTGAATATGTTAGCCATTTGCGTATTTTAGAGGCAGGTGTAGAGAGTTGTTGATCGTTGTTGTTTGGTCTCTACTTTCTCCTCCTCAGAGATGCTACCGCAGAGAATGATGGCGTTCTCAGTTGTGGCACATGCGAGGCATGCTCCAAGTCTTTTAGCCTTTTCAGATTTCCTATCATTGTTTTGGAGACATTTATTTGTTGTAGTCTTGGTTTAATATGCTTCCACCCTGATGGTGAGGGACTATCCCACTTTCTCACCAGATCATGGACGATGTCTACGATATTCGAGCCCTTCCACATTGATCTCACCTGTATCGGTCAACTGTATGTTGGAATCGTCATTCAATAGATTATAAAGAATTAAACCTTTATTCCTCAATGTATGTGGGAGACTGGGTTTTAATACATGTTCGATATGTTGTTCGGCCTGCCCGTTATTATTTGACTGTTCAACTCTAACGTCGGGCCCAGGTCCTATGTCGCCATGCTCATCGTTGTCCATGCTGTGCATAATAACCACGGGGATCTCTGTCAGATTCTTATAATTTTCGTACTCGTGAAGAAATTTCTGCAGAGCTTCTTGGTATAAGATTCTTTTCTCATCAGGTGTTTTTTCAATCTTTAATTGGGATAACAATTCGCTCTCCATTCTTTTAAGTCTGCTTTTACGAGGTTCTAGAATCGTGTCTGGACTCTTTGATCTTTGCGGTGAGGCATACACCTCGTGTGGAATAACTACCACTTTCTTCATTATATTAATCTAGCCAGTAAAGGCCCCAGAACTGAAAATATGATGGGGAGGAATGACCCCCCCTCTTTGTAAAATAATTCGTTTTTTCTTCCCCACTGTGTGACTTTTACGAGCAAGTGTACGTATTATGTTCTTGGAACGGCGTAGGCGAGCCTTCTCTGAGGAGGCTTCATTGATACATTGCAATTTATAACGTTAAGACAGATTTCACAGATGCATTTTAAAAAGTCGGAGTCGATATTTTTAACAAACATCTGTTGCATTGCCAGGGGCAGTCGTTGATAGATTTTTATTAATTCATGGTATTTCTTTAGCCTCTCATTTCCCTTTAACGAATTAACGTCATATACGCCTTTGTGGAACAAAATATCATCTTGGTACTCGTTGAATACTAACTGGTACGTCGAACAGCACCACATAACTTTATGCACAAATTTTGAGAACATCTCCCCCAAATCTTTAATGATTTTAAGCATAAACACAATTTTACCACATCCTGTAGGGCCAGATATAATACACCTGGACGGGCTCGTGAACCTGAGTTTTTCTACAGAATCCACCTCTAACACGTCACACCCCTAAGTGGAACATTTACAAAATATAATAAAAATACAAGTGGTGTTCCTTATATTTTAGTCTTGTTTTTTTCTCTTCTTCCACAGAACCCTTAATGACGATGAGGTAGAGCATCATATCCCCATCATCGATATTACAGGCGATCCCGATGACGGTGTAGTTTTGGATACAGACCCTCTGACGAGCCCCCACCAACGACACCTGAGGCATGCTGAAGTGCCTTTCACGTCAGGTATAAAGCGTGCCAGGAGTGCGCCGGTTGTTAGACCTCCAGTAATAGAGCCCCAAACATCTACGTCTTACGACACAACCCCTACACTAGTTCCTTCCTCAAATAAAAATACCGGGTACATTCTCCACAACAGTAGCAGCAGCTTCTCGTGATGTAGAGAAAAGTATAACATTCGAGTTGGTGCGTAACGCCACCCCCACCCCGGCCCTGACTAGAAATCGGTACGTAGTCAGGGTTCACCCTGGATCCATGTATAGCAATGGTGTTGAACACGGTTTGCGACGTGTAGTTGAACGTATTGTGGAGTTTGCCCTTCAGAACCGCAACGAACGTGAAGTCAGGACGCGGGTGTCCTTCGGGTTCGGGTCAGATGACGGGGATGTAGATGATTTTTGGGTAGTAATACCATTCAGACGCTTGGCCTCTGTAGACATAGAATATATCTTGGGCCGTATAATGCAGGCCTCTCAAAGTAGTACAGCCTTCAATATGAACAACTTCACCGTAGATATTGACCGTATGTTCCATGTTGCGGGTCATAGCGCCACAACTTATACTCTTAACTTCAATTCTCCAGTTATTTACAGGCGACATATAGACACCGAGCGTGGTGCGGCTTTATGGCAGTAGTCTTAGCTCATATGTTCACTGTGCTAAATACACGGGCCCCAAAAATTTGTTGCGTACGGTTGTGCAGCGTGCCCTTAAACTAGCTTCAGATTGCAAGCTTGAGTTTGACTGTAATATGGGTCCTGAAGAGCTAAGAAGAGTACAGGAGGAAATGAATCGTAGGACTGTGTGTTTTTAAAAGCTGTGTGAGATCGTACAAGGCCCCTACTTATTTTAAGACTGTCAGGATCAACGTATTTCCCCATCCGTAATATAAGGGACCTTTACGCGAGTTATGATAAAAGTCGAAAATATGGAAGGCATCATGATTTGTGTAAGGGATGTCTCGAGTTTGCGAATGATATAGTGAAACATTGTAAGGATTGCCACATGGTATGTGAACAGTGTAAAAGCTCTAAATATGAAAGCCGTGTGGTTGAAGCTGAGAAGAGGGCCTGTGATGTATGCAGACGCACATTTTTCACTAATAACTGTTTTGAGCTTCATAAGTCAATTGGCACTTGCAGGAAAATGAGAATCTGTGAATGTGGTATGTTTCATATGATGGATAATTGGGGGAATTTCAAGCATAAATGTGATGAAATTCACTGTTCTACATGCCATAAGAAATATAAGGCGGTTGGAGTAAAGCATGTATGTTATATGAAAGACGCTAAGCCTAAAAATAGCCCTTGGAAACTGTGTACTACGATATAGAAACATATATGATTACTGAAACCAAAGAGTTTATCCCACATCTAACTGTAAGCAGACTATCTGCGATGAGTGCATGGAGTTTGAGTGTGATGAGTGTCACAAATGTGGTAAATGGACAAACGTTTTAAAACGATTGCACACGACAGTCCTGTGAAACTCTTTGTGTCCTATATTGTCAAGTTAGCGGACAAGTTAAAAAAAATGACTGTGTATATACTTTCCCATAACCGGGCAAAATTTGACACACAGTTCCTTTATAAGGAGCTGCTTGAGCACGATTCATCTGAGATATTTACAGGTGATCCCTTGAAAAGAGGAAACAAACTTATACAGATGCAAATAAGAGGTAATGTACAGTTTAAAGACACTTTATTATTCACACCGCCTAAGTTTCAAAAGGATATTTCCCTTACACATTCCTCACTAACGAAACTTTAAATTACGTAGGACTACCTCCACCCAAACATTACTTTAACTATGAATGTATGAATACAGGAGAGCGTGAAGAGTTTGACCACTACCACAACAGTTTTAATGAATGAATGTGAGTTATTGCGTGAATGATGTGCGCATGCTTAGAGTGTTTCCAGACCTTTAGAAGGATGTACATTAGGCCGGGTCGAAAATGGGCAATTTTTTATTCCTTAAAAAGTACACTATGTGAGAAGTTTCATTTTATCATCTTAACAAATATTAAAATATGAAGCATGTGCTACCCCTGCTACCCCTAGCACATATCCCTCTCCCATTTTTTACCCTCATATTTGCATATATTTAAATGGGAAAAATTTTTGCTTCTTAAAAAGTACACTATGTGAGAAGGTTTTTTTTATCACTTTAACAAAATATTAAAAACGCAAGCATGTGCTACCCTACTACCCCTATCACATGCCCCTCCTCCCTTTATTACCCTCATATTTGCATATATTTAAATGGGAAAAAAATATTTCTTAAAGTACACTATGTGAGAAGGTTTTTTTTATCACTTTAACAAAATATTAAAAAATCAAGCATGTGCTACCTTACTGCCCCTATCACATGCCCCTCCTCCCTTTTTTAACTTCATATTTGCATATGTTTAATGTTGTTATAGTATGTTACATGATAAGTTGTTTGTTTAATGCTTGATATTTTTATGTTTCAGATAAATAGTAATAATTTTTCAGATAAATAGAAATAATTTGCATTTGCTTTAATTATAATTTG
>JAJOZX010005784.1:242500-287576 GCA_023014485.1 Bathynomus jamesi | reverse complement strand
ACGTCTATCAGACAAAGATTACGAGTCTTGAAAACTTACGTACACATATACGAACTGCTGCAGATAACATAACCCGGCAAATGCTCCAGAATGTGTTTAGAAATGCTGCGGAACGATTTGAGCTGTGCAGGGATACTGATGGGTGTCACGTCGAATCCTACTCTTAACTATTTAATAAATGTTACCACTTTATCATTTTATGATTGAATTCCATATAATTTCCAAGTGCTTCACAAAAATTGATCCTGACTTTATGTACACCCTGTATATTGTAATGTATATGGTTGTAAATGTTGACTTAGTCCGCAATCGATATGGACCGCGACTTATTTTTGGTTGGCAAGGTACTAGTATTGATGGATACTGTAATGAAATTGACTGGATTCTTTGGATCTGATATATTTGCATGTTGGTTATAAATAGATATAGAGTGTAACATATTTGTGGATAGTAGTATATTATGACTTGATCCTCTGGATCCAGAGATTCTATCTTTAGTTTTAAATCGATAATTAATTAGTTTTAAAGTGATAATTATTTAGTTTTGTAAAAATTGGTTGTTGCCAATGTACAGGCAGTTTTTACATAAATTTCTTATGTTCTTGTCATTCGGAGCCCACGTGGGGTTGTGGGTCCCCTCTGCCACCACGAAGGACATGCACAGTGCACAATTGCAAACACAGTTTGGTGGACCAGCTATGAGTGGATCCTGGGGTCTTTGTTGGTCTGAAACATTATAACATATGTATGTATATATATATATATGTGTGTGTGTGTTAGGGTGCATTAAACGCCCCATGATTTTCAAAAAGTTGTTGGATTTTAATGTCTATTCCCTCAAATGTTACACTTGTTGGTAGAAGTATGTATGCAAACAATAAATCAAATCAGAGGTGGTCCTGGGTGGCCACTGGCCACTTTTATATATTTAGTAGTGATGCACCGAATATTCGGCAAATATTCGGTATTACTTATAATACTAATATACAAATATTTGGTATTACTATACTTACATTGATTGAAAGTTGAAAATGTATAAAACACAATGCCAATGTCACTACTCCAACTTTGCTCGTTTCCGCAAATTTGGCCTCGCTTTGCAGTCACATTCAACCACTTGAAGAAGATTTTGGAAGTGGTCTTCTCCTCTTGCAGCTGAGACAAAATCAGTTGTGAGCTTTACTGCTCTCTCCGCAGGGTCATTCACAACATTTAACCCATCCACAATGGACTTGGCTGCCTTGAAGTGGTCATTGTTCTGCCAATTGTCAACATCCTCTGTTAGGAAGGTCATATCCAGGTGAAGAAGGTTCACTGTAAACCACGAGTCCTCGTTCACAAGATCAGCCAGGGTTGTCGCTTCTGTAATTTTTGGAAATGACGGTTTGCCATATCCAGAACCGTAGCGGTGTTTTGGAGTGCTTGGCATTTCATCTGGTTGTATGGCCAGTAACACATCTGCAAGGGCACGACGCTCCTTTTGAGTACTGCATTACTGAACAGTGCCAAAACAACCAGTTCTGGGGTTAAATACCACAAATGTCTATCAAAGGCTTTCACAGCGCTGACTGAAATGATTGAGTTGACAGCTTTATAGTTGAGCAGAGTCTTGTATAAGCACAAATCAAACCATGGGGCATTTGAAGCAGACTGACATATGAGCCACCAATCACAATAAATATAAACAACAAAAACAACAAACTCCTTCAGTTTTTCCTGTTGATGTTGTGTTGTTACAGTTCCTCGAGGTAGTACAGAAATTGCTCTTCAAGTAGGCATATTTTGATGGAATAAAGAATCTTTGACATCCACCTTGCTTTATGCATGGCCCCAGGTCTGTGGAGTGTTCCTTGTTTTGTGACATCATCATCGAGGACTACCTGGCAGAGTTGTGCCATTTCCTTGTAGTCTTCCCTACAGTATGAAGCGCTTGTGCAGATTGTGCTTAAAACCTTGTTTTTGCAGGATAAAAGCAGTTGTTGTGCATCGTCATTGTACATTGAAATGTCAATTTTGGTTAAACTTTCATCCTTTGCATGCGATATGCGTTCCCAATTCTTCTGGAATCTTTGGAACAAAGATGCTTCTGGAGACTTTGATGTCTCAATTTTGAGAGCATCAAACACATGATCCAGGATTACCTCTCCAACATGATGGCGACATGCACACCACAGAAGAGCACGGTCCAGTTTTGATTGAATGGTAACACAGGCAACTGTAACGTGTCCAGTGTTTGATGCTGTTGTGTCAAAACATAAGTTGACAACTGACTGTTTGCACTTCCATGAATGTAGAAACGTGTAAGTGTGCTCGGCAATGTTGTCACCTGATGACATATCACTTCCACGAGGATATCTAGCCACTCCCAGTAGCTTTACATCAGTGGCATTCCCAACCAACACTGGCAATCTTTCTTCCTTGCCATTCTTGTTTGTGAGCATATGCATCTGCTTGCCATCCCAGTGAAGTGTTGCAGCTGTTGGGGTGATCCAATTTTCTCGAATATCTTTGGCGATAGCACTTGTTATTGATCGTCGAGCCTTATCAGCAGTTGAATACGACTTGGCCACACGACGTGGATCACCACCTGCCTCTTGAATTACAGCTTCGTGAGCACAGCCTGTTGAACAGGAGTTATGTTTAGTCGAGTAGCAACAGACACGACTGAAGGCCTTTTCAGAATATCATGAGGAATAAAGGCAGACGTACCTGCATATGTTGATCTGTGGTGACTACGCTTCCTTTGAAGCTCTGGAATCGCCTCTTCTTCATTTTCTTCCAAGCTATCTGCAGAGGCACTATCATCAGAGCATACAGAACTTTTCATCTCTTGTACACTGGATGATTCATGACGTTCTCGTCTTGAAGCTTCCGCTAAGATGCGTTTTTCTTTTCTACGATCTTTATCAGCTTTCTTCTGTCAACACTACCAAATGAGGCTACTCTGTCAGATTTCATTGACTCTAAAAATGCTCTATCTTCCTCATTCTTAATGTTTGTCATTGCATCTTTTGTCCATACACCAAAGGTCTTATCAAGACATTCATTCATGGATTGCAACTTAGCCAAAGTGTTTGGGAGATTCTCTGCGAGAAACAGGTATTTGACGCAATTTGTTATTGTCATTAAGAAGGTCAAGTATTAGTTTGCAGCATTGATGGTCTGAAAGCATAGGAATATTTGCTTTAGTGTAGAATGTTTTCAGCTGGATAAGGACTATGCTGGCATATTTCCATTTGAGTGGCTGTGTTTGTTTGCCTTCACATATTTCTTTCTGGATGTGCCACATCACGCATCGAAGAACCTGCCGGCAAGTTGGGAGGCGGACTCCTGTCAATGTACCATCTCCTGTAAGAGCATTGCCAAGACCAAAAATGGCACTTGCTAATCTGGTCTTCTTAGCTTCCATTGTTACAGCTTCCATTATTTCTGAAAGACAATAAAGGATATTATTAGACTATAAGTGAAGTTTCGTTTATGGTACATGTTTTATGTAAATCACCCCTTTAGGGTGCATCAAACGCCCTTAGGTTCTTGGATTTTAATGTCTATTCTCTCAAATGTTATGTAAATCACCCCTTAGCAACTCTATATTAAAAGAAACAATGTAAGTAGTCAACTGGTTGGTAAATAAAAAAAATAGATATTTTTACATAGCGTGGCCCCCGAAAATTGCCACGAAAATATAAAAGTGACCGGTGGCCACCCAGGACCACCTCCGATTTAATTAATGTTTGGCATACACACTTCTAGCAACAAGTGTAACATTTGAGAGAATAGACATTAAAATCCAAGAACCTAAGGGCGTTTGATGCACCCTAATGTGTGTGTGTGTGTGTATATGTATGTATGTATCGTAACACCGCTTCTTGGAGATCAGTGAAGTTAGGTGACATTGGGTCTGGGTAGTAGTTGGATGGGAGACAGTCCTCTGCACCCAGATTATGTAGCGACTCATGGTTCGGATCCCATGTAGAGCTGTAGGTCCCCTCCATCATATGACCTTAGATGTTGCGAAGGAGGTTAAACAACCCCAATTAAAAAAAAATATATATTATATATATATATACACAGGGTGTCCCATAAGTCTGGCATCATAGGAGAAATTCATATTTTTCTATTTCTGCAAACCATAATTCATATGCTCGGGATGCCAATTTCCTGTCCACAATTCTGTTCAGTGATGAGGCTGTTTTTTATGGAAATGGTGAGGTAAATCGACAGAACACCCGCTACTGGTCTCAAAACAACCCTCACTGATATACCTCTTCAAAGGAACAAGGTGCATCTCAGGTGATGGTGTGGCATTTGGAAGGATTGCATCATTGGCCCCCTCTTTTTCGATGAACATGTCACTGGAGGCACCTACCTACGTATGCTCAAGGAAGAAGCATTTCCCAGTGTCTTGAACGAAGAAGCATTTCCCAGTGTCTTGAACGAAGAAGGAAATTTCCCAACATGGTTCCAGCAAGACGGCGCTCCTGCACATTACAGCACCCAAGTAAGGGAACACCTGTACCAACAATTCCCTGGTCATTGAATAGGACGTCGAGGGCCTGTGGAATGGCCAGCTAGAAGCCCGGATCTCACACCACTAGATTTTTATCTCTGGGGCCACTTGAAAGCGCTGGTATACGCAGAGAAAATTAGGAGTGTTGAACATTTGTGGCAGTGCATTATTGGGGCATGTAACACCATTACTCCTGACATCATTCACTGTGTGCTTGCTGACTGGGTATCACCTCTGAATTTGTGTGTTGAAAATAAAGTAAATTTATAGTATTACACCCGTCTCCCTTTGGAGGTGAAATTTGTTTTTTCTACGTTTTTTGATGTGTTTTGAATGAATCTGACCTTCAAAACCATCGGAAATGACTCGTTTTTTTAGATACCCCCCCCCCCCTCCCAGCCGGCAATGTGGGGGAAATCACAGAAAATGAGTCATTTCCGATGGTTTTGAAGGTCAGATTCGTTCAAAACACATCAAAAACCATAGGAAAAACAAATTTCACCTTCAAAATTGACCTAACCTATCCTAACTTAACTAAACCTAACCTAACCTATCCTAAAAGAAAAACAGGAATTACCTTTAAAATCTAAGACAGAATAATCACAGTACCGTCTTTTCTTCGTTTTAAGCACAACGTAACTTTTTCTGGTCTTGACGATATGTACACTCCGTTTTACAATGTGGACACTTCACTACTGTCGGTAGAACACCGTGAGCATGCAGAAACTCAACACTTTTTTCTAAATTTTCATAGAAAGCGACAATACAGCAGTAATAATCGAACGAACACATGTCACACAAAGCCATTCCGGTATCAAACTAATTCAAATTCGAAATGGATGGAGCGCTCTGATTGGGCAGACATGTGACATCAACACAAACGAACGTACGAACACGCACTAGATACACACCAAAAAAAACGTTTATATCTCGAAAACGAAGCATTTGCGACGGAAACGCTATAGAAGAAAAGTGTCTTAGAATTAAAAAAATCTACCTAATGAATGTATAATAATTGCTGGACGTTAGACGGGTGTAATACTATAATAATACCGAAAATAATAGTGGACATATTAAGCGCGTTCTGTAAATAAAAGCTTTTGTTTTGCCTTTTTTTTATTGTTTTTTCTATGATGCCAGACTTATGGACACCCTGCATATATATGTGTGTGTGTATATATATATATATATATATATATATATATATATATATATATATATATATATATATATATAAACACACACACACAGGGTGTTTATGAAGTCCCTATCTATTTCAGTGAAAACATAGCAAAAAGGGTAAAATTTAATGACAATATAATAGAAGGCACACATTTAATGAATACTTGAGCATGATTCTACATGAGCACTATCAGTATCTCGACAGAGTTTGAATCTGTCACCAGCATTGCAGAACACATTTTGGAGCATGATAGGGGTTATTTTTGTAACTGCTGTTACGATACAAGCACGTAAATCTTGCAGATCTGTAACCCTCATTTGATAGACATTTGATTTGATAAAGCCCTATGCAAAGAAGTCCAAGGGATTATGTCATGAGATTGAGCCACCCAGGGCCTGTTGCCTCCATGTCCAATCCACCTTTTTGGAAATTGCTCATTTAGGTACTCTCAAACAATGTTTGAGTAATGACAAAGTGCCCCATCTTGTTGAAAGACGACAGTAATTAAAATGCCATCTGAATGAAGCTGGGGTTCTAGGAATTGCTGAAGCATGTCCAGATAAATAAACTCTGTAAATTTAGCTTCAGCAAAGAAAAAGGGCCCATAAATCTTAGATTTGGTCATACCCAACCAGACAGTAACTTCAGGAGAATCTTGTGCCCATTGATAGAAATCACCTGGCTTTTCATTAGCCCATATGCAGCAGTTATGGCGATTAACCTTTCCACACATGTGGAAAGTTGCTTCATCAAAGAGAATGTGGTCCATTAAATTTTCATTCTGAATGTGTTCAACAAGATTGGCACACATTGCACTTCACTTTGGATAATCTTCATGCAAGTCATGAAGCACCTGAATGTGATAACTTCTCTTGTTCAATGTTGATTTGAAAATTTTGTGGACAGTTGATTTGGGTATCCCAAGTCTACGTGGTGATGTGGTGCAAATTGACATGCTTGGATGTTCATCGATAACATTATGTACTGCATTTACAGCATGCTCATGCGCACTTGGACATCCTGATCTTGACTCACCATGAACAGATCCTCCTCTTTTAAATTTATTAAGCAAATCACGAATTGTCTTGTCTGTAGGACCTGGCTTGCAAAATATTTTTTTAAACCTCTCTCTAATTTCTTTGCATTTCTTTCCTTTAATCCAAAGTGTCACCACCATCACCTGTTCCCCCCTCGATTAGGTACTCCGGCTTGCCGGGCCGAGGGGGCTCATACACCTCGTGAGTTGTTTGGGTTTCCTCAACTCCTCGTGGGGTGTGGGCGAAGAGTTACCTAGTTGCATTTTTTTATATTATTTTTCCCCCCCTTTTCTTTTTGCTCCCCTTTTTTTTCCGTCTCTCCCGGAATTTCTTTTGTCTTGACTCGGTCTTGTGCCTCTGTCAATTGTAGTATCCCCCCCCTCTGTTTGTATTTTGCAGTCTTGGGGTCATCGGGTGCACCCCCGGGGGCATCGCTCCGTGGCTGAGCCGTGCTCTGGGGACGGTACGGGCGCCCGGACCGCTGCTGCGTCTGGATTGGGTCTTTGCTGGCCCTTAACGGACAAATCTCCGTAGTGCCAATCTGCTGTTTTTAAAACGACAGTCAGGTTGGGGGGGGGCTACCCGGGACGTTGGGCCTGCGCCTTGAAGGATGCAGCGGCGGATGGTGCATTGCCTTGGGTCCGAGGCTGTCTTTTTTGTAAAGCTATTGTTTATGGGTTCAATTTCAAACTTCAATCCCCTCCTGTTGACGACTCTGGCCCCCTTGGATTTGGATAAGACTTCTACTTTGGTCGTTCAGCGGCCTCTGCCTCCGCTGGATTGACCTTAAAGCCGTATGGCCCCCTCTCGTCCTCTGCGGCGTCTGGCTCTCGTGGTGGCCGTAGTGCAGGGTCTTCGTGGCCCTCGTTCTCTCGCCCACTCTCGGTTACCGTTACACATGGACCTGTCCTTGCTGTCAATTTCTGTCCGGTGGACAGGTTCCTTGTTCTCCGCCCTTCCGCTGGCTCCCTTCCGGGCAACTCGGAACGGGTGTTTCAGCTTAAGACGGTGGGGGTTCCCTGTCGTTATGATATCTTCCCTCTGAAGGATGGGTCTCTTCTTTTGAAGTCCCGTTCTTCAGGGGTGACTGAGTCCCTTCTACAGTTGCAGGATGTTTTGGGTTGCAGAGTTTCTGTGATTCCCCATCCGCAATTGAATAGCTGTCAGGGCACCATTTTCGCTTACCTTCTGCTGTCAATCCCGGTTGGCGAGTTGCAGGAGGATCTTGCCCCCCTGGGGGTAATGAAGGTCTTCCGCTTTTCAGCGTGCCGGGATGGTGCTCTTACCCCGTCCGCTCGTCTGCTCCTGACCTTTGACTCCCTTGTGCCTCTGGCCCAGGTGTTCTGGGGCGTGGGTGATTGCCGGTCGTGAGTTTTCGGTGTGACCGTATGTGCCTGACCCGGTTCGCTGCTTTGGCTGCAACTGGTTCGGCCATGTTAGCTCTACATACCGCCGTGAGGGTAAGCTATGTGTCCGCTGTGGTGGGCCTGCGCACCCTACCCCGTGCACGAAGCCCCCACGGTGCTCGAACTGCTCAGGGGCCACCCTTCCTCCTCTCGGGACTGCCCCGTTTTCAAGTTTGAATTCGAGGTGCGGTCCTTAAGGACTACTGAATTCCTTAGTGCGCGGGAGGCGCGCGATAGGGTCCGGGAGCCGCGGCGGGGGTTGTCCTATGCTGCAGCTCTTGGCCCTGGCGGGTCCTCGGGCCCCTCCCGTGCTACCCCGGCCTCGTCTGCTACCCCGGAGTGGTGCCCCCCCCTGGAAATTCCGGGGGTTGGTGGTCCTCCTGGCGCCGCAGGACCTTCTTGTCCTTCTGCCTCACTTTCAGACATCCCATCTGATTCCCTGCCTACAAGTGCCCCTTCTCCCTCTCCGGCCTTGGGGTCTGGATCCTTGCCTACTCGTCTCTCGGGTGGGGAAAGTGATGCCCCGAAGGGAAGGAGGAAGCGTCGCCATGGTCGGAGTCCTCCAGACCCGATCATGACCGCTGCTCACCCTGCTTTCCCTTCTTCACCGGAGGGGAAGCGGCGCGCCGCTCCTGATCCGCTCGGAACTCCCCCCCCCACCCTTATACGGAGGGCTGGTGAGGCGTCACCTCCCTGTGCCCCAACCAGTGTCCGGGTGTTGGTTGAGGTACACCGCCCCATGATACCCTCGATTACTGACTCTGTTCCCATGGTGGATCTGGTCGAGAGGAGCCTGGCCCTTCTTCATGGAGTCTCTCTCCCTTCGGCTCCTGCTGAGAGTGGTCAGGTCTCTCTCCTGGATCTACCTCTCCCACCTGTGGTGGACCTTTCCTCCCCCCCCCACATCAGTACTTGTCTGATATGCTGAGCCCTTGAACATCTGGTTCTCCCCAGCCCCCCTCTGGTGAGGAGTCGGGGGTTTTGGCTGGGCCCCTCTCGTCTCTCCCCCCCCTCAGGGGAGCCCCCCTCTGAACTCCCTGTTCCACTCTCCACCTCGTTCTACTACGGGTGAAGCAGCTGCGGGGTCGGTGGCCCCTACCTCCCCCATTCGGGGTGAGTCAGGGAATCCGATTCCGTCCCTGGTTACGGACCATTGAGTTTGCTGCTCAGCTTGGTTCTGTGGCTATTTCTCTGTTTTCTCTGCTTCTAATAATGCCACTTCCCCTTACAGTTCCATTTTGCATTGGAACTGTAGGGGGCTTTTAGCTAACTGGGAGAACCTTGCCTCCCTGATGGAGAGCGAGTGGCCTTCCTGCGTTTGTCTCCAGGAGACTATCCTGGCTGCGCGGGGAACTCCCTCGTCTCTCTGGCTATGTTGGTTTCCCTTGCACCCCGGATGAGCGCACACGCCGGCGGGGTGCGGCGATTTATGTGCATCATTCGTTGCCCTCGCGAGGTGTGCCTCTTCGCACTTCCTTGCAGGCTGTGGCTGTGTGGCTCTCTTTAGATCGCCAGTACACTGCCTGCTCGATTTATAGTCCTCCTCGCGACGCGGTTCACGAGTTGGTGTTGCAACTGCCTCCACCGTTTCTCCTCCTCGGGGACTTTAACAGTCGTGACCCGGCTTGGGGAGACTGGTCGACTAATGTTGCTGGTATGTTGCTCTCCTTAGTGGAGGAACTTTCCTTTACGTGCCTCAGTTCCGGCGAACCTACTTACTTCCACGAACCCATGGGTTCCTCTACCTGTATTGATCTCTCCTTGGTGTCCCTCGATGCCTTACTCGATTTTTCATGAAAGGTGTTGGGGGGACTCTTATGGCAGTGATCATTACCCAGTCTGTCTTGAGCCGGTCGGACCGCAGCCGGGTGTCTCGTCTCGACCGAGGTGGTGCCTTGCGCGGGCTGACTGGCCATCCTTCAGAGCTCGTTCCATCATTGCCCGTTCGGTGTTGAGCTTTGGCTCTGTGGATGAGAGCTTGGAGTTCTTCGAGCGGGTGGTGATGGGCGTCGCGGAGGACTATTCCTCGATCTTCCGGTAACCCGCGGACGCGTAGCGTCCCGTGGTGGATTCCAGCATGTCACCAGGCGGTGTGCGAGAGGAAGAGGGCGACGCGCCGCTTCCACCGCACCCGGCGCGCGGACCACTTGATTGAGATGTGGCTGGCGAAGGCTTTCACCTGCTGGACTCTCAAGTTGGCCCGTCGGGCCTCTTGCCGTGCTTTTGTGTCTGGCATTTCCTCATCTACCCCTTCTGCTGCTGTGTGGCGGAAGGTACGTAGTATCGAGGGGAAGCCGGTCCCTGCTAGTCGCCCTGTCCTTCGGGACAGGGACGGATCCCTTTTGGATCCTGCTGCTGTAGCCAATCGGCTGGCTGGTGCTTTTGCTGCAGTTTCCCGTTCGCCTTCAGCTGTGGATCGTCCTTTGTCGGATGTTACGTTCCCGCCGCCTGGGAACGAGCCCTATAAACGTCTTTACGATGCGGGAACTTCAGGCTGCTTGGCAACCGGTCGTTCTTCCATCCCTGACCCTGATGACATTCAGTATGACTTTATTTGGAATCTGCACCCGATGGCCCTACACTTCTTGCTGGATCTTTTCAACTGGGTGTGGGTTGAGGGGTCGTTCCCTTCCCATTGGAGGGAGGCAATTGTGGTCCCGATACCTAAGCTGGGGAAGGATCCGGCGGAGGTGGCGGGCTATCGGCCTATTGCCTTGACAAGCTGCTTGAAAAGATGGTGGCTGTCCAACTTTCCTTTACACTGGAGTTGCTTGGATTATACCCCTTGACCCAGTATGGTTTTCGTCGATTTCAGGGTACTCTGGAGGAGAGTCTCTAGGCTGGGCTGAAACTCAAGATAGAATTAATCAGTCATTAACAGTTGGCTTTGATATAAAAATAAGATTCCTGAAAAAAATAATTGGTGGCCACCAACGTGTGTCTGGCCACCCCTGTTTTTGTAAAAACATCTAATGCCGCACTAGCAAAATCAGGAAAATGGCAATATCTCTTCTTCTGAACACGCTAGAGAGATAGTTTGCATACCAAAAGATGCAGAATGTGATGTAGAACAAATTATTAAGAGTGGTATTTTTTCATAAACCTTTAGTTTTTGAGTTATTTTAGAAAGCTAATTTTTGGGGCCCATAGACCCCCTTTCGACAGACCTTAGTGACAAAAGAAATTCTAAAATAAGCATGATTTGGCTTTTTGATTACTAACATTGCCCTAAAAGGATGTTGACATGGACATAGTGATCACATGATATGACTTTTCCTTGTTATCTTGCATCCATTATGCTTGATTAAAGAATAGAGGGTGGGGCTGCTTCATGAACTTTTTTTAAACGTAATAAATTGAAAACTTGTTTTTTTTTCAGGTGCCTTTGTTATAAGTTTCCAACTGCAATTTGTCATTGAATTTAACATTTGCAATATAAAGTATGACTTCTACAAGGAAAACAGTTGCTAAAGTACTTGGTGATGTACGTTTTATGCCAGCAGAACAGTTTCCTTTAGGGAAATTGCCTACGTTGAAGCAAGTTATTGAAAGATGTTTGTGTTTCGGAGACTATAAAACAGATGCTGTACTGAGAGCTTTAGGGCAACCTCTTCAGTAGGATATTTGTCTTCTGCATCAAAATGAATTGGCACTTACACACATCTTCATAACTTTAGATGAGACAACAAAAAGTCTAGACAAATTTTCTGGCCCTATTGGTTCTCAGCTCAATGGGGATGTGTCAGAATGGAATGTTGTGGACTTCAAATCTATACCTTATCCTGCATTTGTGCTTCTACCAAATGAGGTGGTCAATAATTTATCAACAGACCAATTCTATGGATACTGCATCTGCTGGGTAATTATTACTGGTGAAGTGGATGAAGACCTTGCACTCTTAGAAGTTGGCCTGCTAAATCACTCTCGATGGCTGTATTAAAAGAATTCAGTAATGATGAACTGCGTGATATCATTACTACCGCATTGAAACTGGATCACGAGTGCCACAGAATGTTGAAAGGCACATCAAGCTTGTCACTGAAGCATCCTTGGCTGTTGTAGGGCATGAGCGTAGAGATGGTCTTATTAGAAACAAAATTAGATCACGTAAATTAATGAAAGATTGTGTCTAAAAAATATTTTAAGTTCTAGATTATTATTTATCATGCTAAAATATGACAATTTGTTAATTGTATAATTTAATGTTTGGCATTTTGGAATGTCAAAAAGCATTTTCAATGAATTTAAAATGGCTGATTTTGATTGATTTTGATTGCTGATTGAAAACCATTAATACATGTCAATTTGCAGCTTGAGAATGTTTTATTGTGTTGACATTCAGTTGAAAGAGGGTCTATGGGCCCAAAAAATTAGTTTTTCTAAAATAACTCAAAAACTAAAGGTTTTATGAAAAAATACCACTCTTATTAATAGTTTGTTCTAAATCAAATTCTGCATCTTTTGGTATGCAAACCATCTCTCTAGCATGTTCAGAAGAAGATATATTGCCATTTTCCTGATTTTGCTAGTGCGGCATTAGATGTTTTTACAAAAACGGGGGTGGCCACCAATTATTTTTTTCAGGAATCTTATTTTTATATCAAAAGTCAACTCTTAGTCACTGATAAATTAAAATCAAACAAAAATTATAGTTTCAGCCCGGCCTACGTCTGGACCCCCTTCTCCTCCTTGGTCATGATGTACGGGAGGCCTTTTCCCGCCGGAATCTTGTTCTGGCAATCTTTTTGATGTCCAAAAGGCCTATGACACAACCCGTCAGGGAGTTGTCATGGACCGTTTGAAGTCTCTTGGTTTTGTGTTCTTTTTGCCCATATTTCTTCGTAACTTCCTCTGCCGTTGCACTTTCCGCTTCCGTAATGGGGCGGCCCTATCTGACCTGTATGTTCAGGAGGAGGGGGTGCCCCAGGGGTGTGTCTTGAGCGTCTCCTGCTTCAATCTGGTCATGTCTGCGCTACCAGGAGCCCTTCCGCCCTCGGTGCGATGTTCCATCTACGCCGACGATCTGGCTGTCTATGCCGTGGGGATGAGTCCCCCCCCCTCGTGGAGAGGCAAGTTCAACTCGCGGTCAATCGGGTTGAACGCTGGGCGTCGTCGGTGGGCCTTACGCTGTCTTCCCAAAGACTTTGTGTGTGGCCTTCCTTCCATCGAGGAGACGAGGATCCGGCGCCATCCCGGCCTTTAACCTTAAACTCGGGGGGTCAGCCTCTGGCCCTCATTCAGTCAGTGCGTTTCCTGGGTATGGTTTTTGACAGCTGTTTGAGCTGGGTTCCCCACCTTCGCCAGCTGCGCGAGTCTACAAGACGTACCCTGGATTTGCTGGGACATCTGTCGCATACTACATGGGGCGCGGATAGGCGGACACTCCTCCGTTTGTACGTGTTCCTGGTACAGTCAAAATTAGATTATGGGAGTGTGGTGTATGGCTCTGCCTCCCGTATGGCCCTTCGGATCCAGTCCAGTCCTCCGGATTCTCCATCTTCCCAACTCTCCTCTGTTCCAGGTGATTGAGAGGGCATTCTGCTGGGATGGGGGTTGGTATTTCACTGACACGGTGACCTCCCTCCTCGATGGTATGGGCACTCCTCCTCCATCCGTTATACTGGGCTCTTTCAGGGGTATTGCACCTTGGGAGAGCACCCCTGTTGCGTGCTGTAGGGCATTGCGCCCTGTTCGCGGGGCCGATTCTGACTGCTTTGCTTCGGTCTCTGTTCCTTCAGCATGCAGTGTGTCACTCTGCATGTGTTGCAGTCTTCACAGATGGCTCGAGGTCGTCTGGGGGCGTTGGGGCCGTGGCTGTTCCCCAGTCGTCTGCCCTTGCTCCCCGATGTACCCGTCTCCCTGATGAGGCTTCGGTTTTCACGGCGGAGCTCTATGCGATTCTGAGCACTCTGGAGGTGGTGCAGGAGCATCCGGATGGGTCGTTTGTCATCTATTCGGATTCCCGCAGTGCCCTGGATGGCCTGGAGTGTTTTGACACTGTCCACCCACTGGTCCGACGAATCCAGCTACTGTGCCATATCCTTGTCGCTTTTGGTGGCAAGGAGGTGGTATTTTGCTGGGTCCCTGCACATGTTAACGTGGCTGGAAATGAGGCTGCCGATCGAGCTGCCCGTTCTGCATGCCGACTACAGGTTTCACCCGTGTCCCTCCCCTTTTCTGATTATATCCCTGGCTTCCGTAGGTTTTTGCACTCCCAGTGGCAGAGTCGCTGGGATGGCACTACAAATAACAAACTTTGCAAGATTAAACCCAAATTGGGATGTTGGGCCTCTTCCTTCCATCGGTCGCGCCATAAGGAGGTGGCTCTGGCCTGCCTCCGTATTGGCCACACCCACCTGACCCATGGCTATTTGATGGCTGGGGATCGGGTGCCCCGATGTTCCAATTGTAACATTTTACTTACAGTTGCCCACCTCCTGGTGGAGTGTCCGCTTTACTCTGCGCTGTGCACAGTGTATTTTCCCTTTTTGGAGAGCGTCGGGCCTTGTGATAAGCTTGGCGCTATTCTATCTGAAGGTCCCTACTTTTCGATAACTGGGTTGTTCTCCTTCCTCTTTCGCTCCTGACTTCTTTACCAACTGTGACTTCGCTATGATTTTTTTTTTCCTCCTCCTCCTCCTCCCCCTCCTCCTCCCCCCCCTCCTCCTCCCCCCCCCCTCCTCCTCCCCCCCCCTCCTCCTCCCTCCCCCCTCCTCCTCCCCCCCTCCCCCCCCATCTATTGTTCATTTCCGTTAGCTGTTCCATAGTCTTCATCCTGTGTTTGCTCTGCTATCCACCTTTCTTTTGGTGGCCATGAGCAGTCATACTTTGAAAAAAAAAAAAAAAAAAAAAAACATCACCTGTTGTACTTTCATTTACATAGGGTTCTGCAACAAAAATAAATAACTGTTAATTCAATGAAATAGATAGGGACTTTATAAACACCGTGTATATATATATATATTTTTCAACTGCAAAGAACACGCAGTATAAATAACGTAAAGAACGACCCTTGTATAGGAGAACATTCTGCGCAAGATGAGAAGAGAGAACGAACAAATGAAAAAATGAGGTAACCACCCGGGAATCGAACCTGGGATCTTCCGATTGCCGGTCAGATATGATAACCATTACACCACGGGCCTCACTCAAACAAATGCCGTAATTCCTCTACATACGCGCAGAAACCAATGCCCCAAGGGGGCACCTCCCGCATGCCGTATCTATATATACATTTCAACTGCAAAGAACACGCAGTATAAATAACGTAAAGAACGACGCTTGTATAGGAGAACATTCCGCGCAAGATGAAAGAAGGAGAATGAACAAATGAAAAAATGAGGTAACCACCCGGGAATCGAACCCGGGATCTTCCGATTGCCGGTCAGTGAGGCCCGTGGTGTAATGGTTATCATATCTGACCGGATCAGAAGATCCCGGGTTCGATTCCTGGGTGGTTACCTCATTTTTTCTTTCGTTCTTGCGCGGAATATTCTCCTACACAAGCGTCGTTCTTTACGATATATATATATATGTGTGTGTGTGTATATATATATATATATAATATATTATATATATATATACATACACACATTATAACTGCAAACATGCAGTATAATTAACGTAAAGAACGACGCTTTGTATAGGAGAATATTCTGCGCAAGATGAGAGCAAAAGAACGAAACATATATATATATTATATATATATATATATATATATATATATATATATATATATATATGTATGAAATTATTTCACGAAGGTAACACGTGAAAAATATTTTATGATGAATAAAACCACGAAGGAAAGGAAACACAAAATGGTGCTCAAGTGCTTTCGTCTAATGACATCCTCAGGAACACTGAAGTACATAAAAAGGGTTAAGCCTATATACATATAGGTTACAGAAAGAAAAAAAGAAAAAATAAATAACATACATACACACACACACATATATATATATATACATACATATCTATATATACAAATACATACACACATACATACATACATATATATACAATAAACAGAGAAGTAAAAATAATAAAAAATTAAAAATTAAAACCTTAAAGGATTACCAGTGAGGCGTACAGATTTGTAAGGAAAAATATCGATTTTTAGCACAAGATCAAATGGATTATAAAAATACAAATTTATACTGGAACTCTGCCGGGTTTTAACACAATGCTGCCTATGGTCAGGTTTCGATATATATAAAAAAATAAAATGCAAATTAATCGATATTTTTCCTTACAAATCTGTACGCCTCACTGGTAATCCTTTAAGGTTTTAATTTTTAATTTTTTATTATTTTTACTTCTTTGTTTATTGTATATATATATGTATGTATGTATGTGTGTATGTATTTGTATATATAGATATGTATGTATATATATATATATATATATATATGTGTGTGTGTGTTATGTTATTTATTTTTTCTTTTTTTCTTTCTGTACCTATATATAGGCTTAACCCTTTTTATGTACTTCAGTGTTCCTGAAGATGTCATTAGACGAAAGCGCTTGAGCACCATTTTGTGTTTCCTTTCCTTCGTGGTTTTATTCATCATATATATATATATATATATATATATATATATATATATACTGGTTTGGTTTGGTTAACCCAGCGCTCTTCAACCTGGGCGATATCGCCCACTCGCCCACTAGTGGGCGATTTGAGCTTTTAGGTGGGTGGCAAGAAAATTTATAAAATTCTTCTAAAATTCAACAAAATTTACAATATTGTAAAGTAAACCGAAAACTCTATTGAAAATCTGCTAGCTAAGCTAAATTCTATAATTCTAGCCTAGCGCAAGGAATCTAGTGATATGTGGCAACTACAAGAATTCTAGCGATATACGGTAACTGGCTCAGTCAGTTGACAGTAAACAACGTGCTCGAGTAGTGTTTATTTTTTCTGTTGTGTATTTCTTGTAATTATCCACCCTCATTATTAGAATTATGTCCTCAAATAAGAAGTATACTCTAGATATTCATCTGAGTATTTAGCGTTCGGATTTATCGAATCTCTTACTAACAAGCAACTTCCATTCTGCTTGCTGTGCCACAGAACTCTCTCAAATGAAGCAATGAAACCATCAAGAATGCTGAATCATCTCACTTCACAGCATAAAAAAGACAGAGAGAAGCCTCTTGAATATTTTCAAGATCTTTATGAAAAATTTAAAAATCGTCATACAATAACTGCATCATTTAAGAAACAAAGTACAAAAAACGAAGTTGGAATAACTGCATCCTATCGTATCTCAAAACTTATTGCAAAAAGTGGTAGGAGCCATAACATTGGAGAAACATTACTAATACCATCTATTCAAGAATATGTTTCTACAGTTATGCATCAAGATCCAACTGATGATATAAAAACTTTGGCTCTTAGTGATACTACAGTAAGTCGGCGCATTGATGAAATGGCGGTTGACGTTGAAAGCCAGCTGGTAACTATTCTCCAAACAACTTCATTTTCCATTCAGTTGGACGAATCTACCATTACAGACAATAATGCTTTATTGATGGCCTATGTAAGATACTTTAATGAGAATGGTGTACTGCAAGAAATGCTATTTGTACAAAATTTGATTACTGATACAAAAGGAGTATCAATATTTACTGCTGTTAAATCGTACTTAGAAAAAAATAACATTCCCTTGACAAATATTGTAGCATGCGCTACTGATGGGGTGCCATCAATGGTAGGCCAATACCGTGGTTTCGTTGCATATTTAAAAAAGGAAGTTCCAAACGTTTTCTGTATTCATTGTGTGATTCATAGGCAGCATCTTGCTGCGAAACATTTGAGTATAAGTCTTCATTCATCATTAAATATACTAATCAGTGCCGTGAATAAGATAAAAGCCAATGCAAAAAATGATCGAATGTTTCGTCAGTTGTGTCATGACAATGATGAACAATTTGTTAGGTTATTATTACACACAGAGGTCCGATGGCTCTCGAAGGGTGCATGTTTAACTCGTTTTGTTGAACTATATGAGAGCGTAGTGCAGTTTGTAGAAGACCAAAATGAAGTTGATCTTAGCCAAAAGTTAAAAATGATAAAAAATGATGCTTGTTATTTGGCAGGAATATTTAAGAAATGCAATGATTGTAATTTGCAGCTTCAAGGAGCCAATATGACACTCATGAACTGTCAAAAAGTTCTCATTATTCATTGAAAACCTGCATTTATTCAGTCACAACCTTTCAAAAAGGGAATTTCACAAGTTTCCAGAATTGTTATCTATTACGGATGACATAACAACAATTGATACACAAAGGTTTATTGATCATCTCAATAAACTTAAAACAGATTTTGAAACTTGATTCAGTGATGTTTTAACCATGGAAGTATGTGATTGGATGGTAAACCCATTTACTGCAAATGTTACTGAAGCTGATGTAACATGTCAAGAGGAGCTATTAGAACTCAGATATGATGAGGAAAGCCAGGGAAATTTCAATAATGGTGGTTATATGCAGCTTTGGCAAAATAAAAAGATGTCAAATGTATATCCCAATATGTGGAAAAAGATTTTTAAATTACTGATTGCTTTTCCTACTTCGTACCTAGTTGAATCAGGTTTTAGTGCTGTGAATCACATTCTTACCAAAAACAGGAATGCTTTAAAAATCACTGAAAGAGGGGACATTCGTTTGTTCCTCACCAAATTCGAGCCAAACATTCGGAATTTAGTTTCTAGCATCAAGCACAAGGATCTCACTAAATTAAAGGTAAATGCATAATGTTTTATTATATAATATATATAATGTACCATACATAATTTTTAATATATGTTTGTTGGATTTTTAATTTTGGTGGGCGGTTGGCTAATTTATCTTGCATAAAAATAGCAAAAGTGGGCGGTAGGCATAAAAAGGTTGAAGGGCACTAGGTTAACCTTTGGTTTTGCTTCCACCTGAATTGTTAATTCTGATGAAGGTCAAGGTTTTCACTCCACTTGAGACCTACAGTTTAACATGGAATCCAAACTATGCCTCACCCACCAGCAGCCCAGCATCTTAACCACTAGGCCACCCAGGGTACCCATTTATCTATCAACCACTTTTTTATTGTGTGGAAGGATGAACAGCTGGGTTTTGCTGTATGCTGGCTGCCATTACTGGATCTAGATCATCCCAGGGCTGATGGATTTGTAGTTAGCGATGCTAACCACTACACCACTGAGGCGCATATATATATAAATAATATAATATAAATAAAACATACCTTGGTAGTTTAGTGGTTAGTGTCACTGACTATGAATCCATCAGCCCTGGGATCAAGACCTGGTGATGGCAGCTGGCACACAGCAAAACCCAGCTGTTCATCTTCTACACAATAAAAAACATGGTTGGTAGATAAATGGGTATCCTGGGTAGCCTAGTGGTTAAGACAGTGGACTGCTGGTGGGGCATGGTTCAAATTCCATGTTAAACTGTAGGTCTAAGATGGAGTAAAAAGCTTGACCTTCATCAGAGTGAAAATTCAGGTGGAAGCAAAACCAAAGGTTAACCAAACCAAAGGTTATATATATATATATATATATATATATATATATATATATATATATATATATATATATATATATATATATATATATATATATATATATATATACCGGGTGTCCGAGAATTATGTGTACAATTTTTGGCTGTTATTAAAAGTCAACCATGAAGTGTAGAAATTCCAGTGTTGTCCCATTTTACAGAGAATCTCTCTAAGTTTTTTCTGATACCACATTTTGACAAGTTTTTTAGAAATGTACGTGGGTGACAGACATTGATGATTTAAAAGCAAGAATCACAGCTGCTATTGAGCGAATTGATGTGGATATGCTGCAGCATACATGGCAACATTTGGAGTATCGATTGGATGTTTTGCGAATCACTAATGGTGCACATATCGAATGTTTGTAACAATATTACTTTAATAAAAGAAACTTTTGAAAATACAGATTCTAAATAATCTTGTTTAAGAATTTTACGTGTGTTATCAAGAATTTTATTAAAAGATGAAATTGTACAGATAATGTTCGGACACACTGGAATTTCTAAAAAACTTGTCAAAACTTGGTATCAGAAAAAAAACAATGAGATTCTCTGTAAAATGGATCAACACTGGAATTTCTACACTTCATGGTTGACTTTTAATAACAGCCAAAAATTGTACAGATAATTCTCGGACACCCTGTATATATATATATATATATATATATATATATTTATTATTATTATTATTATTATTATTATTATTATTATCCTGCATGACTACTCCCATTCCAGTGTTTCAGTTGTACCCCCTGTTTGCTGCCAAACCACTGGTCTCCCCATTAAGTGCAATTCATCTAACTGCTATTTTAGCCATTTTCAGTGCCACAATACTATCTATGGCCCCAGTACTTCCTGAAAAGTGTTGTTCTAATGCTGCCAGTTATACCTATGGTACATATTCCTCATTTTGAAACAAAATTCAAATTTAGTTTGTTAAAAAGCAGTGGGTGATTGAAACATTTTGCATCCATATTCATATTCTGCATGCAAAAATCTACCAGAATCACCCTTATTTACTTGAGGAACAGGAAAAAAGTTCTAATTTGTTGTCTAGTGTTTTATAGGCAGTTGAGAAATAAGTTAACTAGTTTGATTAGGAAGAGCAAAAAGCATAGTGAAATAAATCTAGCTAAAAATAGCAATAACAATCCAAAGAAATTTTTAGTTTTCGTAAATATAATAAAATAATAATAAAAAGCATAAGGTTGGCCCAATAGAACATAATAGAATATTTGAAAATGATCAGGATATTGTTGGTATTTTTAATGATTACTTTAGCTTTGTTTTTACTGAAGAAAGATTAAATAACTTTGATTTTAATTCTTTAGATTCTGTAAAATCAGGCATTCTTGATAAGATTCATATAAGGAAGGATAATGTTAGACAAGTGATTCATACAATGAAGTTGAATAAAGCTGCTGAACCTGATAATATATATGCTAGAATTATCAGAGAAGAGGAAGATAGCATACGGTATCTGAGTCATTGACTCTTTTGTTTGCTAGGTCTATTATGCAGAGGTACCAATGGAAAAAATGGAAAAAAGCAAATGTGGTACCCATTTACAAAAAGGGTAGTAAAAAAGTGGTGGGAAATTATAGGCCTGTTAGTTTGACATCATTGGTAGGGAAGATACTACAGGGTGTTCCATTTAAATGGAACCATAGGGAGTAATGCTTTTGTGAGGGTAAACATAAAGGTAAAGGTAATAAAGGTACCAATATTCTTTCCATTCTTTATTACTTTAAATGGTTCCATTTAAATGGGAGTAATAAAGATTGGGAAGGATATTGGTACCTTTATTACCTTACCTTACCTTTATTACCTTATTACTACCTTACCTTTATTATATTTACCATCACAAATCTGGAAAAGAAAAGATATTATTAATTACTCCCTATAGTTCTATTTAAATGGAACACCCATAGAAAGAAGTACAGTAACACCCCCCCCCCCCCCCCCCCCCCATTTATGCAGTAGACGTGTTCCTGAACCTTCAACACAGAATTAATTCCATGTAAATTGGGAAAACTATAACATAATTCAATGTGCTAAGTATGGGGCCCCTCAACCTCAAGACACCCCCAAAATTAAATATAATTAAATAAAAAATAATTATAATTTCTTGCCAAAAAAAATATTAAATAAAATAAATATACTCAGCTGTAAAAATTAGTAACAGAACAGAGTAATTATAAATTGGTCATGAATCTGGGTGGCAGAAAGTGAGAAGTGGAAACCACAGGGATCAGTGTTAGGCCCATTACATTACTCTTTGTTATATCTAAATGATTCCCAGAAGGGAGTAAGTAAGTAGTAAAGTTTCTAAGTTTTCAGATGATACAAAAGTAGTTACAAATATAGAAAATTCTTATAAACTACAAAAAGGTCTTGATAGATTGGGTTAGTAAATAGCAGATGGAATTAAATGTTGAAAAATGGAGTCATTCATTTTGGTAGAAATAATGAAAACTTTAGTTATGAGATGTAAGAAAACTGGTTAGAGGATGTTAGACAGGAAAAAGATCTTTGGTATTATAGTTAGTAGTGATCTAAAATTTTCTTATCAGTGCTTAGAGGCTAGAAATAAAGTAAATAAAATGCATATTAAGAAGAATGTTAGTTACAGGAGTAAGGAAGCCATCTGTAAATTATAATTTTTATGTTAGGCTTCACTTAGAATATGGTACTGCATTCAAGCTTGGTCACCTCACCTTAGACATGATATTGATATGCTTCAAGGTGTGCAATGTTGGGGCAACCAAGTTTATCCCTAACCTAAGAAGATTGGAATACAGGGAAAGATTGCAAGAACTGGGTATATTTAGTTTTGAGAGATGTTTGAGGGGAGATATGATATGTAAGTTATGTTCAAAATGTTTTTAGGTTTGGACACTTTAGATGTAAGGAACTTTCTCTTATTAGAGTCTGATGGAAAAACGAGGGCATAATAACAAAATTAGAACACCTATTTGTAAACTTGATCTATGAAAATACTTTTGTCATAAAGTAGTAGGTTTTTGGAATGACTTGCTGTATGATGTGGTAAATAGTAGCTCCATTAGTCAGTTTTAAGAAAAATTTGACACTTTCATGAATGAGAAGAGTTTATAAATTATGTACATACTGTGTATTTTTAGCTCATGTAGGCTACTTTGGTAGCTCTGGAAATAGTTGTATGTTAATTAGCTGACTTGAGATTGACATTTTGCACAATTTTTTTATAAAATATAGTTTATGACTTGGATAACCTTGATAGGCCCAAGTGGCTGCATGTTTTCCAAATGAAATGAAATGTATATATTTCTGAG
This sequence comes from Bathynomus jamesi, assembly GCA_023014485.1. NCBI lineage: Eukaryota > Metazoa > Arthropoda > Malacostraca > Isopoda > Cirolanidae > Bathynomus > Bathynomus jamesi. Next base: position 264,558 of record JAJOZX010005784.1, on the reverse strand, counting down.
TGGAATGATGAGGTGAAAAATGCAGTGAATGGCTATTTGGGTATAAGTTTAAGTATAAATATACCAGAAAGCATTGATTGGTCATAGAAGATAATAGGTTCACTGACTGGAAATCAAAGGTTTGTTGTGAAACAGCTGATTGAGAAACTGAATGACAAAAAAAGTGTATGACATTTATACAAGGGTTGTTCAAAAAGTAAGTTTACAAGTTTAATTACTGGTGCATTATACATAGTACAATATTTTGTTAGGCATGTGTGGCAACATCCAGGGTCACCACAAACTAAAAAGTTCAAGATTGCACCATCAGCTGGTAAGGTGATGGCAATGATTTTTTGGAACTATCAAGGTGTTTTGCATGTTGAATTTGTGCAAAAAGGGACAATAATAAATGCCACCACTTGTTGTGAAACCTTACATGAACTCTGCATGGCTATCAGAAGAAAATATCCCAGGTTGCTTACTGCAGGTGTGGTGTTCTTGCATGACAATGCACACCCTCACACTGCAAATCAAACATACCAACTTTTGGAATTGTTCCACTAGGAAATCATGGATCATCCCTTAGTCTTGACCTTGCACCAAGCAACTCCCATTTGTTTACAGTCCTAAAGGAACAGCTTGGAGTTAAACAATTTCAAAACAATCCAGATGCAGAAATGGCTGTATGAAACTGGTTGAAAACTAAGGACCCTACATTTTACTCAACTGGCATTGAAAAGCTTGTCCCATGCTGCTACAAATGTTTGAATCTGTTTAGTGATTATGTAGAAAAGTAGTAATAAGTTGTTGAAATAATTTTAATAATTACCTTCCTTATAATAAAAAAGTTTCTTCAAAACCCCTTGTAAACTTGAACAACCCTCGTAGTTCTGAAAAAAGTGTATGATAATGAATAGATTTTTGTGGCAAGTATATAGAATGTATGGCATCAGTCTAAGTTCCAAATGCACTGAGAATTGAAGGGAAAATCTGCTACATGCCATGTTTTGAAACAGCATGTAACAGACTTTTGCCTCCTTTTCCCATTCAATTTATACGCTAGTAGTAGTTGGTACTTGGGTAACTGGTAAGGGTGAGTTAAGTGATTGACTCATTATTAATGCTGGATCAACAGGATTGTTTGGTGTCACTATGGCTATGTATGTAAAAGTGCCTGAGGTAGAAATGACAATACTGGAGAGAAAGGAGTAAATATGATTTGGGAAGAGAATCTGTGCCAGTTGTGACATCTGATATTGTCCTGCATAAATCAGAAAATGAATTAAAGAGAGCAGCAACATATCAATTGTGAAAAAATTATTGAAAGTGAATTAAAGTTCTTGTGGTTCAGAGAGAACAGTCAGCAAGTAATTTTGCTGAATATAGAAATATTAGAAGTTGTGAAAAATTCAATATTAGAGAGGTAGGAGTAAATCCAAAACTGAAAGTAGAGAGAAACAGTTTGTGGGTTATAGATATGATAAAGTTCTAGTAAAAAGGAAATGTGAGTGTTAATGTAGAGAGAGGTTTATGTGGTTTATGCCTGCACTGATGTATGAAAGTGAGACTTGTTTGGCAGGATAGTTCACTGTCAAAAGTGAATGCAGCTGACATAAGTAATTGGGAAAATATGATTGGCGTAAAATAGATTTACTATATACAAAAAGCATGGTGGTTTGGGATGCGTGTGGAGTGAAAAAATCCCTAGATGTGAGAATGGGGAAAAGTATACTGCATTGGTGTGGTCATGTGGAGAGAATAATTTCCCTTGCATAATTGGTTGATGCAGTTTGCAATTTCCATATTTCAGACAGTATGGAATGCCAGGAAATAGACAATCAGCTGTGTTGTTTACGAATCGTTATTACGATTCTTTGCACGTTGTGCAAAGGCTGAAACTTGCAAGTAAATTGGACTTTCACAATGGTTGTACGAATGCCTTAAATTTCAATAATTCTGGCGACCTTTTAGCGTCTAGTTCAGATGATCTTCAGATTGCTTTATGGGACTGGACAAAGGAGAAAACACGCATCACTTACAACAGTGGGCACCGGAATAATGTTTTTCAAGTAAGATTATCAAAATGTTAATTTGCATATACTTGGTAGGGCAAAATTTGTACAAGTACAGGGGGTCCTCATTATCCAAGGATAATGGGGACCAAGAAATCACCACTTTAAGTGAATCCACTTACAGTAGGGACCTAAAACCCATAAGAAATAATGAGAATAAGGTTTAATTGGGACCTTAACACAATAAATGACTCAAAATTATTATGGTGAAACATTTGTCAAATATACTTTTTAAACCCAAAAATACACTTTTAAACCACTAGCAGTACACTTTGATGTCATGGCTGGTGGTGGAGTGTTGGAAGTAGGGGAAAGTGAGTGAGACAGCAAGTCCAAGGGAAATTTAAAAAGTTTTCCATTGCACTTCTGCATTCCATGTATGTTATCCGCAGAAACCTCTTAAGTGCGGGTATTTAGCCATATGGTTCTACAATTATTTGGCCATGTAAATGCAGAGACTCAAATAATGAATACTCAGATAATGAGGACCCCCTGTACCATTATATGAACACGTGTTTGTATTTGAACCATGTGTACAGTTACTGTTATGCTCTCTTAGTTAACATGTTATTTATTCTCAGTGCAAATTCTTACCCTTAAGTGGCAACACCCACATTGCTTCATGTGCAAGAGATGGCCAAGTGCGATTGGCAGAACTTTCCTCTACAGGGGTTTGCAAAGACACTCGAAGATTGGCAAAGCATTCCAGATCAGCTCATAAACTGACAGTTAGAGTGAACACTCCTTATGAGTTAATGTCTGCAGGAGAAGATGCTTTTGTTTATAATATTGATATACGTGCAAATCAACCTGACAAGTAAGATTGAATGGGTTTATAAGTTAGTGTCATAAGCTTAGTTAATATGTAGGCCTAAAGTAATTTTAAAAGTGGAATAGAAGCATTAGGTAAGCATTCTAATTGGGATTTGATTATTAAGAAAAATTTCTTTTAAAATTTTACATTTTTCAGAATTGTGCTGGTGAAAGATGTGCATGGAAATCGTGTACCTCTTTACAGCATTCATCAGCATCCCCTCAATGACAATCAGTTCTGTGTTAGTGGTCAAGATGAGTATGTGAGAGTTTATGACCGAAGGATCATCAGTCCTTTTGGGCCCCCCGTGTTGAAATACTGTCCTAATCATTTGGTAAGGAAACTTTTATAAATAGCTATTATATTTTGGTCTTGAATAGTTATGTTAATAATTATCTGCTTGTAGATGGCTTAATATTATTCCTTAAAAACTGCAGCTTTGCACGAAATGATTTCACATGCCCTCTTTGCCACCAAGAAGCGGCATATTATCGTATATTGGAGCATTTATATGCTTTTATAAAGGTGAGGGACTAGAAGGGAGCAAGTTCAAACAGTTTAAATACTGGTCTTACTTGAAAGGATATTTTTTGGAGTTCAAGAAGGCACAGTCAATAAGATTGTTGGCTGAAACTACTTGCATTACATTTCATTTGGAAAACATGAAGTCACTGGGGCCTATTGAGGTTATCCAAGTCATGAACTATATTTTATAATAAAATTGTGCAAAACATCAATCTGAAGTCAGCTAACCAACATACAACTATTTACAGAGCTACTAAAGCACCCTATTAAGTTAACAAATTAAGCTAAGCATATACACCATTTATAATCTACAAACTATCTCTCTCATTCATGAAAGCATCCGAAGTTTTCTTAAAAATAACTAAGGAGCTGCTATTTACCATATATGGCAAGTCATTCAAATATCTAAGTGTGAATTTCTTAAAGGTCTCTGGATTGTTTCCTTACTCGCTTTTAGTAAATGTAATAATAAAAGTAATAAATGTGGAAATAAATATAAATGCAACAGATGTAATAATAAAGGTAATATTATAAATTTAATAAGTAGGGTAAAGGTAATAATAATAAATGTTAAAAAATGTAAATGCAATAATAAATGCAGTAATTATGTCAAAATATTAGAATCTGTATGTATAGAACAAGAAGATAGTTTTAATTTGTGGGAATGTACTTATAAGCGGACCCTGTAATAAAATGCCCTTCCGGTGTCGGGAGAATGGTATCTAACCTAAGTGCGAATTTCTCAATGGTCTCTGGATTGCTTCCTAATTGCCTTTTTTCATTCATTTTTTGGTTTATAAGTTGTGTATAATAAACAACAATGTAATAACCAATGTAATAATAAATTTATAATTTCTGTAATTAATAATTATGCAATATTAAATGTAATAAATTGAATAATAAATGTAATAATTATGTAAAAAAAAATAATAGAATCTGTATGTTTAGAACGGGAAGATAGTTTTAAATTTGTGCGAAAGTACTTAATGAAAATGCCCTTCCGGTGTCGGGAGAATGGGATCTAACCTAGGTGCGAATTTCTTAACGGTCGGTCCCTGAACTGTTTTTCCCTCTTGTTTTGGTTCATTCATTTTTCTGTATCCACCCGAGGAGGATGCCAGTGGGCGTCGAAACTGTTGTGGAAATAAACTCTGTCTATTAGAGTGGGTTTTTATTTTCATATTGGGCAACCAAGCTTATCCCTAACCTAAGAAGATTGGAATACAGGGAAAGATTAAAAGAACTAGGTATGTTTAATTTTGAGAGACATTGTGTGAGGGAAGGTATGATGCAGGTGTTCAAAATGTTTTCAGCTTTAGACAATTTAGATGTAAGTAACTTTTCCCAATAGAGGCTGATGGGATTAACTCATGGGCATAATGAGAAAATTAGAAAACAGCTTTGTAGACTTGATCTACGAAAGTTCTTTTTCAGTCATAGAGTAGTTGAATTGTGGAATGACTTGCTGTATGATGTGGTAAACAGTAGCTCATTAGTTAATTTTAAGAAAAATATGGACACTTTCATGAATGAAAGAGAGAGTTTGTAGATCTTAAATAGAGTATATTCTTATAGTTGTATGTTAATTAACTGACTTGAAAGTGATGTCTCGCAAGATTTTATTATTATAAAATATAGCTCATGACTTGGATAACCCCGAGAGGCCCCAGTGGCTTCAAGTTTTCCAAATGTAATGTAATGATGCAGCTACTGTAAGCCATGAGGAATGGATATGGCTTATTATTATTAATTAATTATGTTTACTTCATTTGTCTTTGATAACTTGGGATGATTACCAGCTTTGTTGAAAGTGTATCACTTGTTTCAGGTGGATAAAAAACCAAAGTCGAACATCACTTGTGCCGTTTATAGTAACGACGGAGAATGCATTCTCGCCTCGTATAACGACGAAGACATATACCTCTTTGATACTAACCTCTCAGAAGGGGCAGCTCCCGTTCATCGCTACTCAGGGCATCGCAACAGTTCTACTGGTAAACCAAAAATTTTTACAATATACTTACTTTCAGAAATGTATGTACAGCTTTGCATATCTTAAAAAATAGTGACTTGTCTGAAATGACATTTGGCTCTATCATCAGCCAATTATTTAGATTTGCATAATCATATAAATAATTGTAATTATGTGCTAAAACTTTTTTTTTTTTTTTTAAAGTGAAGGGAGTTAACTTCTTCAGTCCAAGCAGTCAGTTCGTGGTATCGGGATCGGATTGTGGAAATATATTCATTTGGGATCGAGAAACCGAGGCTATTGTTAATTGTATGCCCGGAGATGAGAATGGAGTGGTCGGTATTTTATGCAATCCATTCTTGTAGGGCTGGTTTCTTTATTGCTTTTGATTTTGATACAGATTATTCAACAGTAACTATATGACTAACAGTGAATATAACTAATTTTTGTTTTCGTATAAATTATGAACATTAGGTCATGTCAGAGAGGTTAATCGGTAAAACTAAAGTAAACCTGGCAAATACACGCACTGCATATGATATTTTAAGCCACTAACACATGGCCGTTTAACTATTGTATATAGCTACTGTACATATACCTAGTGTGAGGTAATTACAAAGTACTTCTATAATTTTAAAGTTTAATAACTTTTGATCTAGCATAACGGAAACAAACTGTAAACAGCAAATGAAAGTATAATTATTGAAGTTTTTAACACTATATTACAAATTTTTAGTCCAACATAACCGCCGTCTTTCTCGATATATTGCTCAGTTCTATATTCCAAAGACCTGAAGATATTCCTTGTTTCTGAGTGATTTCATGAACTACATCTGTAATCCTGACTAATAAGCTCCTCAAAACCACATCAAATCCACTGTCGCACATTCAAAGCATACTGGCAGGCTTGCTGAAAGAAGGTTCTATCTAAAGGTTTATTTGTCTTAGTTCAGGGATAAAGAAATTCTGCAATATTGCGAGGTAACGTTCGCCATTGACTGTTGGTTCTTAAAAAAAACCCAGAGGGGACCAATGATTCGTGACTTTCTGAGAGCGCGCTAGACATTGATTTTTGTCGAGACTCTTTCATACTGCCAGACTTCTTGAGTTTTCTCTGTCCCCAAAATGCGACAGATGTGGCGGTTAACTTTACTACAAATGTGGAATGTTGCCTCATCAGGAAATGTCAACTCGCCCAGAAACCTGGAGGGGAATTCTTGATTTTTAATTGGAACTGTTCACAGAAACCTAACCTTGTATGGTAGTCATCTTCCAGTAACACTTGAACTACCTGAATCTCGCACGCATGTTCATGCAATTTCACTTCGAGAATTTTGCGCACTGTTCATTGCAGAATATTTAGTTCATCGGATGCACGTCGTAACGATTTCCATGGACTTCTCTCAAATGCTTTCTGGACGACGGCCAGTCTCATTGCTGATTTGAGACCTCGTAGATTGAGGTCTGTCATTCACTGACTCTTCCCATTGGACCCATTTTTATTGAGCCATGTTAAAATTGTTTACTCATCAAAACCACATTCTTTGGATGAACTTTTGTGTAGGATCACATTTCATGAAATCACTCAGAAACAAGTGGTGTTTTTTTTCAGGTCTTTGGAAAATCAAATTGAACGATGTATCGAGAAAGATGGCGGTTATGCCTAGAAATCTGTAATGTAGTGTGTTAAAACTTGAATAATTATACTTTCATATGCCGTTTATAGTTTGTTTCTGTTGTGTACAACAAAAGTTATTGAAGTTTAAAGTTGCACAAGGACTTTGTAAACGCCTTGTACTCGTATATAGTAGTAATGGTTCATAGTATTAATAAAATTGTTTAACTTGAAGGTGAATGTCCTAGAACCTCATCCTAACCTTCCAGTCCTCGCTACTAGCGGTCTCGACAACGAAATAAAGGTGTGGCTTCCGTCCCACGAAGAAGACCCGAAATTAACTAATCTTCAGAAGGTAATTCCCCATGATTGACCCCTTGTGGTTAATGTGAATCTTCTCTTAAATTCTGTTTGATTGAGGAAACATAAGCCTATAATTTAACATAGTTTTCTTCAAGTATCAAATCGTAATTGGAATATACATAGCTGTCAGGCATATTATGAGCCGTAGAGGGCTCGCTTCTCCAGCTTTGATATATATATATATATACCACTCGAAACGTTAGATTTCCTTTTAATTGCTATGTATTTTCCTTACAGACTGTCCGTTCAAACGTTTTACGTCGGCTACGTGAAAGTAACGACGACAGTCAGGGTCTGGACACACACATGTTGATGGTGTTATTTCAACACCTCAGGAGAAACTCCAGTCTCCGGGGAAGGGTGAGTTATGTACAAGAGCAAACTAAATGTTTCATTTGTTTGTCTCGTCCTGAGCTGTATATTTGGGTGTAGAGTTGAATTTTCTTTGTTTGACACGCACGCTTTGTTTTGGGTAAATTATGGTAAATGAGTTTAATACATTAACTACAAGTTAGCATCGATGAAATATTTTCAGCTAATGTAAAGTTTCGGGGACACCAGTTTCCTTGATAAAGTCAAAATTTGTTACAAGGATTCTGATTCCCTGAAAGCTAACGTTATCGTGACCTGTTGGCCAATCACGGCAAATCTGTCATTGGTTATACGCAATACATTACAGTAAACCGATAAATCGACTAACTTTTTTTTCAGTTTTAAGTTCAAGGTGGAGGGAGAAAAATGTGTTTGTCCACCCTCAGGTATTTAATGGAACGACTTAAAGATGACGGTGAAGCGTCAGCTGATTTAAAATTTAAAAGATTGGTAAAAGATATTGTAATTTTTAAAGTTGCGATGTGGAGTGTAATTTAGAAGAAAAAGTGACCAGTTAAGGTTTAATGCCTACACAAAAAAAAGGGGGGAGGGGGAACAAGAAACTATTTTCTTGCCCGATTCACTAGAAAACAAATACATAGTTTCAATAAATATGTTTATATTCTGTAAACACAAAATATTATGTATGCATATTTGAAATGCATAAAATAAGCTTTCTTTTAATTGAAGTTAGACCTACATGCAACAGCGCAGGCTTAATAACTATTTTCACCTTTGATATTTCACACCTAAAATAGAGATATGGTATATAGCCAATTAAATAATTGCCGAGTGTTATAGAAACTAAAAATAATATCAAGCATGGATGTTAAAATTATAAAAACTTTAATCTCCGACAAAATGAATTTGGAAGGACCATACTGAATTGCAGTTGTCCGTCCGTCTCCGTCACACTTTCGTGTCTGAGCTACAACGTTTCAATCAACAGAAATGAATGAAACTTCACACACGTGTGGATGATCACAAGACGATGTGTCGTGTAAGAATCAGGTTCTTGCATCACGGGTCAAGATCACAGAGAGAGGTCAAGGTCAGTTGGAGCTTTTTCGTGTCTGGGCTATAACTTTCAAACCACGCGACATAAATTAATGAAACATCACTCGCATGTGGATCATCACAAGACAATGTATCGTGAAGAAGAATTAGGTTATTGCATCGAAAGCCAGTAAAAAAATGGAGGTCCATGCCATACCTTTTGAACCACTCTACATAACTTGAACCTTCACACACAAATGGATCATTACAAACTGTTTTTTTGAGGAAGACTGTTGTTCCTGCATTAAAGGTCAAGGTCACAGAGGTCAAAGGTCAAATGGAGGTCCACGCCATAATTTTTTACCAACATAGATGGGTTAAAATTCTCTCACACGTGGATGATGCGTCTTGAGCAAGAATCAGGTTCTTGCACTAGGAGAGGACATTGATTTCGTTCTGACATAGTTCCTGTTCTTGCTATTTAGAAGTGGAAATGGGCAGTGGGCAGATTAGAGGGAGGGAATCGGTATTGACCAGAAAGCTCCAGTACACAACTGTAAGGTCACAGATAGGGATGCACCGCAACTTGGTTCCGGTCGGTTACTTTCCACCGGGACTCATTTTTTACAGTTCCGGTTCCGGCCGGAACCGGAACTTATGAATTTGAAATATGCTTAGGCCTATAATAAAAGACATTTCTTTATGAATTTATTACAAATTAATCCATTTTTCAGACCTTAATATATACAGGGTGTCCCATAAGTCCGGCATCATAGGAAAAATAATAAAAAAGCAAAACAAGAGCTTTTATTTACAGAACGTGCTCAATATGTTCACCATTGTTTTCAGTACACAAATTCAGATATGATACCCAGTCAGCAAGCACACGGTGAATGATGTCAGGAGTAATGGTGTTACATGCCCCAATAATTCGCTGCCGCAAATGTTCAACACTCCTAATTTTCTCTGCGTATACCAGCGCTTTCAAGTGGCCCCAGAGATAAAAATCTAGTGGCGTGAGATCTGGGCTTCTAGCTGGCCATTCCACAGGCCCTCGACGTCCTATCCAATGACCAGGGAATTGTTGGTACAGGTATTCCCTTACTTGGGTGCTGTAATGTGCAGGAGCGCCGTCTTGCTGGAACCATGTTGGGAAATTTCCTTCTTCGTTCAAGACACTGGGAAATGCTTCTTCCTTGAGCATACGTAGGTAGGTGCCTCCAGTGACATGTTCATCGAAAAAGGGGGGGCCTATGATGCGATCCTTCCAAATGCCACACCATACCATCACCCGAGATGCATCTTGTTCCTTTGAAGAGGTATACCAGTGAGGATTGTATTGAGACCAGTAGCGGGTGTTCTGTCGATTTACCTCACCATTTCCATGAAAAACAGCCTTGTCACTGAACAGAATGGTGGACAGGAAATTGGTATCCCGAGCATATTGTTCTGTTGCCCATTCACAAAATTCCATCCGCTGGTCGGGATCATCTTCGCTTAATTTCTGTAGGATCTGAAGTTTATATGGATGCCATTTGTGAGCCTGAAGAATGCGATAGATGCTACTTTTCGACACTCCTGTCTCGGCGGACAATCGCCGAAGAGACTTATTGGGACTTCTGTTAAAATGAGCCAGGATAGCATTCGCTGTATCATCGTCAGTGGACCTCCTTGAAGGTCCACTGCGTGGTTTATCTTCTATGGATCCTGTTTCCTTAAACTTTGCAACAAGTCTGCTAACACAACTCTGTGTTATTGGCTCGCGGTCTGGATGCAATCTGTTAAATTCAGCAGCGGCCTCTTTGACTCCGATTTCCTATGAGTAGAATTATCTGGATTCGTTCTTCCTTGCTCACAGACATTATGGCCTGTAGAAAGAGAAAAATATGAATTATGGTTTGTAGAAATAGAAAAATATGAATTTCTCCTATGATGCCGGACTTATGGGACACCTTGTGTGTGTATATATATATATATATAATATATTATATATATATATATATATATATATATATATATATATATATATAAGCGCACCGGACAAAAAATTAGTCACCCCTCTCAGAATGTACCTAATAACGTGTGACGGCGCCTCTGGCCTTGATAACCGCACGAATCCGGCGAGGCAGAGACTCTACGAGGTTGTGCATGTACTGAACATCGATTTGCTGCCACTCGTTCATCAGCCGGTCCCGAAGTTCCGCCAGAGTCCGTGGGTGTCTATTCCTGCGCTTCACTTTGTTCCAAATAATCCCACAGATTTTCAATAGGATTTAAATCAGGGGATTTGGCGGGCCATTCGAGGTGAGACAGTGTTGCAGAATGTTCGTCGTGCCACTCAGACACACTTCTCGCCCGCCCTGTGCACACGGCAATTGTCGTCTTGGAAGACAGGAGTGGCAATGTGATGCTGCTCCTGGAGATGTAGGGCAAAGGGTACCAATTCATCATTTAGTATGCGGAGGTACGCCTGCTGGTTCAAATTCATCGTCACTGGAACGAGAGGGCCCATTTCGTGGTACGAAAAACATCCCCAGAACATCACGGAACCACCTCCAGCCTGAACAACACCTTCGACGCATTCAGGATTAAAGGCTTCATTGGACCTGCGATGTACAGTTACGCCGTCGATTTTCAGTTGATTGCGAACTACACCACTCTTTGTAAACTCGCTGGACAGTACGCGTTGACACACCAACAAATTGGGCTACTTCAGACATTTTGTGTCCGTGGGCTCTGCCAAACACGATGGCTCCTTTTTGCCACTGAGTAACGTCTGCCTCACGACCCATTTTGCAGACTGTATCCAACACACACTTTGTTCTTCACCACCTCACGAAACAGATCTGATCCTGTGTGCTACGTCACCGCTACTTGTCACTTACCAATGCTACATCAGCGCCCTCTGTGTGACCTTGAACTTCCTACTATCGGTGCTATTAGGGGTGACTAATTTTTTGTCCGGTGTGCTTATATATATATATATATATATATATATATATATATATATATATATATATATTGAAACAGACTATAGTTTCCACATCAAATCAAAAAGAATACATCTTGACTTTATTGATTATGTAACTTAAATTTTAATAATACAAAAAGTATTCAATGTTAAATTGAGGGAGGTTGTGATGAAGAAATAATAGTTTTTCACCAGTCCGTGGGAGTAGCCGTGTTCTCCTCTCTTCAAATATATTTCCAGTTTTGGAAAAAAGCCTTTCTGAATAAATCGAAGAAGCAGGACAAAAAAGATATCGACGCGCTAATTTAGAAATGTTTGGCTATACCAATGTTTTATCTTTCCAGAACTGTAATGGGTTTATTTCTCTATCAATGGAAGGGGTGTTCATATAGTTTTCTATTTCATTTATTAGGTCTGTTATGTTTGGTCCACTTCGTCTTTTATTCTGAAACTTATCAATAGCTAAGGATCTCTCTGAAGCCTCCACTTCATCTTCATCATAACAGCTGAGGAAATAAATCTCTGTGGATTTCTTCCTTTAGAACCTGACAAATTCTGTAGCTACTAGTATTTTTTTCATTTTGTTTGAATTTTTGTATTCCAGACGTACAAGCTGCTTCAAGCTCAGTCATATCACCTTCACTGTCTTCACTAGATAAACTTTCATGTTCATTTACATTTTCTGTTGGTAAAAAAATTCTGAATATCTTCTAAAAGAAAAGCTTTAACTCTATTTTTTTTTTGGTCTTTCATATATGTACTGTACTTCAGCTTGCATCGTGGATCCACAACTGTACTTATTATATAAAGTTTCTCTTTCAACACATTGAGACCACCTGAGCTAGAAAGAAGACGCTTGTGTAGCTCTATATGTATTATTGAAAAAGGACGTTATAGAAAATTTACTTTAAACTTCAAATGATATCTGAAAAAAAACCTAATTTTGATTCATTATCATTACTGTACTAAGTAACACCCAGGGCTGCCAGCAGCTTATACCGTATTCACTAAAAATTATCCCACAGTTACATTAATAAATGTACACCTACATAATATAACTAGGCCTATATATAGCTATAAAAGAGTAACCGGCCGGTTACTTTTTAAAGTTCCGGTCAGTTCCGGTTCCGGGATATCCCTAGTCACAGAGATAAGATAGGGTTCAGCATTTTCAGATGACGATCAGTTGCTAAGGAGCATATCCAGGGCTCGAATTGAGGTGGGATGGCATCCCCCATATCTAAATAAAACGTGCTTTAACAACAACCTTATTCCGACTAAAGCACAGAAAGTAAAATAAAATATATCGGCATTACTTTTTTGGTTTATTGAAAGACTACTAATATATTTTTGTGTCGGGTATCAGATATACTGTATAGTGTATATCCGACACCCGTAATCAAACTTGGGGCAAACCATTGCTTGATGAAGGCGTAGGAGAGCCGTGCGATCCACGCCATGCCTAGTAGTATAAAGAACTTTGTATGTCGCTTCCTCGCAACAAGGAAGTTTATACCGTTTAATTAATCTGACTGACGTCCACGGTTCTTCTTTTCATCTTTACTTTATCTGACTGCGAGTTACGATGAAACGATTTATACCTTCGCTCAATGGCGTACCCTCTCTCTCTCGGCCCGTTGAGAGACGGGAATGTTTCTTCTTGGAAGGCTATAAAATGACGCATCACACTTTTTTAAGAGTTGTACAGCTTTTGTACATGACAGGTCCCCTCACTTTCGGTCTTTGCACCTATGTCCCAATAATCTTGTTTCAGAGACAATTGACTACCGTTGTCCGTAGAGATATAAGTCAGGATTTAGCTAGTGTAGGCGGAGACGGTAAAAATGCATGCCTACAGTTTTCATGGGAAAAAATGAAAACCATTTTTTTTCGCCCACGCGAATGAGAATGAGTTGTAAACGTCTCTCACTACAGTGGTGGGTATGCTAGTTCCAGAGAGAAATATTACAAAATTGTCTACACAGATTGGTAGCTATTGCAAAGCGCGTGCGGCTGAGGATGCTCCGTTGAGACACCCTCTCATTGTGGATGTGGTGCAGAATAGTTGTGTCCAACCCTAACTCGGAAAATGCTGTTGGAGAGAGTTTCAGATACAAATTGGGAGATTGCGTCGAAGTCCATACGAATATAATTTCAGCAGTATTCCTTGGCGCCAAGTTGTATCGTACGCCTTTTCGATATAAAAAAAATGCTGCCCCAAGATGTGCAAAAAGCGTCTAGAACATTGGTTCTCAACCGGTGGGTAAATTACCCAACTGGGGTAATGACACGGCATCCAGAAATTCTAAAAAAAAATAGTGATAATGCAGAAGTTATAAAAAAAAAAATATCTAATGATTGGGGTAATGGGCTGGGTTAGAATTGGTTTTGGGTAACCATACAAAACGGGTTGAGAACCCCTGGTCTAGAACAAATTTTTCGACAGTGGCCAGTGCGTCAAGTGTTGATCTATGTTTTTGGAAACCAAATTAAGTGGGGACGAAGTGATTATCACCGGTCTGCATGAAAATCAATTTCTTTATTTTGAGTTGTGATTCTGAAGCAGTTCGCTGCGCTGAATTAAAAAATGCTACCAGTTTTTTTCTATCACCCACAGTTTTAAAGTTATTAGCCAAACAATTTTGGGGCGTTTTGTAATTTTTTACCTTTTTTATCTTTAATTAATTTCGTTTTTTCATATTTTTCAGATAGATAATTCTAACATTACGTCTTTAAAATTTTAATAATGGCTTCTAGAGGATGTACCCATAGTCCAGACATATTTTGTTATATTTGTGGTCGGTATGTTGTTGTAAAACAAAGGACAAATGTAACGACCTTCATTAAGAGAGCTTATCATGCTTATTTTGGAATTAAATTAGGAGATCAAGACAAAAGTTGGGCTCCACACAAGGTTTGTCTTACGTGTGTTGCGGCACTAAGGAATTGGAGCAAAGGTAAAAAGAAAAGTTTGCCATTTGGGATCCCTATGGTATGGCGCGAGCCTAGAAACCATACCGACGACTGCTACTTCTGTTCTTCAATGTTAAAGGTTATAATGCAAAGAATAAAGAGAGCCTTCAATACCCAAGTCTTCCATCTGCAATAAGGCCGGTACCCGATGGTCCAGAAGTTCCTATTCCCCGCCCACCCGAGAGTCTGGATCAATACAATTCAGATTCTGATTCAGCTCCAAATCCAGACAATGATGACGTTTATGAACAGCCAACAGCTGACCGAGATCCTCCTAAACCATTAACCCAAGCCGAACTAAATGACTTAGTCAGGGATTTGAATATGCTTAAGGACTCTGCAGAACTTTTGGGGTCTAGATTGCAGGAGAACAATTTATTGGCATCCGACACATACTTCGCTTGGTACAGAAATCGTGAGAAAGACTTCGTGCCTTTTTTCGAAGAAGATGGTCCCTTGGTATTTTGCAAGGACATCACAAGATTAGTGTGCAAGCTAGGCATCGAATACCAAACCAGTGACTGGAGGTTGTTTATAGATTCCTCTAAAACCAGTCTAAAAGGAGTGTTACTGCACAACGGTTACAAATATGCATCAATCCCAGTGGGCCATTCTACTCATTTAAAAGAGACCTATGATAACATGAAACTGCTTCTGGAAAAATTTCAGTATCAAAATCACAGATGGATATTGTGTGGGGATCTCAAAATCCTTTACATGTTACTTGGGCAGCAATCAGGATACACTAAGATGCCATGTTTCACCTGCGAATGGGATAGTCGAGCACGTGACCAGCACTGGAAGAGGAAAACTTGGCCTCCTAGAGAGAATCTTACCCCAGGATCAAAGAACATTTTACATGAATATCTAGTTGAACCAAATAAAATCCTCCTACCACCCTTGCACATTAAGTTAGGCTTGATGAAGCAGTATGTCAAAGCATTGAATAGAGAAGGTGAGTGTTTCAAGTACATTTGTTCAAAATATCCAAAGATTAGCTACGAGAAAATAAAGGAAGGTGTTTTTATAGGTCCTCAGATTAGAAAGTTATTGACAGACGATCATTTCCTGAACACAATGACCAATAAAGAAAAAGAAGCATGGCTTGGTTTCAAAGATGATGTTGAAAACTTCTTGGGGAAACTACGAAAGACTGGTGGAAAATATGCTTAAAAAGTTTTCCGCCTTAGGCTGCAACATGAGCCTGAAAGTTCACTTCTTATTTTCGCATCTTGACCGTTTTCCCGAAAATCTCGGAGATGTCAGTGAGGAGCAAGGGGAACGATTTCACCAGGACGTCAAAACCATGAAAAGAAGATATCAAGGAAGATGGCATACAAATATGATGGCGGATTACTGCTGGTATCTGCAACGAGATCAGCCTAACGCACAGCATAAGAAAACATCAAAGAAGCACTAGTCCAGGCAATTTGTAGTTAGACCTGGGCAAAATTGCTTCAGAAGCTTTCTAAACTGTTTCCAGCTCAGGAACCATTGCCGAATAACATATCCAAAATCCGACAAAATTGGACCCCGGGAACACCCCCAAAAATGAAATTCAAAATGGCGGACTGGATGTTTCCTACGAAAAAAAAAATATATAATTTACGCTTTTATTTATAGAGATACATTTGATGCTTTTTCTTTCAGTTGTAATGTTTTAAATAATTCAACAATATACAACACAACCAGTTATTACGCAAATATAATGTTATATAGCTTTTTACAGATTTTTATAATCAATAATACAACAATTATTTTTTTTCCCAGTTTCAAGTTATGTTCATTACAGAAGAAGTGATACCTGGTCACAAACATACAGAAATTAATCCTCTTCATCACTATCATCGGATAGATTACCGGTACTTGGGTTGTTATCGCAACCACTGATTTGGCACTCGCCACAAGCGGCTGAACAGGGCATTCCATTACGCTTGCATCCACATCTTGAAGTAGCACATTTCGTCTTGCAGAAGCAGCGGATCATGTTGAGTAGATTTTGGAGCTGGTGGCTTGTCGCAGGCTGTAGGGTAGTAGGAATTATTCTTTACATACCAACCCCACTGTTCTGCATCGATCTTCTCTTCTGTAGACTTCCAGATTAGTATTTGAAAGTATGTGCGAAAGCTGTGGTACTTTGTGGACGCATCGGTAGGTGGCAAACGTTCGGGTGTAACAAAAGATTTAGCTGTAGCTACCTTTTCAACTAACATTCGATGACGTAGTGCGTTAGTGGATTCAAGTGTTTTGCAGCCATACAACAGAAGCATTGCCTTTCTTCCAGCGGCTTCAATGTCAGAGTGTTGGCAACAATCAGAACAGAATGTATTTGCAACTGAACGGAGTTCAGCCACCTTCATCAGTGTGTCGAATGCTTTGGCTTTACCGATCGAAAAAATTCTGGATGTGCTATCACAGCCCGTGAAAGCATGCACAAACAGGAGATACTTGCAGATGTCATTGCCTAACAATGATTGAATGCTGAGAATATCATACACAGGATTAGGAGATGGTCCCCGTCTTATATCGCTGCGATAGTACAACTTGAAACCACTGTCCTTGGCATGGTACAGAAGGAGAATCAGCAAGTCGGTGTCTTCCCCTATTACTGTTGTTGTTGCATTTTCTGATGAGGAAACTGCTGCACGAACGATGTCCACATCAGCATCCCCATCTGCGTTGTGAACAGTACACCCGTGCTTCTTCAACATCTCACCTACGAGGGAAATAAATGCTTGCTTGTTGTTTTCATTAGCCAAGAAGTGTTCCTTCTGGCCAACAAACTTCATGCTTGGACTGAGATTCACATTTCTGCTTGTCTTGGTGCTGCGTCTTCTGTGGGTCATGTCCTTGATCGTAGGAGAGCTGCTGTAGCCATCAAAAACAATGATTGCTTTTCCATATGTTTTCAGAGTGAAATCTGCATATGAGTTGGCGATGCTGTCATATGTTTCATCTTGACGCCAGGAAACACGATGTAGTAGAGATCCACCATCCAATACGTACTGGTCTGTGCACTGAATTTCTTGAACTTCTTCCATGCGTAAAGTGTCACTGTATTTGATTATTGCATGAGCTAGCTGAGACTTATCGGGTTTCTTCAAGATACTTCGTGATTCGAACAATGCAGGAGGATATGCACACAGTTCGTAACACATGACATCTTCAAGATTCATGTCTCCGCCAGTGGCAACAGTCATCATTCTCTGAAACAGTAGTGCAGGATCTACTTCTATATCTGAAGCATCAGTGATCACAACGGCAGAAGCAGATCCTAGTGTTTTCACTTTGTCAGATCTTTTGGCAGAATATGTAAAGGCTTGTTTCCCAATCATTTTTACGACAATGTTCGTACCGATTGAATGCAATTGATGAACGTTAACTCCAGGATCAGCAGTTAGCCCTGTTACAATGTTGCAGAGACCCGAGGTAGAATGGAATGGGGATAAGGATTCCAGACGTTCAAGTACTTTCTTCATGTCATTACTGTCCCTGATTTGTTTACTTCCCCTCATTTCCTTGTGCTGTTCACTACTTTCCAACAAAACTCTGGTGTATTCCTGCATTGCTAAGTTATAAGTGGAACACAGAGGCATAGAAAAGAGCCACGTTGTCCTTTGGATGTCTGTAAATCCACTTCCGCGTGTCAGTCCGCCTCTGCTTTTCAGGGAACGCATTAGTACTTGTTCTATCACCAGGTCTGTGCCGAGTCCGGCCCATAATCTGTCGCTTCTTCTTACCACAAACTTACCTTCCTGGAACATTTTGTTTACGGCTGGATTTTCAGAAGGCAAACTTAACATTTTCTGCAGGTACAGGTATATCTATTTCAGGTAATTGTGATGTCCGGCTGCTGCAATTATGGGGATGGTCTCCAGCATAGCTTGCAAGTGCAAATCCCACGAGCCGGTTCTGTCTGCTGTTATCAAGGAACGTGCAATGTTGATCATTCGCTGATATTCCAACCAGAGTTGACTTGTTTGCGAAGTAGATTGTAGGTCAGTTTTTCTTCGCATCCAAAGTGGTAGCAATCTGAGACAATGCATTCGAAGATTCCACATCCTCAACTGATTGTTTGGCGGTCATAACATCGTCGAGCAGGTCACAAGCTTCCTTATGGAGGTCATGAGGAGTTCCATCTTCATTACGAGGGAAAATGTCTGCGACTAGTAAGGTACTAAGAGCTGCATCTACTATCATATGACCACGTATCGCTCTTGAAACAGCTTTTCCAGACATCATGTGTTGCACGGCATTTGGTCCGTATATTTCTTGAAGTACTTCAGACAATCCTGAACCATTCATAAGAGTACCGACTGCTCCCAAAAGATTCATCAGAGTGTGAAATGATCCCAGCATTAAAACAATGTCCTGCAGGTCTCTCTGTTCATTGATGATTTGGGAAGCTTTCCAGAACAAAGGCTGATCAAAGGTAATAATGCATGGGACTTTTTGATCGCGTGCTATCTTGCTCAAATATAATGTCGAAAATATGCAGGTCATGTCAGTTGGCGACATATCTATGATGGGAAGGAACGTGATCGACGCCACACCTGGATGTGAGACACTTGATCCACCGTGAATTGCCTGCATTGTTCCGGACCAACTTGGACCTGATCTTTCTGCTGAAGATATCTGCCAGAGAAGACTAAGTCGACTTATGGTGGCAGTGGGTACTGGAAGTTCGCGGAATGAGATGTCCCTCAACATGCTTCTCGCGTGTCTATATTCCCTAATGTCAACGGTTGCAATCTTCTTAATGTCATTGTCACCAACATTACGCCTGTGAATAGAAGGGTGGATCTTGATCTTCGGAGTTATTGCGGCAATCATACCCATTCCATGAAAGGTATTCTTCCCATCCAAAGTGCAGACATCATGATCGACGTTATCTGCTGCTAGAAGGACTGCAGTGTTTTCATCAACAGTAAAAGAGCCAGACCCACTTGCCAGCGCCGCGTTTCTTTCGAATCTTGTTACTTCTGCATACGACGAACAGTAACCCAGCTGATGGAGAACGTCAATAAGGTACCTTGACCTAAAGTTGTGGTGTAGCTGAACCGACAAACCGATCTGTAGTGGACATAGTAATCCTCTAGGACGGGTTGCTTGCATAATGCTCTGCCCAATTGCACCTATTTTTTTTGAAGCATCCTGTCCCGCAAATGCTTTTGATAATAGCAATTTCAGACTGTTGGGAATGTAATCAAGAGCACTTTCTGCAGTGATGTCATTTGGAGATGGATACACATCTTTTCTAGGCGAGTCGACAGACTTGATATCACTTCTGATTATTTTTGCAGCAGCTTCTACTAGGTAAATCTTCTGTAGCTCTATATCTATATCACATTCTTTCGACTTTTTGTGATAATCTATAAGAATTTCATTAGCTGTCTCTCGTAGTGTTACTACATCTGCCTTCCCACTTTCACCTGATATTATGATCTTGTCTCCGTAACGTTCTAAAAGCTTTCTCTTCATGTGCCTGCGTTCGTAGACAGAGCTCTGACTTCCTTGAAGATATTCCTCCATTTTGGAAATTGTTCATCATCATTCTCTTCCAGGTAAGCACAGGTCTGAAGGAATGCTTGGTGTTGCTCTTCATTAGTTGGTCTCCCTTTCTTCGAATCATGATCGTCGGAGTATGCGCGAGGAATGTTTTTTCCACTTCGAAAATTTACGCTGCAGGTGTGATGGTAGACACAATCTGCAGCAGGAAGATCACGAAGATAATACTCCAGACGGCCTTTTACATTAAACGACCATTCATCGCAGCGGCTTTCACAGCACCTTTTTATGGTTTCGGAGAACTCTGTAGTTCTTATTTTGACATGCTCTGATTTTGGTTTGTGTTTGGAAAAAAAGTCCACAAAGGTATCACAAAACAAACAGTGAGTAGCACTGGAAAATGCGTATTCATGAAAACGAGCACTTTTCCTTGGTATTGCCTCGGCTGCGGTCTGTCTCTTCTTTATTTCAATGGTCTTTTTATCCGTAAACCTTTTCCTACATACAACGTGAACACTTATTCCAGCTGTTGCAATAACATCGCTTCCACGGCTGCGGCTGGATGCATTTATACCATCTGCTCCTTTTTGCGAGATGTGAACCACTTCCTGTCCGCCTGTCCCAATGTTCTCCCTTACAAATCACGCACATTCTTCAGGGGTCCTGCATTCTTGAAGGCGGACGCACCCGAGTCAGCCGTACACCGAGTCAGTCTGAAACAGAAAACACAAATTAATAAACTGTGTTGCAGTATTTAAAAGGAGTACATAATAACAGTTTTAAAGAAAATGACAAGCACAAATACGCAGATTTGATAGTGGTATTAGGAATTAAAGAGTTGTATATAATAAAGTTTATAAAGATGTAGCAATGTCCATTCTCACATACACTCCATACAGTTATATTTTATTTACATTACGTGACATCATAGTTTTTAAATACTAGCCGCCTAATACAATTTTTAGTGTCATATAGGTTAATTTAGAAACGAAAAATGTGTTTTTTAAAACATTTTACTGATCAAGAAAAACGTCATACTCTCTCTACAAAGCGAAAATTTAAATTTATTGTATTTCGTAGGAAACTGCCAGTCCGCCTTTTGAATTTCATTTTTTGGGGGTTTTTCCCGGGGTCCAATTTTGTCGATTTTGATATGTTTTTCTGCAATGGTTCCTGATCTGGAAACAGTTTAGAAAGCTTCTGAAGCAATTTTGCCCAGGTTGAAGCTATTTTTGCTCTAGATTGCCTGGACTACACCGGTTTAGTCGTCATTAGTCAGATCTACCTTCGTAGTCTTAAGTCTTTGGAATAAGTCCTGAAATGTTTGCAAGTAAAGAAGGTAAATAATTTTTGTTTCTTTCGGTTTTTTTATTTTTTTATTCTTTCATAAACAAGCATATGCTTGTCCAAGAGCTAGGAGCTATTTAATTCTGCTTTAATTAGGTTTTACTCTATCACCTAAAGATTTCGTGCTACAAGGGGGGGTGTAATACCTCATCTGTCCCCAAATGTTAACCACCCATTGATGGGAGGGGAGAGAGTATTTTGCTGGGAACGGGACTGGTTGTTATATATATTTACCCTACATTATTATGTAAGCGTTACTGTTGTCTATAACAAAATTTATGGTTTAGCATGTGCAATCCAATGTTGGTCTCGATAAGATGGTTCACATTTGGGGATAAATGGGGGATTTATGACACACCCTGTAGTAAGAAAACCATACGTGATAGGGAAAACCTAACTATATTTTTGAGATCAGCGCACTCAAATTATATAGAATCACCAACTAGTTTGTAAAAATCGATCGACAAGTTTTCAAATGTGTACTGGTGTTAAATTTCTCTGAGTACTCTGTTAACCGCGCATTTATAATTTTTTCCAACTTAAAGAGG
>JAJOZX010005784.1:0-237500 GCA_023014485.1 Bathynomus jamesi | reverse complement strand
AATATGTAAAGGGTCCAGTTTGCTGGTTGAGGCGACATTCATATCTAGGCTTATCTTGGCTCTTCTTTCTAATCCTTTAACTCTATCGTGAGTCCTTTTTCTTGCGGAAGTCGTTACTCTGTCGATTGGTCCTAGTTGGTTTTTTCTTTGCTTCTGCACCACAAAAGACTCCCACTCAATCATCGGAACTCTAATATCACATCTGCAATCCGTTCGACTGATTTTTTTATCGTAACAAGTACAAGTACAAGTACAAGTACAAGTACAAGTACAAGTACAAATATCAAACATTTCATCGAATGTCTCCACGTTCTGCTGGAAACTGTTGTTTCTTTGTTTTAATGGTACTTTATTTAGCTTTGCTGCAGATTCTATCAATCGTTCAACTTTTATAGCTATTCCTTCAAATCCTATATGTTGAAAGGAAAACTTCTTCTAAATGGTTTCCACATCTTTAGTGACAATTCTGTAACATTTTTTTGCTGTTCTAGAACCTTTCGAAATCAGTTCTTCTCGTTTTCTTAGAAATTAATAATGCCTAAATACGTCAGCCTTTCAAGGGTGCTAGGACAGTTTGTTACCGGACAGTTTGTTACCGGACAGTTTGTTACCGGACAGTTTGTTACCGGACAGTTTGTTACCGGACAGTTTGTTACCGGACAGTTTGTTACCGGACAGTTTGTTACCGGACAGTTTGTTACCGGACAGTTTGTTACCGGACAGTTTGTTACCGGACAGTTTGTTACCGGACAGTTTGTTACCGGACAGTTTTGTTACCGGACAGTTTGTTACCGGACAGTTTGTTACCGGACAGTTTGTTACCGGACAGTTTGTTACCGGACAGTTTGTTACCGGACAGTTTGTTACCGGACAGTTTGTTACCGGACAGTTTGTTACCGACTCGGTCGCTTCGCTACCATATTCAAAAAAGTTTGTTAGTTGGTCACGCCACGTGGTATAAAATAAACATTAACAAATATGTTTTATTGGACCTAGTATGTTTCATGGACTGCTCTCGATTTTCCTACAAAGTTGCAAACAAGGGCAGTCGATGACCCTGATTTTGTTTCTGCAATCGGTTTTTTTGAGAAACCTAACCTAGAAAAATGTATTTTTGACTAAAAAAGTGCATAACTTAACATGTTATTACATTATCATTTGTATAATTTAGGTCTCGGGGGTACGGGGGCGGAGCCTTTACAGTTGAACTTTACGTCATGCTTATAGCTCTTACTACAGTTTTTCGATCTTCCTCTAAATCAGTTGTCATCATATCAGACTCGCTAAGCTTCATCTAGGCAATTGAGAGACCTTACTCTCTGCATCTCATTGTTCAGGAGATTCATAAATGGATTCACATGCTCGAAAGTCGAGGTCGCACTATTTGGTTCTGCTGGGTTACTTCTCACTCCGGTGTCCCAGGTGATGAGCGTTCAGATACCGCAGCAAGGAACGCTGTAAATAATACCAATTTTATTCACAGACTACGTATCCCCCTTGCTGAGTATTACATTACCTTAAGTATAAAGTGAAAAGTGCTTTCCAGTACTACTGGGACGTCACCCCAAACACCAAACTTGGTCAAACTAACCACTACCCATTGGCTCATACTCGGCCTTGCCGTTGGTATGTAGTCATTACCAGACTTCGACTAGGACATTGTCGTCTGACGCATGGACACCTTATAGAAGGCGAACCACCCCAATACTGCGATGAGTGTTCCCTTAGTGGAACACATCCTGATACACTGTCTAGAACTTGATGTTAGACAGAAATATTTTCCCATTTCAGCAGGAAGGGACATGCTATCTCTCCGAGATGTCTCGAATGACGAAGCCGCTAAACCTGGAGGATCCCTTTTCCATTTTCTTCGGGACTCATGAGTGTTACTAGAAATTTAAGTCATACCGTATTTTTCCACCGACTCCGCTATAGCCTACTCATATTAGACCTCACAGTTCCCCAGATTTTCGGCAGGATACGACTCCGAAGTTAAAGTGCCAGTAACTCCTTAGAAATTGGTCCATTTGTGGCCCTGACCTTTAATGCAATGACCTAATTCTTCTTATTCGCGATACATCGTTTTGTGATGATCCATATGTGAGTGAAGTTTCATTAATTTGTGTAGAGTGGTTGAAAAGTTATAGCCCAGATATGGAAGTGTGACGGAAGAGACGGACGGACGGATGGACGGACAAGTGCAATCCATTATGGCTCTTCTAAATTTATTTTGTGGGGGAGGGAAAATCTTTTATAATTTTAACATGCATGGTAGATATTATTTGTTTTTATAACTGATAAGTTATTTTATTGGTTATATACAATATCTATAATTTTGGTGTGAATATCAAAGCTGAAAGAAATTAAGCTTATGCTGTAGCTTGTAGGTCTAGTATAATTTAAAATATACATACATAGGTAATATTCTTCTGTTTTTACGTGTAAACAGTAATTTATTGAAACTGTATGTGGATTCTGTATGTAAACTGCTTTTCTATTGGATAGGGGGAAAAAAAAAAAAATCCTTGCCCTAGCCATTGAGTGACGATAAACTATAATATATATAGACTTACTTTGCAGCCGAGGAGTGGATCGGCGCAAGGCCAAAACCAAGATGATGACGACGACGACCTCGGAATGATTGATTCTAGCGATTCTTCAAGTGACGACAACGACAGCGACGATTCGGACCCTTCCAACCGTGGAGACGTCGTTCAGTGCTCCACGCATTAAGCAAAATCATCACTTAATAGCATTCGTGTCATCGTTTACAACGCCGAGCCTTTCCCTCGTTTTTTCCTTCCCTTTAAGTCATTTCCGAATACTAAGTCTTTTGTAGTTATTCTCTCCATCCCGAATTGCAAAGAACGCAATCTTGATTCTGTTTTACATCAATCCCATGCTTCCCTTTGAATACGCTACACAGTATTCACTAGTTACCTTATTTATCCAAGTCGGTATGTATTTTTTAAGTATGGAAGAGGGTTCTCAGAAAGTATTTTCGTACTCGACATGGAATGTATTGACAAGTTGTCAGTCAAGGCTCACGCAGGACACCAGCATATTTTACATCCTTTTATTACTGAATATCTGATTTCGTAATGATTCTGATTATGGTTCCTCTGTTGCTCGTTAACGGTTGGTTGTTGCATTACTTACATTATTGTTTTTCTTCCCACTTTTTGTTATAAGTTTTTGATATGATATATATGTATATAATATACTACTTTCTCTGTTGCATAAAACAAAATATTTCATACTTTATTGGTTCAGATGATTGGAATATTTTTTTAATACATTTATTCTAAGGTACACCCACCAATGAAAAGTTTTAAGTTGCGTTTATCATCGTTGGACTTCCGTTTCGTAACGGCATTACTATTTCACATTTCTTTTATAATGCCTTTACTACTTATTAATCTACTGTAGACTTAGTGATTTTTTCTTCCCCACCTTTTTTTATTCTTTATGATTGAGCAGAGTAATGGACACAATAACTGACGTCGTAACAAGTAAGCCTGGTGTTTGATAGAAATTGTACACTTAAGATAATTGTCTACTGTGATATCAAACTCCTTTGTATATAATTATTTCTAAGGAATGTTACATAAATATATTTTGTATTAGTTTAACCACAACACTTTAATTCTAGCGACAATTTATCTTAAAAGTTAGGATGTGCAAGGAGTAAGGAAGAAATGTGTGTTTAGTGACTATATTAATTGTTACGCTATTCGATTAAGGTTATTAACATTAATTATAGTCTTTAAAGTGCAACATGTAGTGATGATCCCCGTAAGTTCAAAAGTGAATCAAGTTTGTGCATTATTATTTTGTATGAATTTGCTCTAAACATTGAATACGCGTAATCCCTTATTTTGGTATTCGAGTAATTTAACCGCGTTATTGAACATTTTAGTTTTTACTCGGTTGTTTGTAATTACTGCCTCCAGTATTTGAGTCCTTGTAAGCTTCGGTCCAGTTAGCTGAACTATTGCTGTACCGTAGTCCGCGAGCGATCTTCGTTATGGAGAAGTTGTTCATTCTTGAAATCTTGTGTATTTTATTCTGTGATTGTTTCAAAGTATTTACCCAGTTATTTTTGCGTACTTGATTGATATATATAGATTTATATATATATATATATATACACACACACGTAGAGGAGGTATTTACATTTTTTGTTTAAAGGGAAAGTAATCTTGCAGCAGTATATTTTACGAAATAATTTTATCACTTTCAAAATAAAGAATTTTTTTTGCTCCTCTCGATGTTTTACATAAAATTGAAAATCAGTCGTTTGTAAATGCTTATATTTAGCCAACATGGGTAAACATATCTAAAATAACGCTTCACATCCGGCATTGATAAATTTTTTCTAATAGATTGTAGTACTGTAAAAAGTTTTTTAATTAATATGCCACCATGACTGCAAAGCGTCTTAACCCTTTGCTGCGTAAGGGTCTGGTAACGTAATAGGAGTTTCGTGCAAGGATCCTTCATCGCTCGGTCGTCAAGTTTGTGGCCTTTCCTCCAACTCGAGAGGTAAAGGAAAAAGTTGCATTCTTGGGTTCTCCTCCTTACATAGCCAGGTACACCCAGTTCATCTCGGATTGTCCTAAGCAGTCTCCAGTCTTCTTTTGAAAGTATCCACAGCAACAACAACAACGACGTTCCTAGTTTCTTTTGGTGGTCGGTTAGTAGTTTCAGCTCCCTAATGACAAAGATGTTAATGTTTTTGTCTAGCTTTTCCCGTTTCCCCATTGTTTTTCAGGTAATTATTAAAGTTCAGCTCAAGATTAGGAATAATTTTTTCCAGTTAATTTTCGTGTGTGAATTATGGCGCACCTTTCTTTTTTCCAAGGAGTACGGACTTCATTTACGTAATCTTTCCCAGTAATTTAGTTCTTTGAATCCATTGATTTTGGCTGTGAAGTTTGTTTGAATTCCTTACTATAAATTATTAAATTATATATACTTAAATTTCTTTAAATTTTTCCCATTATGTACACCATAATATAACTCCCTATAATGATATTGCTTGTACTATAACAACTTTTTTATGGTTCCGCCCCCGTATGAAATCCAGATTCATTGTCCTTCAGAACAGCCACCTGTCTCCCATACCCGTTTTTCCTTTTTCGCAACCAATGGTCGCTACATAATCTACCCCCAGAGAACGGCTTCCCATCCAACTACTTACTCTCCAGTTAGAATGTCGCTTAATTTCGCTGATCAAAGAGAAGCGCTGTTACGACAGTGACCACGATGTAGCCCTTACCTATTAGGTTGGTACTCTTTCGATTGCTTATTAATTTACTTTGTTATTAGGTTCGGCTCGGTGGCTCCCATCTTTGATGCGTCTTGCTGTATATTAGTAATTTTTTTGAGTCCGATATTAATCAGACCTAAACATATTTCCTCGCGACATTGAGTTTGGATCTGGGGCCGTTTAGTAGTTAGATGGGTTACCATTCTACGCATTCTGATGGTGTAAAGACCTATGGTTCGGATCCCATGTAAAGCCTCTTTGCATGACGTTTCACTTTACAAAAGAAGTTAAGCAAACTCCATGATGATCATCTGTCAATACATATTATTTTGGGAATCAGCTGAACCCTCATCGTTGATAGTGGTTGTAGAAGCACCCTTTACCGTAATTGCAGCTTCCACACCTATCAGTGGATAATTTTAGTATACTCTAAACATGATCAAAATAGAAATTTCCGTGGTAGATGAGAGCAGCTTAAGTTTCGTCTATTCATGATACCCTTTCGTGAAATATCTACGTGCCGTTTCGTTTATATACTTGGAATTTTTCTTGTCAGATTTTGCTTCACTGGTTCGTCTTCTACTGTATTATCTTTGTGTCCTGTGTGACTACCATCCTAAACTTTCGTTCAGTGCCAAGTTATTTCGGGATCCAGGTAAACGTACTTTCTAGGTATCCGAAAGGAGTAGCTGTGGAGAAGGGAATCAAGCCTAGAAAATGGCATGTGACACTGGAGAGTGTGTGGTTATGGTGAGGGACGAAGGATCACTAGTGTTTCGAGATTTGGTCGAAGTAATACCTAGGGGGATATCTACCCCGAGGTAGATTGAACATAATTGTCCATCGTAATTAGGTTTGATGCTATGCATTGAAAGGCTAAAAACCCATTTTGAAGTTAAAAATTGGCTGTTCTCTCTTAGGTCAGTTTTGGAGGAGCTCCTTATATTGAATGTAAATAAAATAGTTTTGTTTAAAAACATTTTTTATTCCGATCATTATCAAGGCTCGAAATACGTCATTATCACCCTTTTAGTATGCGACGGTGTTCATTCGCAAGTAGAATTAGTGCAGAAACTATACTCTCCTTACGCATTGGCAGGTCAATAAAACAACAATATATGGGCCACAGTTCTTATAATATAAAGGGCAGGAGGATTTTTTTTACTTTGGTAGTTTTGGGTCTCTAACAAAACACATTCATTAGGAAACCAATAATTTTTTTTCTCTATCTGGATGTCAAAATGTGTAAACAAAACTTCTATTATAAATTCAGCTTCAAAACTCAAAAATTTTTACATCAAAATTACTGACAAAGGAATTATAAAATATACGAAGGCCTAAACGAACTGTAAAATGTACACACAGATATATTTGAATAGGTGGCTTACGGGGGAAACATAGAATATGAAGATAAAATTATTATCTACAAATCTATTGCTACGATACACGTTTTGAATGCTAATACGCCGAACATACAATATAGCCCTTATTCCCCACATAAACTCTTGAATCTTTGTACCCCACTGCGCTGTACAAATTCGGTGGTTATTGTTACTATTTTTTGGAAAAGCCCATTGTAATAAAATTAAATTAGTCAGTGAATACT
Organism: Bathynomus jamesi; assembly: GCA_023014485.1. NCBI lineage: Eukaryota > Metazoa > Arthropoda > Malacostraca > Isopoda > Cirolanidae > Bathynomus > Bathynomus jamesi. The sequence continues at coordinate 230,622 of JAJOZX010005784.1, read as the reverse complement.
GACGAGTACCACTATTACATCGAACGTTTACACTTAAGTTGAAAAAATAAAAAACGTCACTCGTAAAAAATTAGGTTGAGGATTGTTTGGGATAAATATAAACAAGTAATTCGTAAACAATGTTAATTTTGGGAAGGAAAAAAAAAAAAAACCGCGCGCGCGCACACACGGTGGCGCAAAAATCGCGCATCATAGGAATTTTCAATAACTGTATATAGTATATTTCTCTTTGGTAGGGGATGGCTGCGAAATTAACAACAGACGAGAGGGTGAGCTTGGTTTTAATGTAGGCAATACCAGGTACAACAAATCGATACAGAATTTAAATTCTGTGCCGATTCATCGATTTGTTGTATCTGGTATTGCATACATTAAAACCAAGCTCACCCTCTCGTCTATTGTTAATTTCGCAGCCATCCCCTACCAAAGAGAAAAAAAATATGCGCGACTTTTGTGCCACCCTGTGTGTGTGTATATATATACACACACCTTTATGGTTAGCTTCCGCCCGAATTGTTCATTCTGACAAAGGTCAAACTTTTCACTCCATCTTTAGACCTACAGTTTAACGTGAAATCCGAACCACGCCCTACCAGCAGCCCAGCGTCTTAACCACTAGGCCACCCAGGGTACCCATTTATCTACCAAGTACTTTCTTTATTGTGTGGAAGGATGAACAGCTGGGTTTTGCCGCGCGCCGGCTGCCGTCACCGTGTCTCGATCCCGGAGCCGATGGATTCGTAGTCAGCGACCCTAACCATTACACCACACCATCGAGGCGCCTATATATATTATATATATATATATATATATAGGCGCCTCGATGGTGTAGTGGTTAGCGTCGCTGACTATGAATCCATCGGCCCCGGGATCGAGACCGGGTGACGGCAGCCGGCGCGCAACAAAACCCAGCTGTTCATCCTCCCACACAATAAAGAAAGTGGTTGGTAGATAAATGGGTACCGTGGGTGGCCTAGTGGTTAAGACGCTGGGCTGCTGGTGGGGCGTGGTTTGGATTCCACGTTAAACTGTAGGTCTAAGGTGGAGTGAAAAAGGCCTGACCTTCGTCGGAGTGAACAAGTCGGGCTATATATACACACAGACCGTGCATGGAACAAGGAACTCTTCTGGGAAAATCAAATCGACTATAGTTCGAATAAGCAATGGTAAATGACAAACACTATTTTTTTTTCTTTTTCATGATGTTAGCCCGACGTGGGTAACGGGTCACTCGCAAAGATGCCCCAACAATATAGCTTCCCTCACCAGCCATCTACAAAGCAGATGGGATCCAGCTTTGGGGACAGGATCTAAGGATCCTGATTCCTGTCCCCAAAGCTGGATCCCATCTGCTTTGTAGATAGCTGGTGAGGGAAGCTATATTGTTGGGGCATCTTTGCGAGTGACCCGTTGCCCACGTCGGGCTAACATCATGAAAAAAAAACTATAGTGTTTGTCATTTACCATTACTTATTCAAACTACAGTGGATTTAATTTTCCCAGAAGAGTTCCTTGTCCCATGCACGGTGTGTGTATCATGAAAGAACCTCAGGGGACCATTCTGAGTTCAATTATATATATATATATATATATAATTTTTTTTTTTTTTTTGAAGCTGAGAAATTTCATAAATATGTACTGATAGCTATACAGAAGTACAACTAAAAAATGGCAGTTATTCATACACTCGTATGTCAGGTGAAATGTTTAGTAAAAATGCAAATGAATAAATTAAAATGAATACCTACATGTAAAATCATAACCAAGACAATAAATGCTAATCTTTAAAAAATGCTCATTATTAATGGAATGAAAATACAAAAAGTACCTGCAGAAATTGACAAACCAATGCTGCTGTAACTTTGTGTGTGTGTCGGACTAGAAAATGTTTTCAAACTCAAAAGTTGAAGGACGATTTCCGTATATAAAATAATCATCTGCCCGTAGGCCAACTCAATTACATCATCATTCTTGAAAAACATTAAAATACTTTAACTTTCGTTTAGTGTCTAATTTGTAGTACGATAGAACGGGTAGTCTACCTGTAATACCAACAGCAGACGGACTACTTTTCTTTCTCAACGTTCAGTTAAACTTGACTCGAGCCAACACGCACAAATTCTTAAAAATTTAGCCAAGTGTTTCACAGCCTTGAAAGCAAGTGAAGAGTCCCTCTGCAGTACTTTGAGATCTCTGCTAGACTAGTGATCACTACTGAAACAGCTGCTAAACAATCAACAGAATTTGTATAAATTGGAAATCACTCTTATGTTGTACTTATTATTAACCGCAATAATTGTTTTATTTTTATCAACCTTTATCAGCACATTGTTTAAACCAATAAACAGAGTATGAAAATATGAACACACACGTTCAATATGCAAAAAGTTCCGAGTAATCTCGATGTCTGACATTCAATGGGATATTTCTGTGTACCGAAATTAAATTAATCCTAGAAACTACTACATGCCAAACTGAATATAAATGAAATCAAATCTATTACCACTACCTATAAAAACAACTATTTGACATTTGTACATGAAAAACACACAAAATGTAACTAAGTATTATTGTACCTTCAATTTAATTAAAAAAAAAAAAAAACTTTTACAAAACATTTCATATCTATATAACATGAAATAATCGGCTTAATATAGTTATCCACATTATTACACCACTTGCTAATTATATATAATAGCAAAGGATTTGTGTGCAACCCTTTAATTGCAATGAAAATAAGCGTTACATTTACACAACCAAACATACTGCTTAAGGAAAACGAGTTATAAATGGAATAAAAACAATACTCGCAATACAGGTGTACAACATATAATTAATAATAACTGGAATTAGAATTATAAGGCAAGGATTTTCACAGGTGGCATTACACAGCACGGACAACCTGAAAGAGTACAAAAATCTATTAGATCATTATCACAGTTTTATCATACATAAAAACAAATATTCCAATACCTGCAGAGAAAAAACGAACGTCTATCAGTGAAACTGACGAAGCAACAGGACTTAAAACTAAAATTTAAAGCCTCCATAAGGTAAGTGCCATACGAGACCAAAAATGCCCATAGCTGATTAGGAGAGTGTCAAAATAAGAATTTAATGTTCAAATGAACTTTCGACCCATTTTAATTCGAGGATTGTTACCCAAAATGAAACCTAAAACAGCACAGAAGACACGATACCAAGAAACGAGAATAAAAACAGGTGAAGACTGTTCAAACCAATGTTGCATACTGTGATAGGCCCTATATATAATGAAGTAAAAAAATTGTTTCAAGAGATGGGATCAGGGAATTTTATAAAACATAAATTAAGTTAAAGAAAAGAATGGTGTAGGCCTATAAGGCTGAAAGGAATTATTTTCGATGATCTAAACTGTTCAGTGCAGATAATTAAAATAAGTATGTATGAAATGAGTCTTAGGGAACATTGATCAAATCAACTGATCATTAACTGGATGTTGGATCGACGAATGTTGGTCATCACTTTTCACCACCGTATTGATCGAATCTGAACGATGACTAAATATTTTAAATCGATTAGTCAAGCCAATTATTGTAGTTCCATTACACTGCCCAACAAAAAAAAACGTTTTTGCTGGTGATTTAATTCTAAGACCTGTTTCTGGATAATATTGATGTGCTGATTTCAAAAATCACCTTCGATTTTGTCCATCACATCAGGTTTTCGTGCAATGCAATATGCCTATTTTGGGTGATCCATGAAGGGCACTTATCAAAATTGATGATTTTTTAGACCTGTTAAAATTTTAACAGCAAAACAGCTGTTATCTGTGGAATACACAAATCTGTGCATTAAATCTAAAGGTCATGTACAACATATTAAAATCTTGGGTATCTGTGATTTCCCCAGGTGTGAGCGTGACGTCATGATCATGGATTCATTTTTTGCTTATTTAAACACTTAATTACTTTGTGTGTCAATATTACCATTGTATATTAAAGTTCACTCCCTGCACAATTGTTTACTTTTCCATGCTGATTCTGAGTATGTAAAAACTTATTTTTTGAAAAGAAAAAAAATTGGGCATAACCCTGCCAAAATGCGATATCTCCGTATTTGATTGCTCGAAAACCTGACGTGATAGGCAAAAACTAAGGTGATTTTTGAAATCAGCACACCAAAGTTATCTAAAAACAGGTGTTAGAATTAAATCAGCAAAATTGGTGTTGGGCAGTGTTATCAATGATCCAGTCATCATCAGTCCCATCACCACCATCACCACTTTGGCTTTTGGAGAGTTTGTGGAAAATATTTTTTTTTAACTAATAAATACTAAAAAAGACATACTTTCCAAATACAGAACTAATCATGCATTATTAACCTACATCATAAATAATATTTAGAGCTTAGAATATCTAAGATGCTTTAAAGAAGAATACAAAAGTAAAACTTCGTGTTTAGTTCAATGTATAAATACCTCAAAATCAATTTTATTTATATATAGTGTGTGTACTGTATACTAAGACTATACTCAGTATACTGTAAAATTAAGCTTTTTAACACACTTTTTTTTTTAATGGAAGTAGTAGAGTACATGACGAGGAAAGAGAAATGAACACACTACACTACATATTGGGCCTTTAATCGTACGACACTGCACGATGCAACAAACAACGCAGAGATAGTTTTCCAATTGCTAAATAAATGTATACTGTAGGTCAGTGATTCCCAACGTGGGGCGCAATTTGAATATTTTGGGGGCAATTTGAAAATGCTACAATAAAATGAAATTTATACATAATAATAAAATTATAAAATAATGAAATTTATACATAATAATTCAACTTGTTTGGCGAGAGAGCTACTGTTACCATTCCCATCTTCATATTTGGTGGAATGTGGTTTTAGTGCTATAAGTGACTTTTACTACAGAAAAAAAGAAACCGACTGGATATCACAAAACGAGAAGACTTAAGACTGAAGCTAAGTAAGTTAGTGCCTGAAATCAAAACCATTTGTAGTAAACATCAAGCTCAAGGATCTCAGTAACTTGAGATTATCAAACTTTGAATTTGCTGTATTTTTACCTAATATTGTGAATTTAAAGCGGTATTATTGATTAAATTACTTTTGTGAATTTAAAATTGCAACTTTTCAACTGAGAAGTTTTATTTCAAGGAAATAATATAGTTAGCTTCAATCTCAAGTTTCTTGACTCATATTTAATGTAACTCATATTGAATGTACGGTAACTCATTAAATGTACTCATATTATTGTAAATTTTAAATAATACCTTTTCAACACCAAATTTGTTTTTATATTAATGGAGGGCATCAAATTTTTTGAGGTGTCGAGGTGGGGCATGGCGCAAAAAAGGTTGGGAACCACTGCTGTAGGTCCTACAAGCTCTTCTTCGCATGGTACGCATAACTTTAGTTTTTATTACTGGAGAATTGTGACCAAAGTTGAAGCAGATAAAGAGTGGCTCAACTGACTACACTATGAAAGCAAGTTACAAACAAAGCTAGACAGGATAATCTACACAACGTTAAGCGTATTGCGCAAGGAAAGAAACGACCCGAGCAAAGACTGAACTCTTTCTCTCTCTTACTTCTGTTTTCAGTTCTTTGTTTCGAACTTATCTGCGCGTTGGGGGTGTTGTTCTAGATGGTCTAATCGGGGCTGCCGTGTCTGTTATACCCTTTCAGTTCAGGGATAAAATATGCAGGCTTTAATGAAGCCATTCTTTAATAATGAACTTCCTTGAATCTAATCCAAGGAATACTTATTCTTAACTAGGACTAATGAATAAATTTTTCCAACAATGCAATTATTTAAAACTTATAATGATATATTTCATGTAAAAAATAAAAATAAATGCATTATTTATATATATATATATATATTTCTTTTTTTAAAGGGCCTATGCCTTTTTGTTATAACTGTGTGTGTCTGTCTTCAAAAGACCTTGTTTTTGTTAAACAAGTTTACGGTTATGGAAAACTATACACTATATACACTATACAGTCTAGGGCGGGTTGATATTTTGTATTCAAAAGTGACACATTGTGGGTTTCGTATGGGTCACAGTTGTCACCCAGTAAAATATTTCGCGTATCCTAAGTCTCCTATCCCCGGCACAAATTTTCGGTTTTAGTTTCAATTTGCCAAAATGTACATTTTTCAGTAAAAACTCAGATAAAAATTGTTTCAACTGTGTTAAACTTGTTTTTCTTATTTTTTTTATTCAAACTCAAAGAAAATGACATTTTTACGTGTTTTTGAGTATATACTATATATTAATTATGATAAAAAATAAGGAACAAATTAATGAATTACATAACATTTTCGAGAAATTAAAACAACAGAACTTGTCTTCAAGAAAAAGAAAAAACATTACCTAATGAAGCGCTCTTTTGCACGATGCATAAACTTTAGCCATTTTGAAAGTAGCACTGCATATTTATTTATTCCACTGTCCTTTCCATTCAAATTTAGCCAATCTTTGCCGTGATTCCAGTAGGTTAAGAATGTATTTTTGGCGATTTTCGTAGCCAATTCGTACATCAGATGCATTCGTTACTAGATTCAGAGCGCTTTCTACTCCTTGGCTGTGACAAGGAAAGGCTGGTATTTTGAGTGATTCTTGTCTTGCTAGCAAAAGTTCCTTATTGCTAAAGTTTCTTAGAAGAGGAGGCGGATAAATTACTGCTTTCTGCCAATCAATCATTTCAGTGTAGTCTGAAAAATCAAAACTAAGAGTTCAAGGTAGGTCAAAGTTTCTTGATCCAGAAAATGTATTTCTTGAGAGAATGATTCTCTGGATCGCAACCTCTCTAACTTCTTTTCTGGAGTCTGTTATCATCGATAGAAGAATATTTTCGGGGTTCGCAAAAGTACGAGTTATTTTGAAACACCAGTTCCATGATCAATCTGTATTTCTCCTTCAAGTCACGCAGCAGATACCCTAAGTACCAAAAGTTAGATGGTCCGTCAGATTCCAGTGGATGTGACTTAACCCAAAACCATCCTGGAGCATAAGATAGCATAATAATTTCTACTAGATCTTTGAGATCTTGGGTTAGATTTAGTGTTGACACATAGAGTCTAAGAATTATATTTGCTCGAGTTAGCCAACGAGCATGATGAATTGTACCAGGAGATCTTTCTGCGAGATCTTTGGAGACATTTTCAGATTGAACAGCTAGGCACATATTGTAGAGATACTTTTTGTCACTGCTTAAAGCATTAACAACATCATGTTTAAGCAGTTCGCCTAGTCGATAAAGTCACTTCATCAAACAACTCCAAGATTATTATTCAATGAAACCAGAAAATTTACGACTGCTATTCTCTGTTGCGTGTACGAAAATCAGGAGCACTCTAGCATGTGTAAATTCTTCCCAAGATGATTTCTGTATTGGATTTTAGACATATTTCTAGTGTAAATTAAAGGAAGAAGAAATAGAAGTAAGAGAGTCCATATTAGAGCAATTTAGCAGACAGGCGGGCAATACATTTTCAGAACTCCAACTGAAAGCAACACAAAATTGCAGACAAAGGATAAGCATAAAATAACAGAGAATGTTCTTTTAACAGATTCACAGTAATAACTGAATCTACACACAGTATTAAAATCAAAAGTTAGCAGCTGACGAGGAAGCTTCTAGCAGTGGCTGTATCCTCCAGGGCGGGACACGTCAGTGCGTCAACGTCAACGACAAAACATGGAACGTCAACGCGAAGAAGAGGCGACGTCAAACCGAAGACATCAACGCGTTGGTGGCCAAACCACCTCAAATCTCCGTGCAGCGGGCTGTCTACGACGGTTGGCCAGACTGGCAGTCGACGGCCTGTTGCGTGGCACGGTCAGAGTGCCGATCGGCTCCCGGGACCGGACCTATACCAGCGTGCTATTTTTTCATTTTATGGAGAAATTGCGTGCCGGACGTGCTCCCCGGACTACTCTTACTCTCTGGCGACATTAAGACTAATCCAGGCCCCACTACAACTTACACATGTCACCATACACAAAGACACACAATATGACCATGAGACACGTACAGAAGCATAATATTAAAATATTACAGTACAATGTAGATGACCCCACAAACAAAATCATGCAGCTTAGAGAATTCGTACACAAATAAAACATTCACATAGCACTTATACAAGAAACAAAACTAAAATGCACACACAAACCCACCATCCCTAACTTCACGGCGATCCGTCAAGATCGTACTGGAGATCACGGGGGATGGACTCATCAGTTACATACGTAAAAGCATTAGCTACACTGATGCCACCCAAAACATTACAAACACAATCCAAGCAGATAACACGATAGAAATACAGGCAGTTAACATTAAAACACGCGCAAAACACACCACCACACTCATCAACATTTACATCCCACCAGATAGTTCACCTCAGGTACCAGCCAATTACAATCCACAGTTACACAATCTGGCCTCTCTCACTAATGTCATCTTAGGAGGAGACTTCAACGCTAAAGACACTAGTTGGTACCTGCACAACCAAAACACCAGAGGCGCCAACATAGCCACATAACTAAACAGCCTCTTCATTCTTAACAACACAGAAGAACATACACACAAACCACATCAAGCAGGATACTCAAACTCCTCCCAAGACATAACGTTCAGTCCCTCCTCACTAGCCACACACACACACACACTGGAGAACAGAAAAACAACTGTCATCAGACCACCTGCCCATCATCATTACAACACATTCTACACTGTCCCAACAGCCTTAGGCACACTTACAGAAATTACAAGAAAGCTGATTGGGAACAGTTCAAAATACAGACTGAGGAACAATTCACCACATGAAACAGCACACCCATCATAAACATCAATACAACACTCAAGACATTCAATCAGATCATCAATAATGCAAACAAATACATACCCAAGGGCAACATCAGGAAATACAACCCAAATTACACAAGAGAAATAGCCCACCTCATAAGGCAACGTAACAACCTCAAACCTAACACACAAACACCACATACCGAAGCCATAAAACAGCAGATACAACAGCGCAACACAGAAATAAACAACAAACTTAAAGAAATAGTCCAGTCAATTTAGGCTATATTTTTGGTCAACCTGGAAGTAATTGACATCCCCAAATATTAAAAAATAACATATTAAAAACTTACCACCATTGGGTGCGTGACCGGACAACTCATACCTAGGACAACTCATACCTAGGACAACTCATACCTAGGACAACTCATACCTAGGACAACTCATACCTAGGACAACTCATACCTAGGACAACTCATACTCTCTTCAACAATTACCACCCCAATGTTGATCTTTTCATCTATATCCACCCCGAAAGTTTAAACTCTGCAAATTAACCAAAATAAGATAAGAAAACAATAACAACAAATTTATTATTTATTGCAAACATATAATAAATAGAGAACCATTATTTACATAAGATAAAATTTGAATGCCCGGTTAGGTCAACTGTACGCCCTTGACGATTGGCTAGGTTTAGTCGTGATGTTTTCGTTAGTTTTAACGAAAATATCACGACTAAACCTAACCAATCGTCAAGGGCGTACAGTTGACCTAACTGGGCATTCAATGAACCCAATGGTTCCCTGAGTTTTTTATGATACACACAGACCGTGCATGGAACAAGGAACTCTTCTGGGATAATTAAATCCACTATAGTCCGAATAAGTAATGGTAAATGACAAATACCATAGTTTTTCTTTTTCATGATGCAAGCCCGACGTGGGCAACGGGTCTCTCGCAAAGAGGTCCCATAAATATAGCTTCCCTCACCAGTTATCTGCAAAGCAGACAGGATCCAGCTTTGGAACATGGATCTAGGGTTTAAAGCAGCCTAGCCCCACACATTTAGAACCTCAATATAAGTAAAAGACTCGTTGCCCCTTTTTCTTTGATTTATTCAATCCGACGTGAATGCAACGAGTCTTTTACTTATACTGAGGTTCTAAATGTAGTGGGGCTAGGCTGCTTTAAACCCTAGATCCATGTCCCAAAGCTGGATCCTGTCTGCTTTGCAGATAGCTGGTGAGGGAAGCTATATCTATGGGACCTCTTTGCGAGAGACCCGTTGCCCACGTCGGGCTTGCATCATGAAAAAGAAAAACTATGGTATTTGTCATTTACCATTACTTATTCAGACTATAGTGGATTTAATTATCCCAGAAGAGTTCCTTGTTCCATGCACGGTCTGTGTGTATCATAATATATATATATATATATATATATATATATATATATATATATATATATATATATATATATATACTGTATATAACTTGCATGAATTTTAAATGTTTAAATTTAATTTTTAATTTTACAAAATAAATGTTTTCATTTCAAAATGTTTTCATTAATAACTTGCATGAATTCTAAATGTTTAAATTTAATTTTTAATTTTACAAAATAAATGTTTTCATTAATTTTTCATTTTTTTTTCTGGTCCTATGTATGAGTTGTCCTAGGTATGAGTTGTCCTAGGTATGAGTTGTCCTAGGTATGAGTTGTCCTAGGTATGAGTTGTCCTAGGTATGAGTTGTCCTAGGTATGAGTTGTCCTAGGTATGAGTTGTCCTAGGTATGAGTTGTCCTAGGTATGAGTTGTCTGGGTATGAGTTGTCTGGGTATGAGCTGTCCTGGTATGAACTGTCCTAGAACCCATTGGGTGAGGCAATTTTTCAGAAAAATGGAATTTGCATTAATCCCTCACACCCCGAGGTTGGGAGGTCAAAATGACACCATCTTGTATTTTTCGTCCACAGCTAACCTTTAGCATTAATATTTTTTCTTCAAATTTTCAGTAATCCTTCCTAGATGGTTAGAAAATATTTTTAGTTGATAAAAAATTACTCAGTCCATAGGGGGCGCTCCCATCTCATGCTAAAAGACGAAAAACGGAACATCGCGCTGCGTATCGACCGCGATTGTAGGCGTTATTAACCATTGCTCAAGTACTCAAATAAAATTGACCATTGGACATCATAATCGTAGAGGCTTTGATTAGGTCTTTCAAATGAACCCCAACACCACTAGTCTATCCTTCATAGTTTCGAAGATAATATATATTTTCATATTAACGACGTTCACTTGTTTTGATTTCATTTTTTGGACATAACTCTTGGATAAACTGAGATATTGATCTGAAATTTAGTTTATAGAAAAAATAGCATGCTATGTCAACTCAAATCAACACACAACGATTTCACAGGGATAGGCATTTTGATATAGCCTATGCGTGATGGTGAGTTAGTAAAAATCTGGGTCTGTATTATTTTCTTCACTGTTCTCTGCATTCTCTATGTCCAAAGGGTGCTGACAGTTCAGACAAGAAACGCCTTGGCATTCGCCACACAAGGCTGATCATTTCAGTCCATTCTTGAAACACGTACACTACATCTCGCGTTCTGACACTCTACCTTGCAGTTACATCTGAAAAGTTTTAGTAAGCTTTCTGGTGCTGGAGCTTTCGAGGTATAAACTGGTAGTAGTTTTCCTCTTTTCACAGTCCAACTCCATTCTTCTGGATCAAGATCTTCCAATCCTCTCCAAACTTGCACTTGGAGGTAAACAAGCAATGAATGGAATGATGCAGCTGCGGATGTTGGAGGCAAGTTCTCGGGAGACACAACTTTCATACTTGCAGCAAATTTGCGATAGAATCTTGTGACACGAAGCTTATCAAGCGAGCTTTCTTTTTTTCCGCCATAAACAATAAGCAACAACTTTTCTCCAGCAGTAATAACTTCTTCTCTTGTTGATGTTGAGTTGTTGAAAACTTTCGTCTTTCTTAAACTTTTGCAGGGCCACAGCTTTACCAATGGAGAACAATCTGGACGTTGTATCACACCCAAGTAAGGCGTGAATAAGCAAGATTGCTTCGCAAATCTTCAATCCTAATTTCAATTTAGCGTACTTGATGTCCCACAGTTTGGTTTTCGCTTTCGATCGAGTTTTTTGCTCTGATGTGAAAAATATTCTGTGACCATCTACATCAGCATGATGGAGCAGGAGAATGAGTAGATCGGTATCTTCTGCAATAACAACTGTTGGTTTACTTCTGGCAGATTCAATTGTTGTCTGTACAATCAAAAGGTCTGCATCACCAGATGATTGGATTGCTTTCATGTTTTCTTCGTTCATTTTAGTCGCCAACATTACTAGAAATCTCTGCTTGTTGTCGAGGTTAGTAAGAAACTCGTCTTTCTTCATATTTAGCTTCATTTCTCCTGTTAAACGTACAGGTATGCCCTGCTTGCCTTTGGTTCTGCGAATGTGGGTTGTATCTTTGGTACAAGGCTTCCCGTCATACCCATCAAATACAACGACTGTTCCCTCTCCGTAATGCTTGAGGACGTATTCTACACAAGTTTTGCAAATCTCGTATGTTCTTCCTTTTGTCCATTGTACTCTGTGGAGTAAGGATCCTCCATCGAGGACATATGAAATATCTTTAGGAAGTGAAGCATCTGATTCATCAGGCGCAGTTGAAGACCACGGGAATAACTTCATCTATCTTAATAGTTGATCTTGCTTTCATTGTTATGGCCACGTCTTTCTTCTTCAACGTATAATCTGCAACTGGTTTTCCAATAACCTTGGCATTGTCTACATTGACAGTTGAAATAGCAATTTCTCCTGTGTCGATGCTCATGAGTTCCTTTCGGTTCTTGCCACAGCGTACGCCAAGATTTTCAATGAATCTTTGAAATCTCTTTCAAGTCGTGCCTGTCTTGTTTCTTTATGCTGCTCACTACCTTCATACGTTACATCTGTAACTTCCTGCATCACACGGTTTATTTCTGCACAGGCTGGTGTCGACAGTAGCCAAACTGATCTTTGTACCTCAGTCATTCCTCGTCCGTGAGTTAGTCCACCTGTTGTTTTCAAACTACTCATAAGAACTTGTTCTATAACCAGATCTGTTGAGAGTTCAGCCCAAAATCTATTACTTCTGCGAACAACATGATAGCCTTTCTCTAAACTTTGCGTAAACATTTGGATGTGTCTCTTTTAGATTTAACATTTTTTGAAGATAGATGCGTGTTGACTTAGCATACGCAAAATGTCCAGACGCTGCGAAAAATGGTAGCATGCTATACTCTGCCAGTAAATGAAGAAGGAAGTTTAGTGTTCTTTCGGCTTTTATGAATGTGCATAGTATTTCGACCATTTCTATGTATTGGAACCACAGTTTTGCAATTCTCAAGGAATCTAAGCTATGTTTGTAGTTTTCCAGTTTCTCAATCATCTTTTTGAAGACCTCCTCCTCCTTTTCTACATCTTCCGAACTTATTTCTCCTGAGATTGATTTATCAAGTAAATCTGAGATCTGTATTAAATCGAAGTTATCAGCAAAATTGAAAACATCTTCTGACTGAGTGTATTCTTCATCATTGTCTAACTTAATAGGGCACTCGTATATTTCTGACATTATTGCATGAAGGGCACCTACAACTAGTAGATGACCACGAACGGCTCGAGATCTTGCTTTCCCACTTAGCATGTGGGGCACTGTTTTCAGCATAGACAGTTTCTAACATTGTCTGCAGTCCGGAAGAAGTCATGAGATGCCCAATAGATCCAAGGAAACTCATGGCAGTGTGGAGCCCACCAAGTCGCAACACTATTTCTTTCAAAGGGTTTGCATCATCCACACTTTCTTGGATTTCAGTTCCCTTCCAGTACAGTGGCTGATCAAATGTTAGTACCGGTGACATGTTGTAGCGCTTTGCTTGCTCAGACACAAAATGCATGGTTGAAAAATGCACGATTCGTCGCTGGATTGCATATCGATCATCGGCATGAATATAACGGAAGCCTGTCCAGGGTGCTCTCCTTTATGCACCATTTGCATAAAGCCATTCCACAATGGTCGTTGAGGTTTCAGCATCCAGGCACAATTCCATAAAATGTTGAAGCAACTTGTTGGATCATCGGCATGAAATTGAAATTGATGCAAATCTTTATATGTTTAGGCGCAAGAAGATTTTCTGCGCGAGCGAAATATGTGAGTTTCGATGCTGCAAATGTCCACGATCTCCTTTGATGTGACATCTATTCTTGGCACTAATTTCGTGGAAGCTACCTTGGTAGTAACTGTAACAATTATACCCATACCGTGGAATGTATTTAGACCATCGATTGTTCTAATATTGCGATCAACATTGTCACCAACATGTTGTATGAAAGATTCATTGTCAATTCCTTCAATTTCTGTCCCCTGATGATACGCCGCACTTCTTTCAAACTTCTGAACCTCTGAGTAGGAAGAGCAAAATCCGTGACTGTGTAAAGAGTCAATCAAAAACCTTGATCCAAATTGTCTCTGCATTTGCACTCCCAAGCCAATCTGAAGTGGGGCATTTATTGCTTTTGGTATGACTGCTTCCATTATTGCCTGCCCAATAGAGGCAATTCGTAGGTTACTACTTTTGGCAACAAACATCTTTTCAAGCAGTAATCGTAAAGATTTGGGAAGAAATTCTTTGCAACGGGCACGAGATTCTATGTCTTGGATGGATGGATACATTGTTGAAGAACTATCGCATTCTTTAATTTCACTTTTTAGCAGCTTTGCTGCAGTTTCAATAATGCGATTTTTTTCAGTTTCTACGTCATCTGATTTCTTGCTTTTATAGAAATCAGAGAGAATATTCTTGGATTTTGATCTGAATGTGACAACATTATGTTTCCCATTAATCTCCGTGACAACAATTTCATCTTTAAAATGCTCCATCAAACGACTTTTCAGCCATTTGGAAGTATATGCATGACTTGAATCTTTCAGATGATCCTGCATTTTTGACAAAAGATCATTGATTGTAGTTTGTTCATCATCATTTTCTCGCAAATAATTCGCCACAAAAGCAAAGGCAGACTCTTGAGATTCATCATAAGGCCGACCCCTTTTTAGACTTTGACTCGTTTGTGTGTTACTATCGTACAGTTTTGGAATACCTTTTCCAATACGAAAGTTAGTACTACATGCTTGATGATACACCGCATCTTCTGAATGTAAATCATTTACAAAAGCTATACGCCCTTTTACATCAACTGCCCAGCCATCCTTGCGCTGTTCGCAAACTTTTAGAATACTGATATCAAACTCACGATTCTTGCACATCACTTGAAAAGCTTTATTGTCCCGTTTATCTCTTTCGGTGATGCGATTTTTGCAGAACAAACAATCCAATTTGTAATTGAAGTCGTGATCAGATCTTAAACTACTGTAAGTTTAAATGCAGTGGCATCAGAAGATGTGGATGCTTTCTTTTTATTGCAAGATGCAATGTTCTTATTAATATATGGATCTCTACATGATCTGTGTAGTTTGTCTCCAACTGTGACAAAGATGTCATCGTCTCTTTCTCTGCTAGCATTGCAAACACCCAAGGCACCTTTTTCTGTTAGTGTCACATAAGAATCACGGTCATCTATGACTTCTTTACATATTGCACAGGTTTCGAAACGTTCAGAATCCATTTTGACCTGAAACAAAATAATAGAATGAATTCATTTTATTGCAAAATTACAGTGTTAATTTTGTTTTAGAAACTGATTGGACCTGGAAGTAATTGCATTTTTAAGCGCCAAGTTTAGGATTCAGGCGTATTAAGAAACTCGGATCATATATGATTTCGCATAGCGGCCATCCTGAAAATCCAAGATGGCCGCCATGGTGGGCCTACCGCCCACCTGACAATATCCTAAGCGCTACAATTATATTCCCTGACCCTGAAAATGTATGTTTAAACACAAAAATTGTGAACCTACATATATCAGAAACGAAGTTATAAGTAAATGCAGGTTTTTCACACGTCGGCCATCTTGAAAATTCATGATGGCCGCCATAATTGACAAACTAAGCATCAGACACTATTCTAATCCATTTTAATGGTTTCGTTGACCATTAAAACCTACAAAATGATATATTACAATAAGAAATTGATTGAATAGTAAAAATTTGGTGCCACTTTATTGTTACCGATGGTAGCGGCGGCCATCTTGGATTTACAAAAATTGGCCTGGCCCGTTTGTGGTAAGTTTTTAATATATCATTTATGTTGAGGTAAGGGTGCGAAAACAGTTAAAACCATTTTTGTTACAATTACTTCCAGGTCCAATCACAAATTGACTGGACTAAAAAACAAACAAACATTTAGGGAATTCGTAACACTAAACAACTCCACAGATACATCCAGGATATACTAGACTATAAACAACATTACCCACTCTAACAGCGGCATTCACACCTCACACGTAGCTATACTCTAACAGCGGCATTCACACCTCACACGTAGCTATCTGTCGCAGCCAAAATAATATCCCAACATATACACAACAAGCTAACATTCTAGTTAATCACTACGCAAAGAGACAACAACCAGACAAACAGCCAGACACAACAAAACCTACAGCCTCGACACGACCATTACACGGTTCAATACAGACCAGACCTCCAAGATCATCAAAAACATTAAGAATTCGAAGGCTACAACATATTGAACATACACCTTAAACACTTGGGTCTACAGTGAATACTAGTTCTCACAAACATCAGCACATATTCATACCAACACTATTATTCCTAACATATGGAAACAAGATAAAATTATTACACTACTCAAACCAAACAAAAATCCAACAGAACCAGCTTCCTATAGACCCATTACTTTATTATGCACACCTTCCAAAGTAACAAAGACTAATCTTACAAATCACCAACCTACACATACCACTATCGCCTACTCAACATGGATTCAGACCTCACCACTCAACCACGACATTACTCACTAACCTCACGTAACACATCATGGATGGCATCAACTCCAGACGACCAGCTCAACGTACACTATTAGCAACAATAGACATTAGTAAAGCATTTTATGCTATCCCACGCTTCCCTCTCATAAACAAAATACTCAACAAAAACATGCACAATAACACTAAAAGATGGCTGAGCAACTATCTTTCAGGAAGATACTCACATATCACATTTAATGGCAAGTCATCCAAAAACAAGCTTTTTCCGAACGGAGTCCCTCAAGGCTCTGTTCTCTCACCAACACTGTTGAACTTGTACATGCATGACATTCCAATACCCATAGATAACAAGCTTACCTTATCATCATATGCAGATGACATCACTCTAACATCCACCCACAACAACATCGACACCGCTACAAATAACCTACAAACATAAACAAACAGTATACAGGACTGGCTCACACACAATAGACTCAAAGTAACGCCCATAAAATCAACCATCACTTTGCTAACAAGCAATACAAAAGAACACCAGATAACTCCACAGCTTACACTAAACACCACCAACATTCCACACACTTACAGGACCAAACTACTTGGGGTCACATACAACACATCATTATCTCTTGCAAACCACATTCTGGACATTAAAAACAAATGTACGTCAAGACTTAACACGCTTAGGATACTAACAGGCACAAATTTTGGACACCAGCAGAAAACATCATCACTCATATACGAACAATATATTCGCTGTTATGGACTATGGTAGCCCATGCTGGGCACCCATTATCTCAAACACACACATAAACACCTTACAGACAATACAAAACAACGCACTTCGTATCATTACAGGATGTACTCAAACACCACCAATAGAACACCTGCACACAGAAATAAAAAAACTGAAAATTAGGGAACATTTAAACATGAGGGGAACACAATTTATGGCAGCAGCGACAACCCACAACACCCTTGCCACTACATGTACAATCATGCACCAACACCTCGCACCATTAAGGTAACACCAGAGACACATTATAACCAAATACTCCATTCCATACTACGCCGCACAGACATCACACGATACAGAAAACACATACACACACACCTAACCCACAAAGCACTGACACGACTCGGTCCGAATGCGGTCCTAGGTGCAAAGCCGCCACCTATTGACAGGTCAGAGACCAGCCTGAGCAGATCGGATCGAGTTAACTTAGCACGATTCCGATATGGACATCACCCCAACTTACAGACATATAAACACATACTAGACAACTCCACAGACGACACCTGCACCTGTGCCAGGACACACCACAAACAATTGAACACATTATGACAGACTGTACCGCTCTAGCACAATATAGAGCACAACACATCATCACTGAACCTCTGGTCCACTCCGGAGAGGGCGATCAGTTACCTGCGTGCCGCCGGATTGCTCGATCAGGGTGGGCTGATCGGCTAACCAACAACAGACGGAATTTCATGAATGTTTCCTTTAATAGGAGAAAAAGCAACCACTTCGTTTTGTTAGATCAGTTTTCAATTTATTTCCAATTGAACCCTTGAAAGTACTTGGGCTTGTTGTTTTTCAATCTATTACCTCGTAGGCGTGCCTGAATGGTAGTTCGTTCATATGAAGGAGGCATACCAGCCACTGAACAGACCTATTCAGATTGATTTCAACAAGCTTTATTACTCCACCAATTCTTCCAGTGTTCACAGCAGTGCCATCACAGAGTAAAGCTTTTCGAGTGTGAACTTTCTGAGTCCACTATCACAGTAATCAGTTCTTCTGCTACACAACGAGCATTTCCATGATCAGGTGTTACATGATCTATATAGATATTTCCAGGCTCCTTAACAATGATGTAGTGCTTTTCTTTGATCTTGCCTGCCCTAGCTAATGTGTCATCTCTTCTCCCATCAAAGCCAATGCATTCTATTCCAATATTCTCCGATTTAACACTGGTACTCAATTTTTTACCTATTCGTGCTCTTTCCCTCTCCAGCTTCTTTCTATCAATCATGTTGCCCTGATCCAGGATTCCCATATTTTTTAAAGCAGCATTAACAATTGCTGTTGCTGCTGCCCTGCAACTCACTCTGTAACGATCTGCGGTCACTGCCAACTCTTCATAGGTATATCTGTTCTGCTCATTTTCTATTAACTCTATATCACGCACGAAGTCTTCATCCTCTTGGTCGGTCTCTACCTCCATGCTCTCATTCGTCAGCCAGACTCCTTACTGGAGGACGCATTCCCTGGGCTCTCTGATATTGTTTCTATTTTTGGATATTGCCAATATATTTACTGTTAGCAAGTTCTGAATTTTATATACTTGCGTTTATATTCACAATGTTATAGTTAACTGAATATTTGCGGTTTTTAGTGATTTAGAAGTTTTCAAAGCGTGCCGGCTTAATTTAATTTAAACTTGTGACGGTTATAAACGTTAACTACTTTAACTTGCGCGATGCCGTCGCAGAAAGCGTCGTGTGCTAGGTGTGGGGTTAATCGGTGATATACTGATTTTAAAGATTACAACGGCGGTCCTATGGCGATTACCGAGAGATTGGTTTCTCTCTCTTGCGAGTTGAGTGAAGAGATAGTGGATTTAAAACGTAGTGTACGCGAGGTGACGGGACGACTTGCAACGCTTGATGATGGCAGAGGTAGGCTTACAGTTGACGAAAGCCGAACCTATACTAACGTTGAAAGGTGAAGTTAGGAACCTAGTTTCTAGTATAGGTAGCTTATCGGGAAGGTTCGATAGAGTTGAGGAAGGGGTTAAAGTAGGCCCGAGATTAGTAGACGGGAAGGGATTTAGAGTACTTAATGGTGGAGCAAGGGCACGTGCGTTAGGTGATAGGAATCCCTCCCCCTATCGAGGTTTCGAACCCTTTCGCCCAGTTGGATAGGGATGTGAACGAGGGGGAAACGATTTTAATTGGGGACGACTCAGTGCGTCATATGGATAAGGTCGTTGAACGGAATCCAATCAAGAGGAAGAGCGTCTGTCTACCAGGGGCTAGGGTTGACAGAATTAGAGACGAAGTAGATAGGATTGATGTTGTCTCCCGTCACTCAATGTTGGTGACGATAGTAGGGGGCAAAGACTCGTATAGGCCCGATACGAGAGTACCCGACCTTTTGGAGAGATACAGGGAGTTAATTAGGTCCCTGAAGGCAAGGTCAGACAGGTCTTTAGTTCTCATTACCCCTAGGCACAGTTTAGGTCTTAGGTTTACGTCAAAAACAATATTTTTGAACACTAAACTAGGAGAGAGATGTGCTCATGAAAATGTACCCTTCGAAAAGCTTAGTCAGAATTTAGTGATCCTAGCCTTTTTATAAAAGATTGGAGTGTATTTCAATGAAATAGGGAATACTAGGCTAGGTAGGTTAATCGATGAGAACGTTCGAAAGCTGTATAGGTCGAAGCCCTCTTTAAACGTTGTGGATCCGGGAAACGCCGGCCCGACATGAAAAATAGCTTAAAACGCCGATCAGTGGTAAAAAAATAATTTAAACGTCTTTTATTGTAATGCGCGTAGTATTAAAAATAAATTGAACGAATTTAAGGCGATAATTTATTCCGGGAACTACGATATAGTTGCTATAACCGAAACGTGGTTAAATAGCATAACTCGGGACTTGTTGAGAGCACTTGATATATCGGTTTTAAACTTTTTACTAATGATAGGTTACATAGGTTGGCGGCGGTGTTTTGTTGTACAGTGCTTACAAGAAGTCTCACGCCTCTGTCTCGTCCCAAGCTAGTCTGTTAGGTATAAAATGGGCGGTCCTTATGGCAGCGGAGGTGTGTTCGGATTCGTGCACATAACTGCTCTAGCCCAATCAATGACGTCCATTATTATGTCACTTCTGCTACATTTTAGTATTTAAAATACGAATGATTAAGAAGCAGAATGAGCAAGTTTCGGGATGTTGGGATGGTTATGGAGCAATCCTAGTCATCATAATATTAGCTGGGCATTACATTATACCGTCTCAATATATACTGTAGACTATAGAGAACGACTAATTCGGCAAATATCCCAAATCATGGCAAGATGCCTAAGTTATTTTGACGCAGGTCTAAATTATTTGCTCAAATGCAATTATTGATATTAAGTAATTGTTGGGAATTGTTGTCAATATTGTTGTTTGTGATACATATCCTACGTGAAGAATCTAATGACCAAATTCCTCAGTGAACCTCTCACACGCTCGCATTTCGAGGAAGTCACGGTCGTCTCAATAATAGATAGTTTATCCATTGTTTTAAGTGGTAACCTATTAAGCGAACTATGTTAAACCTATTCCATTTTATGAAAGTCATTAGTCTAAACTCTAAAGCAAGACTGGTGGGCCGTGAATCAGAGAAATTTGCATTTGATTTGTTCATCGTAATTATTATGTAATACAGTATACTGTATATAGTAGTATATAAGAGTTTATTGGTAGCATATCATATGATAATTCCCATAAACATGTGATGACCTCGATGTTGCCAGTTTTTATTTTTTTTCCTGAAACTATTACCTTTTCATAGTTTGTTTCAACAATGCATATACAGTATTATCATCTCCACGAGCGTAGACATTGCAAGAAAAGATTCTAACTAAGGATAAGTAAAGTTCTTTCATGGTCACAATATATACTTTTATAGATGTCAAACATAAAAATATAATAAAATTCTATATTAACATAAATATATATTCGATACACATTTACGTCATGGCTTTAACATCAGTATTTCGTATAGCTTCCTCCAGCATCAATAATTTCTTGCAATCGTTGCGGCATGGAAGAGGCCAGATTGTAGGGAATGTTTGGTGTTCGGCGTAAGCTCTCCCAACTATTCCTCGTGTGAGCTAAAAGTGTTTCAAATGTTCTTTCATTGCGTTGCTCCCATTCGTTAACCATTATTGCCCAAAGGTTTTCAATCGGATTCAAATCAGGAGAACGTGGTGGCAGAATTAGATTAATAATCTCTGGGTGATCTTCGCACCACGCTCTCACAACGTTACTCCTATGAATGGGACTGTTACCTTCCATTAAGTAAAATGGTTCCGGTGCTGGAACCAGATACGCACGAACACTGGGTAGCAGCACCTCTTCCAGTATCTGGCAATATTGCTGTCCAGTAAAGCGTCCATCTACTTGAGTCAATTCTCCGACACCATAGCCAGACATCCAGCCCCACACACCGAGATTGGTGACCACTACGTTTGCTCGGGAAAACATTTCCTTCTTCATAGCGTTTTCCGCGCTGCTTCCAACAATGCAGGGAACCATGACTATATGTTGAAAATGTTTTTTCGTCACAGTACACAACTTTTCTCCAGAATTCTTCCTCCTGCGGCAAGTATTACAAGGCAAATCCCATCCGCGCCTCTTTATGCTCAATCGTCAATGCAGGTTTTATAGCTGGACGGCGAGAAAAATACCCTGCCTCATGAAGTCTGTTGTTCACTGTATTTGCGCTACAACGAAGGTTCAGGTCTCTGTAAATATGCGTCACTGGAACAAACGGATGCTCTCTGGCATGATTAACAATCGCAGCATCTTCCTCTTGAGATGTTGAACGCGGAGGACCAGACCTCGACAAAGTAGCGATTGAGTTTTCTGCTTCATACCGATGAATCCACCGTTCCACATGGCTTCGATGAACGTCTAGTCGTCTTGATATTTCTCTTATTGGCACACCATATTCATGCAATGTCACCACTGCTCCCCGCATTGCCTGGGTCGTCTCGTGGTGCACAGATGGCTTTTCCATCTTTGTGTAAATGGCTTATGTGAAGCGTGCTGGGACGATAAAGGAAATGAGGATACCATGCACCCCCTTCTGAAATTGATTTCGGTTGTGCAGGGTACCAACCCTTCGAATGGTAATAATAATCAGCCAATTTCCTATTTTGTTGAACATATACATAAAAAATTCGTCTTAAAAGCCAAGGATCCAAAGATTGTCAGCAATAGTTTATATCTCAACTGAATATAGTCAGCCATCAACAGTATAATCATATTTTATTTCCATAACTACTCATGACTACTCTGTCATAGTAAATAACCTATTATGACTTAGGTAGTAGTGGTAATTCTGAGTGGCGGCCTCGAGCCACGTACGTTAAACCTAACAGTGCGTCTAAGACCAGACTCTTCTATTTCTGTCAATTCATTGTTAGTTTAAGGTATTTTGCTCTGTCTTTCTAGGTCTAGGGCATTAAAATAAAATTTGAGTTTGTGTTTAGCATTTCATATTAATTTCTCTCCTCTCCCTTAACCCATCCCCGCGTTCATTTTAGCCCCTCTCTCCTTTCCTCCTCCCTTCGTAATTCCCCACCCAACCTCGTTTCCTTCGACATAGCAACGCTTACCTCCATCCTCATTCCACTTCCTTCATTAAACCTATTATCGCTTTTACTGTCCCTTCCTTCATCCTTCAATGCCAGCGTTCTTAAACCTAGCACAAATTATATAATATGGAATCTAACACCTTAGATCTCTACGCATTCATGTTACTTGAAGACGCCTGTGTCTTAGGGGAATCTAAGTATTGAGAGTGGGCTGGGGGTAGTCTATAGATTATATACAGATGACCTTGAACGCTCCAACTATTTAAAAATGATTATTTATTACGCACATCATATGGCATAATACACACATGAATTTAAGTATCTCTTACCTATAGGAATGGAATTGAATCCTACCAGAGTTAAAAAGTCGCAAAATATGATAGATTAGTTTGTATTGAGAGAGAGAGAGAGAGAGAGAGAGAGATAGAGAGAGAGAGAGAGAGAGGGAGAGAGAGAGAGAGAGAGGGAGAGAGAGAGAGAGAGAGAGAGAGAGAGAGAGAGAGAGAGAGAGAAGAGAGAGAGAGACAGAGAGAGAGAGAGGAATGAGAGAGAGAGGAGAGGAGAGAGAGAGATGAGAGAGAAGAGAGAGAGAGAGAGAGAGGAGAGAGAGAGAGTTACAAGGAGTTACAAGGAAAAGAAGTACCTCAAAAAGGCCTTGCGGCCATACCGAGGAGGTACCAATGGAACGGGTGCCACGGAAATTTTCTACACACTCAAAGAGTGTGCAAAATTGGTCTAACCTTTTCTTGAACTGATCCACAGAGGAAACTGTTCACAACTTCCGAAGGTAACCTGTTCCATGTGTCACAGATCTATACGTAAAAGTAATTCCCACACACACTAGTCCTAAACCGTTTCAAATCCAACTTCCAACCATTGTTGCGAGTTGGGTTATCATTTAAACTAAACATACTTCTAAAATTCGACATCGTTGAACCCTCGTAAGAGCTTGAAAACCTCGATCAGTTGACCGCGCAGCCTCCGAGTTTCAAGCGAAAACAAGTTCAGGGCGCGTAACGTCGATTGTAGCCCATATGCCTAACCGAAGGGATTAACTTTGTGGCCCTCGCCTGCACTCGCTCCAGCCTCTCAATATCTTTCCTGAGGGGGCGACCAGAACTGCACAGCATCCAGGTACGGCCGAACAAGGGAATTGTACAGTGAGAGCACAATCTCCTTGTTCCGAAACTGAAATTGCCTCCTGATATAAACCAATAGTTTCTGGGCTTTCTTTTCCACCTCTACACACTGTTTCGTAAACTTAAGGTCGCTGCTAATTAGCACACCAAGTCCTTTTCTAAATCAGTCACCTCGATATTACTGCCCAACATCGAGTAGTCCGACTTGGGATTGGCGTAGCCAATGTGCATCACTTTGCATTTACCCAAGTTAAACGGCATTTGCCATTTTTCGGACCACTCTCCTATCCTACCTAGGTCCGCACGCAGTTCCTCGATCGCTTCGGGTCGTCCCAACATTGGCCCCAAGCTTGGTGTCATCAGCGAATTTGGCGATCCGATGACGATGCCACCGTCGATATCATTTATGTAAATGGTAAACAACAGTGGCCCCAAAACGGAACCCTGAGGAACCCACTAGTGACCGAGGCCAACCCGAACTAGCCCCTTTATTACCACCCTCTGCCGCCTATTCCTCAGCCAGTTTTCAATCCACCTACCTATTTCCCCACCGATACCCAGCGCGCACTTTCGCCATTATCCGGCGGTGAGGTACCTTATCAAGGCTTTCTGAAGTCGAGATAAAGTATATCAATCGCCACTCTTATCGTATCACTCACACGACGTGGAAAAATTCGAGAGAGTTACAAGGAGTTACAAGGAAAAAGAGTACCTCAAAGGCCTTGCGGCCCATACCGAGGAGGTACCAATGGCAACGGGTGCCAGGAAATTTTGTAAAAGTTTATTTTTCTTTCAACTATCCTCGCAGTTGTAGAAAACTGGATAGAAAAGTAGAAGGCTCTCCCCCCACCCTCCGCTCCCTCCCTGCCAGAGGCAGGTACGAAAAAAGGTTGAAGAAAATACCTTGACCCTGGAAAAGTAGCAAGGAAATTTTACGGAAAGTGGAGAATATAAAATAGCTCTTATTTAGCTTGCTCACAGAGACACGGAGCAAGCGAACTCCTGCAGAGTTTCCTGAGGTTTTAATCTTAACTATGAGTGTGTTTCAGTACTTTGTCTAGCCTATTTTTTAAACAGATTTACACTTTGACTGGAACAACCTCTGAGGGAAGTTGGTTCCAGATATTAACTATTTTATAGGAAAAGAAATTTCCGCAGACTGAGGTCCTAAATGTCTTTACCCACTCAAATAGTGTGCAAGATTTCGTCTAATCTTTTCTTGAACTGATCCACAGAGGAACTGTTCACACACTTCCGAAGGTAACCTGTTTCCATGTGTCACAGATCTTATACGTAACGTAATTGCCACCCACTAGTCCTAACCGTTTTCAAATCCAACTTCCACCATTGTTGCGAGTTGGGTTATCATTTAAACTACACATACTTCTAAAATCGACATCGTTGAACCCTCGTAAGAGCTTGAAAACCTCGATCAGTTTGACCGCGCAGCCTCCGAGTTTCAAGCGAAAACAAGTTTCATGGCGCGTAACCGTCGATTGTAGCCCATGCCTAACGGAAGGGATTAACTTTGTGGCCCTCGCCTGCACTCGCTCCAGCCTCTCAATATCTTTCCTGAGGGTGGGCGACCAAACTGCACAGCATACTCCAGTACGGCCGAACAAGGGAATTGTACAGTGAGAGCACAATCTCCTTGTTCCGAAACTGAAATTGCCTCCTGATATAACCCAATAGTTTTCTGGGCTTTCTTTTCCATCGCTACACACTGTTTCGTAAACTTAAGGTCGCTGCTAATTAGCACACCCAAGTCCTTTTCTAAATCGTCACACTCGATATTACTGCCCAACATCGAGTAGTCCGACTTGGGATTGGCGTAGCCATGTGCATCACTTTGCATTTACCCAAGTTAACGGCATTTGCCATTTTTCGGACCACTCTCCTATCCACCTAGGTCCGCACGCAGTTCCTCGATCGCTTCGGGCGTCCCAACATTGGCCCCAAGCTTGGTGTCATCAGCGAATTTGGCGATCCGACTGACGATGCCACCGTCGATATCATTTATGTAATGGTAAACAACAGTGGCCCCAAAACGGAACCCTGAGGAACCCCACTAGTGACCGAGGCCCAACCCGAACTAGCCCTTTAATTACACCCTCTGCCGCCTATTCTTAGCCAGTTTTCAATCCACCTACCTATTTCCCCACCGATACCCAGCGCGCACTTTCGCCATTAGCCGGCGGTGAGGTACCTTATCAAAGGCTTTCTGAAAGTCGAGATAAGTATATCAATCGCCCTACTCTTATCGTACTCACTCAACATGACGTGGAAAAACTCGAGCAAGTTGGTGAGACACGACCTATGCCGTCTAAACCCATGGAGAGAGAGAGAGAGAGAGAGAGAGAGAGAGAGAGAGAGAGAGAGAGAGAGTTATAAGGAGTTACAAGGAGTTACAAGGAAAAGAAGTACCTCAAAAGGCCTTGCGGCCCATACCGAGGAGGTACCAATGGCAACGGGTGCCAGGGAAAATTTTGTAAAAGTTTATTTTTCTTTCAACTATCCTAGCAGTAGTAGAAAACTGGATAGAAAAGTAGAAGGCTCTCTCCCCACCCTCCGCTCCCTCCCTGCCAGAGGCAGGTACGGAAAAAGGTTGAAAAAAATACCTTGACCCTGGAAAAGTAGCCAAGGAAATTTTACAGGAAAGTGGAGAATATATAAATAGCTCTATATTTACCTTGCTCACAGAGACACCGTGCAAGCGAACTCCTGCAGAGTTTTCTTATGTTTTAATCTTAAACTATCAACGTGTTAAAGTAATTCCCACATATACTAGTCCTAAATCGTTTCAAATCCAACTTCTAACCATTGTTGCGAGTTGGGTTATCATTTGAACTAAACATGCTTCTAAAATCGACATCTTTGAACCCGCGTCACAAGCGTCGATTGTAGCCCATATGCCTAACGAAAGGGATTAACTTTGTGGCATTTTTCGCCAGTTTCCAATCCACCTACCTACTTCCCCACAATACCCAGCGCGCGCACTTCGCCATTAGCCGGCGGTGAGGTACCTTATCAAAGGCCTTCTAATCAATCGCCCTACTCTTATCATACTCACTCAACATGACGTAGAAAAACTCGAGCATGATGGTGAGACACGACCTATGCCGTCTAAACCCATGTTGGAGTCCCCAAGTAGCTTGTAGGAATCCAAATGGTCAACAATCCTACTCGCTATTATCCCCTCTAAATATTTACCTACAACTGAAGTTAAATGGTGTTATTTATAGAGGTTCCAAGCCTCTCTTCCCACGCATGAGATAGCAGTAGCGTCCTAATCGTAACAGTAGAGAAAAGACAATACTAAAAGTTTTTTTTTTTTTTTTGCAGTCAAGGAGAACATCCCTAACCTAAGCTAAAAGGACAGAGTGGGATGGGAAGGGGTCCTAGTAACCCACGGGACAGGTTTGTACAACAGACTTCACCGCCCTCCCGAAAGAGAGAGAACCTAAAGGAATTGGCAGCCAATTTCTCTAGAATCCCACGACTCGGGACCGGAGGGCTGTCACACCCCAAGTATAAAGTTTACAACACGCAGAAGGAACGTGCATAACCTTTATACCCCCTGTGGAGAGAGAGAGAGAGAGAGAGAGAGAGAGAGAGAGAGAGAGAGAGAGAGAGAGAGAGAGTTACAAGGAAAAGAAGTACCTCAAAAGGCCTTGCGGCCCATACCGAGGAGGTACCAATGGCAACGGGTGCCACGGAAAATTTTCTACACACTCAAAGAGTGTGCAAAATTTGGTCTAACCTTTTCTTGAACTGATCCACAGAGGAACTGTTCACAACTTCCGAAGGTAACCTGTTCCATGTGTCACAGATCTTATACGTAAAGTAATTCCCACACACACTAGTCCTAAACCGTTTCAAATCCAACTTCCAACCATTGTTGCGAGTTGGGTTATCATTTAAACTAAACATACTTCTAAAATCGACATCGTTGAACCCTCGTAAGAGCTTGAAAACCTCGATCAGTTGACCGCGCAGCCTCCGAGTTTCAAGCGAAAACAAGTTCAGGGCGCGTAACCGTCGATTGTAGCCCATATGCCTAACGAAGGGATTAACTTTGTGGCCCTCGCCTGCACTCGCTCCAGCCTCTCAATATCTTTCCTGAGGGTGGGCGACCAGAACTGCACAGCATACTCCAGGTACGGCCGAACAAGGGAATTGTACAGTGAGAGCACAATCTCCTTGTTCCGAAACTGAAATTGCCTCCTGATATAACCCAATAGTTTCTGGGCTTTCTTTTCCACCTCTACACACTGTTTCGTAAACTTAAGGTCGCTGCTAATTAGCACACCCAAGTCCTTTTCTAAATCAGTCACCTCGATATTACTGCCCAACATCGAGTAGTCCGACTTGGGATTGGCGTAGCCAATGTGCATCACTTTGCATTTACCCAAGTTAAACGGCATTTGCCATTTTTCGGACCACTCTCCTATCCTACCTAGGTCCGCACGCAGTTCCTCGATCGCTTCGGGCGTCCCAACATTGGCCCCAAGCTTGGTGTCATCAGCGAATTTGGCGATCCGACTGACGATGCCACCGTCGATATCATTTATGTAAATGGTAAACAACAGTGGCCCCAAAACGGAACCCTGAGGAACCCCACTAGTGACCGAGGCCCAACCCGAACTAGCCCCTTTAATTACCACCCTCTGCCGCCTATTCCTCAGCCAGTTTTCAATCCACCTACCTATTTCCCCACCGATACCCAGCGCGCGCACTTTCGCCATTAGCCGGCGGTGAGGTACCTTATCAAAGGCTTTCTGAAAGTCGAGATAAAGTATATCAATCGCCCTACTCTTATCGTACTCACTCAACACGACGTGGAAAAATTCGAGAGAGTTACAAGGAGTTACAAGGAAAAGAAGTACCTCAAAAGGCCTTGCGGCCCATACCGAGGAGGTACCAATGGCAACGGGTGCCAGGGAAAATTTTGTAAAAGTTTATTTTTCTTTCAACTATCCTAGCAGTTGTAGAAAACTGGATAGAAAAGTAGAAGGCTCTCCCCCCACCCTCCGCTCCCTCCCTGCCAGAGGCAGGTACGAAAAAAGGTTGAAGAAAATACCTTGACCCTGGAAAAGTAGCCAAGGAAATTTTACAGGAAAGTGGAGAATATATAAATAGCTCTATATTTAGCTTGCTCACAGAGACACGGAGCAAGCGAACTCCTGCAGAGTTTCCTGAGGTTTTAATCTTAAACTATGAGTGTGTTCAGTACTTTGTCTAGCCTATTTTTAAACAGATTTACACTTTGACTGGAAACAACCTCTGAGGGAAGTTGGTTCCAGATATTAACTATTTTATAGGAAAAGAAATTTCCGCAGACTGAGGTCCTAAATGTCTTTACACACTCAAATAGTGTGCAAGATTTCGTCTAATCTTTTCTTGAACTGATCCACAGAGGAACTGTTCACAACTTCCGAAGGTAACCTGTTCCATGTGTCACAGATCTTATACGTAACGTAATTGCCACACACACTAGTCCTAAACCGTTTCAAATCCAACTTCCAACCATTGTTGCGAGTTGGGTTATCATTTAAACTAAACATACTTCTAAAATCGACATCGTTGAACCCTCGTAAGAGCTTGAAAACCTCGATCAGTTGACCGCGCAGCCTCCGAGTTTCAAGCGAAAACAAGTTCAGGGCGCGTAACCGTCGATTGTAGCCCATATGCCTAACGGAAGGGATTAACTTTGTGGCCCTCGCCTGCACTCGCTCCAGCCTCTCAATATCTTTCCTGAGGGTGGGCGACCAGAACTGCACAGCATACTCCAGGTACGGCCGAACAAGGGAATTGTACAGTGAGAGCACAATCTCCTTGTTCCGAAACTGAAATTGCCTCCTGATATAACCCATAGTTTCTGGGCTTTCTTTTCCATCGCTACACACTGTTTCGTAAACTTAAGGTCGCTGCTAATTAGCACACCAAGTCCTTTTCTAAATCAGTCACCTCGATATTACTGCCCAACATCGAGTAGTCCGACTTGGGATTGGCGTAGCCAATGTGCATCACTTTGCATTTACCCAAGTTAAACGGCATTTGCCATTTTTCGGACCACTCTCCTATCCTACCTAGGTCCGCACGCAGTTCCTCGATCGCTTCGGGCGTCCCAACATTGGCCCCAAGCTTGGTGTCATCAGCGAATTTGGCGATCCGACTGACGATGCCACCGTCGATATCATTTATGTAAATGGTAAACAACAGTGGCCCAAAACGGAACCCTGAGGAACCCCACTAGTGACCGAGGCCCAACCCGAACTAGCCCCTTTAATTACCACCCTCTGCCGCCTATTCCTTAGCCAGTTTAATCCACCTACCTATTTCCCCACCGATACCCAGCGCGCGCACTTTCGCCATTAGCCGGCGGTGAGGTACCTTATCAAAGGCTTTCTGAAAGTCGAGATAAAGTATATCAATCGCCCTACTCTTATCGTACTCACTCAACATGACGTGGAAAAACTCGAGCAAGTTGGTGAGACACGACCTATGCCGTCTAAACCCATGAGAGAGAGAGAGAGAGAGAGAGAGAGAGAGAGAGAGAGAGAGAGAGAGTTACAAGGAGTTACAAGTTACAAGGAAAAGAAGTACCTCAAAAGGCCTTGCGGCCCATACCGAGGAGGTACCAATGGCAACGGGTGCCAGGGAAAATTTTGTAAAAGTTTATTTTTCTTTCAACTATCCTAGCAGTAGTAGAAAACTGGATAGAAAAGTAGAAGGCTCTCTCCCCACCCTCCGCTCCCTCCCTGCCAGAGGCAGGTACGGAAAAAGGTTGAAAAAAACCTTGACCCTGGAAAAGTAGCCAAGGAAATTTTACAGGAAAGTGGAGAATATATAAAAGCTCTATATTTAGCTTGCTCACAGAGACACCGAGCAAGCGAACTCCTGCAGAGTTTTCTTATGTTTTAATCTTAAACTATCAACGTGTTAAAGTAATTCCCACATATACTAGTCCTAAATCGTTTCAAATCCAACTTCTAACCATTGTTGCGAGTTGGGTTATCATTTGAACTAAACATGCTTCTAAAATCGACATCTTTGAACCCGCGTCACGCAAGCGTCGATTGTAGCCCATATGCCTAACGAAAGGGATTAACTTTGTGGCATTTTTCGCCAGTTTCCAATCCACCTACCTACTTCCCCACTAATACCCAGCGCGCGCACTTCGTCCATTAGCCGGCGGAGGTACCTTATCAAAGGCCTTCTAATCAATCGCCCTACTCTTATCATACTCACTCAACATGACGTAGAAAAACTCGAGCATGATGGTGAGACACGACCTATGCCGTCTAAACCCATGTTGGAGTCCCCAAGTAGCTTGTACGAATCCAAATGGTCAAATCCTACTCGCTATTATCCCCTCTAAATATTTACCTACAACTGAAGTTAAATGGTGTTATTTATAGAGGTTCCAAGCCTCTCTTCCCACGCATGAGATAGCAGTAGCGTCCTAATCGTAACAGTAGAGAAAAAGACAATACTAAAAGTTTTTTTTTTTTTTTTTTTGCAGTCAAAGGAGAACATCCCTAACCTAAGCTAAAAGGACAGAGTGGGATGGGAAGGGGTCCTAGTAACCCACGGGACAGGTTTGTACAACAGACTTCACCTGCCCTCCCGAAAGAGAGAGAACCTAAAGGAATTGGCAGCCAATTTCTCTAGAATCCCACGACTCGGGACCGGAGGGCTGTCACACCCCAAGTATAAAGTTTACAACACGCAGAAGGAACGTGCATAACCTTTATACCCCCTGTGGAGAGAGAGAGAGAGAGAGAGAGAGAGAGAGAGAGAGAGAGTTACAAGGAAAAGAAGTACCTCAAAAGGCCTTGCGGCCCATACCGAGGAGGTACCAATGGCAACGGGTGCCACGGAAAATTTTCTACACACTCAAAGAGTGTGCAAAATTTGGTCTAACCTTTTCTTGAACTGATCCACAGAGGAACTGTTCACAACTTCCGAAGGTAACCTGTTCCATGTGTCACAGATCTTATACGTAACGTAATTCCCACACACACTAGTCCTAAACCGTTTCAAATCCAACTTCCAACCATTGTTGCGAGTTGGGTTATCATTTAAACTAAACATACTTCTAAAATCGACATCGTTGAACCCTCGTAAGAGCTTGAAAACCTCGATCAGTTGACCGCGCAGCCTCCGAGTTTCAAGCGAAAACAAGTTCAGGGCGCGTAACCGTCGATTGTAGCCCATATGCCTAACGGAAGGGATTAACTTTGTGGCCCTCGCCTGCACTCGCTCCAGCCTCTCAATATCTTTCCTGAGGGTGGGCGACCAGAACTGCACAGCATACTCCAGGTACGGCCGAACAAGGGAATTGTACAGTGAGAGCACAATCTCCTTGTTCCGAAACTGAAATTGCCTCCTGATATAACCCAATAGTTTCTGGGCTTTCTTTTCCACCTCTACACACTGTTTCGTAAACTTAAGGTCGCTGCTAATTAGCACACCCAAGTCCTTTTCTAAATCAGTCACCTCGATATTACTGCCCAACATCGAGTAGTCCGACTTGGGATTGGCGTAGCCAATGTGCATCACTTTGCATTTACCCAAGTTAAACGGCATTTGCCATTTTTCGGACCACTCTCCTATCCTACCTAGGTCCGCACGCAGTTCCTCGATCGCTTCGGGCGTCCCAACATTGGCCCCAAGCTTGGTGTCATCAGCGAATTTGGCGATCCGACTGACGATGCCACCGTCGATATCATTTATGTAAATGGTAAACAACAGTGGCCCCAAAACGGAACCCTGAGGAACCCCACTAGTGACCGAGGCCCAACCCGAACTAGCCCCTTTAATTACCACCCTCTGCCGCCTATTCCTCAGCCAGTTTTCAATCCACCTACCTATTTCCCCACCGATACCCAGCGCGCGCACTTTCGCCATTAGCCGGCGGTGAGGTACCTTATCAAAGGCTTTCTGAAAGTCGAGATAAAGTATATCAATCGCCCTACTCTTATCGTACTCACTCAACATGACGTGGAAAAACTCGAGCAAGTTGGTGAGACACGACCTATGCCGTCTAAACCCATGTTGGGAGTCCCCAAGCAGCTTGTAGGAATCCAAATGGTCAACGATTCTATCAGCTATTATCCTTTCTAATAATTTACCTACAACTGAAGTGAGACTAATAGGACGATAGTTCCCTGGACTTTCGTGATCCCCTTTCTTAAAGATAGGGGTCACGTTGGCCTCCCTCCAGTCACCAGGCACCTGGCCCATCACCAACGATTTGTTGAAGACTGTAGCCAGGTGGGGAGCCACCTGGTCGCGCACTTCTCGCAAAACACTGGGGAGAAACTGGTCTGGCCCAGGAGCCTTAAACGCGCTCAGTTTGTCTATTCTATGAGCAACGACTGTCGCGGTACATCTAACACTATCCAGGCCAGCACCTTCGTGCCTCACAGCTGGCTCGGGGATGACGCGGGTATCCTCCCTGGTGAACACTCCCGCAAAGTACTCATTAAGCACATTAGCGATGTCCGCGTCGGAGGTCCGCAGAACGCCGCTTCTAATGGGCTTTCTACTATTAACATAACTGAAGAATTCCTTAGGGTTCCCCTTGCAGAGGCTTGCCACCCGTAGTTCTTCGTTACGTTTCGCTAGCCTAACCTTCGCCTTCACTTCCCTACACAGGCGGACATACGCTTCAGTGTTCTCGTGGGAACGATTGGCCTTCGCCCTCCTATACGCTACTTTCCTATTTCGGATAGCCGAAGCGATGTCACGATTGAACCACTTAGGCTGCGTTGAAGCAGGGGTGACCGGTTTTGAGGGTATGGCAGCAGACTGCAGCACCATAAACTCGTCCCGGAATGCACTCCACACTCCCTCAACATCGCCGCCAACCTCTAACCCCATCTCTCCTACGCTATCCCTGAGGCTAACAAAGTTCGCCCGCCGGAGATCGAGCTTACTGCCTCTCGAGTTACTACGCTTCACCCGAGGGACGCACACGCGGAACCTAATAAGACCGTGATCACTCCCGCCCAATGATTCGTCAACGGTGAGGCCAGTGACGAGGTTGTCTTCGGTCGTGAATACTAAGTCTAGAACGCTTTCGCCTCGTGTAGGCTCGTTGACCCACTGAGTGAGGAAGTTCTCATCAGCAAAGTCAACTAGCCTCCTCCCTTCAGCATCGGCAGTCCTGTTTTCCCACTTTATGCCGCGACAGTTGAAGTCTCCTAAAACTACACACACCTATCCCCTAGCAGGCTACTGAGTTCGGTGTACAGGGCTGTATCCTCCACGAGGAGGAGATGCGGAGGTCTGTACACCAAGATTAACCTATAGTTCGTCCCTCCCACGTTCAGATCGACGCCAAGCAGCTCCCGTTCCGACCGGAACTGGCAGTCAACCGGACTCAACGTGTCTCTGACGTATATTAGTACCCCACCCCCCTCCCCACGGGTGCGGTCTTTGTGAAACATTCTATACCCGGGAATTTCGAACTCCCCAACGTAGTCCCTACGATCAGTATGAATCCAGGACTCGGTGATAGCAACGATATCCTGGTATTCTGATGCTAAGAGTGCCCGTAGCTCGCCAAACTTGTTCCTGATCGACCTAGCATTAAAAAGCATTGCACGGAGGGAGCCTCCCCTATTCTGACCGCCCCCTAGCACGACCCGTTTCCCGAACAGCCAGGGCTGTCGGGAGTTGAATAGCCCCTCACTAACGAGGGGACAATCTCCGCAGGAGCTTGAGCCCCCTCCAACGTGGAAGGAGAGTCACTACCTGCTGTTGGAGGGGGACTAACTACTGAGAGAGAGAGAGAGAGAGAGAGAGAGAGAGAGAGAGAGAGAGAGAGAGAGAGAGAGAGTTACAAGGAGTTACAAGGAAAAGAAGTACCTCAAAAGGCCTTGCGGCCCATACCGAGGAGGTACCAATGGCAACGGGTGCCAGGGAAAATTTTGTCTTTCAACTATCCTAGCAGTAGTAGAAAACTGGATAGAAAAGTAGAAGGCTCTCTCCCCACCCTCCGCTCCCTCCCTGCCAGAGGCAGGTACGGAAAAAGGTTGAAGAAAATACCTTGACCCTGGAAAAGTAGCCAAGGAAATTTTACAGGAAAGTGGAGAATATATAAATAGCTCTATATTTAGCTTGCTCACAGAGACCGAGCAAGCGACTCCTGCAGAGTTTTCTGAGGTTTTAATCTTAAACTATGAGTGTGTTCAGTACTTTGTCTAGCCTATTTTTAAACAGATTTACACTTTGACTGGAAACAACCTCTGAGGGAAGTTGGTTCCAGATATTAACTATTTTATAGGAAAAGAAATTTCCGCAGACTGAGGTCCTAAATGTCTTTACACACTCAAATAGTGTGCAAGATTTCGTCTAACCTTTTCTTGAACTGATCCACAGAGGAACTGTTCACAACTTCCGAAGGTAACCTGTTCCATGTGTCACAGATCTTATACGTAACATAATTCCCACACACACTAGTCCTAAACCGTTTCAAATCCAACTTCCAACCATTGTTGCGAGTTGGGTTATCATTTAAACTAAACATACTTCTAAAATCGACATCGTTGAACCCTCGTAAGAGCTTGAAAACCTCGATCAGTTGACCGCGCAGCCTCCGAGTTTCAAGCGAAAACAAGTTCAGGGCGCGTAACCGTCGATTGTAGCCCATATGCCTAACGGAAGGGATCAACTTTGTGGCCCTCGCCTGCACTCGCTCCAGCCTCTCAATATCTTTCCTGAGGGTGGGCGACCAGAACTGCACAGCATACTCCAGGTACGGCCGAACAAGGGAATTGTACAGTGAGAGCACAATCTCCTTGTTCCGAAACTGAAATTGCCTCCTGATATAACCCAATAGTTTCTGGGCTTTCTTTTCCACCTCTACACACTGTTTCGTAAACTTAAGGTCGCTGCTAATTAGCACACCCAAGTCCTTTTCTAAATCAGTCACCTCGATATTACTGCCCAACATCGAGTAGTCCGACTTGGGATTGGCGTAGCCAATGTGCATCACTTTGCATTTACCCAAGTTAAACGGCATTTGCCATTTTTCGGACCACTCTCCTATCCTACCTAGGTCCGCACGCAGTTCCTCGATCGCTTCGGGCGTCCCAACATTGGCCCCAAGCTTGGTGTCATCAGCGAATTTGGCGATCCGACTGACGATGCCACCGTCGATATCATTTATGTAAATGGTAAACAACAGTGGCCCCAAAACGGAACCCTGAGGAACCCCACTAGTGACCGAGGCCCAACCCGAACTAGCCCCTTTAATTACCACCCTCTGCCGCCTATTCCTCAGCCAGTTTTCAATCCACCTACCTATTTCCCCACCGATACCCAGCGCGCGCACTTTCGCCATTAGCCGGCGGTGAGGTACCTTATCAAAGGCTTTCTGAAAGTCGAGATAAAGTATATCAATCGCCCTACTCTTATCGTACTCACTCAACATGACGTGGAAAAACTCGAGCAAGTTGGTGAGACACGACCTATGCCGTCTAAACCCATGTTGGGAGTCCCCAAGCAGCTTGTAGGAATCCAAATGGTCAACGATTCTATCAGCTATTATCCTTTCTAATAATTTACCTACAACTGAAGTGAGACTAATAGGACGATAGTTCCCTGGACTTTCGTGATCCCCTTTCTTAAAGATAGGGGTCACGTTGGCCTCCCTCCAGTCACCAGGCACCTGGCCCATCTCCAACGATTTGTTGAAGACTGTAGCCAGGTGG
This sequence comes from Bathynomus jamesi, assembly GCA_023014485.1. Classification (NCBI taxonomy): domain Eukaryota; kingdom Metazoa; phylum Arthropoda; class Malacostraca; order Isopoda; family Cirolanidae; genus Bathynomus; species Bathynomus jamesi. The sequence continues at coordinate 193,584 of JAJOZX010005784.1, read as the reverse complement.
GGAGCCACCTGGTCGCGCACTTCTCGCAAAACACTGGGGAGAAACTGGTCTGGCCCAGGAGCCTTAAACGCGCTCAGTTTGTCTATTCTATGAGCAACGACTGTCGCGGTACATCTAACACTATCCAGGCCAGCACCTTCGTGCCTCACAGCTGGCTCGGGGATGACGCGGGTATCCTCCCTGGTGAACACTCCCGCAAAGTACTCATTAAGCACATTAGCGATGTCCGCGTCGGAGGTCCGCAGAACGCCGCTTCCGTCCTTTAAAGGACCTATCATGCTTCTAATGGGCTTTCTACTATTAACATAACTGAAGAACTCCTTAGGGTTCCCTTGCAGAGGCTTGCCACCCGTAGTTCTTCGTTACGTTTCGCTAGCCTAACCTTCGCCTTCACTTCCCTACACAGGCGGACATACGCTTCAGTGTTCTCGTGGGAACGATTGGCCTTCGCCCTCCTATACTACTTTCCTATTTCGGATAGCCGAAGCGATGCCACGATTGAACCACTTAGGCTGCGTTGAAGCAGGGGTGACCAGTTTTGAGGGTATGGCAGCAGACTGCAGCACCATAAACTCATCCCGGAATGCACTCCACACTCCCTCAACATCGCCGCCAACCTCTAACCCCATCTCTGCTACGCTATCCCTGAGGCTAACAAAGTTCGCCCGCCGGAGATCGAGCTTACTGCCTCTCGAGTTACTACGCTTCACCCGAGGGACGCACACACGGAACCTAATAAGACCGTGATCACTCCCGCCCAACGATTCGTCAACGGTGAGGCCAGTGACGAGGTTGTCTTCGGTCGTGAATACTAAGTCTAGAACGCTTTCGCCTCGTGTAGGCTCGTTGACCCACTGAGTGAGGAAGTTCTCATCAGCAAAGTCAACTAGCCTCCTCCCTTCAGCATCGGCAGTCCTGTTTTCCCACTTTATGCCGCGACAGTTGAAGTCTCCTAAAACTACACACACCCTATCCCCTAGCAGGCTACTGAGTTCGGTGTACAGGGCTGTATCCTCCTCGAGGAGGAGATGCGGAGGTCTGTACACCAAGATTAACCTATAGTTCGTCCCTCCCACGTTCAGATCGACGCCAAGCAGCTCCCGTTCCGACCGGAACTGGCAGTCAACCGGACTCAACGTGTCTCTGACGTATATTAGTACCCCACCCCCCTCCCCACGGGTGCGGTCTTTGCGAAACATTCTATACCCGGGAATTTCGAACTCCCCAACGTAGTCCCTACGATCAGTATGAATCCAGGACTCGGTGATAGCAACGATATCCTGGTATTCTGATGCTAAGAGCGCCCGTAGCTCGCAAAACTTGTTCCTAATTGACCTAGCATTAAAAAGCATTGCACGGAGGGAGCCTTCCCTATTCTGACCGCCCCCTAGCACGACCCGTTTCCCGAACAGCCAGGGCTGTCGGGAGTTGAAGAGCCCCTCACTAACGAGGGGGCAACTTCCGCAGGAGACTGAGCCCCCTCCAACGTAGGAGGAGGGTCACCCACCTGTACTTCGACGCACCCTTCAGTCGAAGGTACGTCCGCCACCGGCTCATCCTCATCTCTCCCCGGTGGGGGCCCATCATCTCTCCCAGGACTCGACCTCACCATTCTGTATAGGTGCCGGTCGAGCAGCGCGCCTAGCACACCTTTACCCTTGTCATTGAGGTGGACACCATCCCTCTGGTAAAGGTCCCACCTACCCGAAAATGCATCGAAGGGGTCAATAAACTTCACGCCCAGCGGAACGCACAAGTCTTGTACCCTCTCGTTGATGCCAATGACCTTACTGAGCGCGTGGTCACTGACATTCATTCGCGGTAAAATACCCATTAACATTCCCCTGTCTGTCTTCAGTTTTAGATCATCCGCAAGAGACATGATCTCGGTGATGATCCCTTCTGTAAGACCTACCCCACCGCCTTTGAGGAACAGGTCATTGCCACCAGCGTGGACAACGATCGCAGTCCTCCGACTAGCCACGCGCACCTTCTCTACCTCCTTCCTTAAGTGCGCCGTTCCCCGCCCAGGTAAGCACCTTACCTTCCTCCCATCCCGGTTTGCAGAAGCAAAGTACTTCTCCTGGCCCCTGATCTGCGAGTCCCCAATCAAAACGGTGTCTTCCTCCTTCGAGCACAGGAGACTAAAGCGGTTAGAGGTCTTGACAGGGGCAACTGGGGTCTCAGGCTTCGGCTTCGCAGCCTTCTTGCCCGAGACCTTTCGAAACCCGTCGCCACCCATACACGCAGTTACACCACCCGACCCACCCCGACAGGTAGCTACATCCTTCGGTTTCTTTGGGCCATCAGCAGGCCCCTTCCCACCCTTCTCTATCGATCCCTTCCCACCCTTCTCTATCAGCCCCTTCTTTGAGCCCTCCCTTTGTTCTTGATACTTAATCTTACAGTTTGAATCTGCTGGTGTGTTTTTAATTTGATCTTGTCCACTGGGTTGGATTTCCAGTGCTACGACCCTAGCTTCAAGCTTTTTTACTAATTCCTTTAGCTCTTTAACTTCCTTTTCGTGGTTGTCTCTAAGTTTACAAAACAAACATACACTAAGGGATGTGATATCGCTGATACTACCCTCTGGGAAGTCTACGCACCAATGATTAACTTTACATTTAAAGCATTCTGCTTTCAATTTAGCTGGCCCTGCCATATTTTCTCTTTTTTTTGTTTTTTCTGAATACTCTGAATAAGATAAAGCGTTCTAGCAATGAAAACTATCCAAAAACGTTATGACCAGTATATAAAAGGGGGGGGGGGGGGGGAATTAATCCCGCGCGTAGCCGCACCCGCCTTTTTGCAAGTGACGTTCATTCCTTCCAGAAGACTACACCTCTCCTGCTGCCGCACCGACCAAAGGTCTCCCCAGGGCCGGACCGTCCCAAACGTGTCGCAGCTACCAACTGACAAACACTCGCGACGCAAGCGTCACGGATTTTCCGCCAGGAGCGACAGCGAGATGCAGCCCCTTACTAAGTCTTACTAGTCACTCACAAGTGGGCCAGACTCTTAGAATCCAGTGTTCAAGGGATATCCCACCAGACCCAGAGGCTACGCCCGAGACTTTACGCTGGCCTGGCAGCCAGCTGGGCAGTAAAGCCCTCTCACCTCAGAGCAGTACAGCCAAGCACCATCAATTGGTCACCAAGAAGAGAGAGAGAGAGAGAGAGAGAGAGAGAGAGAGAGAGAGAGAGAGAGAGAGAGAGAGAGAGAGAGAGAGAGAGAGAGAGGAGAGAGAGAGAGAGAGAGAGAGAGAGAGAGAGAGAGAGAGAGAGAGAGAGGAGAGAGAGAGAGAGGAAGAGAGGAGAGACTTTTAAATCATACCTTTTAAATGGTTTGTGGGTAAGGGCTTCACGTATGTTATTTTAGTCCAGGGTAGTTTATGTGGAGGTGTTAACGTAACTTGCACTTGGGACTGTTAATTGTAAGACAACTACCATAGCTGGGACTAAGACACGTTATCCCCTGCATACTCTATATATTATATATATCTATATACAGTATGTCTCTATATATAAATAGATAGAGTGATCAACACAAGGACCGCCCATTTTATACCTAACAGACTAGCTTGGGACGAAACAGAGGCGTGAGACTTCTTGTAAGCACTGTACATTCGTAATTCCCTAAGGGCTATCGAGGTTAAGATAGATTTCCCGGCAGCAATTAATGCGATATGCGTTGAAATTAGGGCTCGTAGTATTAGCTTTAATTTCGTTGTTGTTTATAGACCTCCAGTTCAACCCCTCAATACCGATACTAGATTTTACACACTTCTTGGTAACTTTATTAATAATCGGGATAGCATAATTGTCGGAGACTTTAACTGCCATAATTAAGAGACTTTCACTGGTAATGATGAGGGTTTGAGACTGACTGAGTTTATGGAAGATAATTTTTTACGACAGATGGTTACCGAACCAACGCGCGGTGACAATATTTTAGACGTGGTGATGACGAACGACGAAAATATAGTCGAAGGTTTGGAAGTAGGTGAGAGTTTGGGATGTAGTGATCACCAAATTATTAGGTTTAAGCTACTGATAGAAAACAGTAAGGATAGCAACGTAATAGAAGTCCATGATTTTCGTAGGGCCAATTTTGATAGTTTTGTGGACAGGATGATAGTAGTGGACTGGGATAATTTATTTATGGGTGATGACGCAAATTTTCATTGGGAGGCGTTTAAAGAAAGTTTTTTGAATATCGAAAGGGAGTTTATTCCTCGTAGGCCCAAGCGCGCTAGAAATCATGGTAGGCCCAAGTGGTGGACTAGGGAAATAGGTGAATTCATAAACGAGCGTAACAGAGCGTATACACTTAATAAGCGCAATGGCACGGTAGCTAACTTCAAGAGACATAGCAAGCTTAGACGTCAGGTTAAAAGATCTGTTATGAATGCTAAGCGTAATTTAGAGATACTTACAGCTGCGGATAGTAAACATAATAATCCGAAAAAGTTTTATGACTACGTCAATAATCGTAAACCGATAAAAGATAACATAGGCCCTCTAGTGGACGCTAACGGCGCTTTGGTTCCCGACGCTCAGGCGATGATGGGTATTTTTAACAACTTTTTGCAAGTTTTTACCGTAGAAGACGTAAATAATGTCCCCGACGTGGACGATGTCGTTCCATTTAGTAGCGAGACTATTTTGAATGAAATAACTGCTTACGAGGGTGAGAGTGCGCATTATATCGATAAGCTAAAAGTTAGCAAGGCTCCAGGCCCTGACGCGCTTTATCCTAGACATTTGAAAGATTTGAAAGACGTTATCGTGGGCCCCTTAACAAAAATTTTTAATAAGTCACTGGAAGCAGGGATTATTCCTGAAGACTTCAAGTTAGCTAACGTTACGCCCATTTTTAAAAAAGGAGACCGCACAGTAGCTAGCAATTATAGGCCTATTAGCTTAACGTCAATTGTCGGTAAACTTTTGGAATACGTAGTTAGGGATCGTATCGTCGATCACTTGAAAGTCGCGATTTGATTAATAGTAGTCAGCATGGGTTTCAACGCTATAAACCTTGCTTAACTAATATGTTAGAGTTTTATAACGAAATAGTGCGCGAATACGATAGGCATAGAGCGGCTGACGTTATTTATTTAGATTTTAAGAAAGCGTTCGATACAGTTCCGCAAAGAAGATTAATTGCGAAGGTTAAAGCGCACGGTATACGCGGTCAGGTAGCTAACTGGTTAGAAGAATGGCTTCCTGCCAGGAAACAGAGGGTCGTTGTTAATGGTAGGGAATCGGGGTGGCTGGATGTAGGTAACGGTGTCCCACAGGGTTCAGTAATATTAGGCCCATTGTTATTCTTAATCTAGGCTTGACCAGTAACATGTCAAAATTCGCGGACGATACTAAAATAGGCGGTAAAGTTCTTAACGTGGACGATAGAAATAGGCTCCAAGGCGATGTAAATAGGGTTATGGAGTGGACGGGTAAGTGGCAGATGCAATTTAACGTAGACAAATGTAAAGTTTTGCGTATAGGTTCTCGTAACAATTACACGTACACGATGGATGATAGACAGTTAGCGAGCGTTGACGAGGAAGTAGATTTAGGCGTACGCATATCTAAGGATTTAAAAGTTAGGAACCAGTGCCTGGAGTCTAGCGCAAAAGCTAATAGGATGTTGGGCTTCATAGCGCGTAATTTCGAATTTAAATCGATGAATATTATATTGCCCCTTTACAAGTCCCTAGTCAGGCCTCACTTAGAATATGCCGTTCAGTTTTGGTGCCCTTATTTGCGTGAGGATATTGATAGATTGGAAAGGGTTCAGCGACGCGCCACGAAACTAATTCCGTCACTACGCAACAAGTCTTACGAAGATAGTAAGATAGGATTAAAGAGTTAGACTTGCATTCACTCGAAACTAGGAGATTAAGGGGGGGAGTTATTGAAGTTTTCAAAATCGCTAATAAAATCGATAACGTAAATTTTGACAAACTGTTCATTTTCGATAATAGCAATACTCGTAATAACGGATTTAAATTACGTGGCAGACGTTTCATTACTAACATCGCTAAAAACGTTTTTACGTTTAAAGTAATTGATAAATGGAATATCTTCCCGCGTCTGTCGTGAACTCCACCAGCGTTAATATGTTAAAAACTGTTTAGATAGGCATTTTACAAATATTAACGTCGTTTAAAGTAATAAAACAATTAGCAACAGGAGTCTGTTGACGATTAATGCCAGCTTGTGACATGCCAGCAATAAAATTATATTACAAAAAAAAATTAGACTAATACGAACTTAGATGTAGCTCGTAGCGTAAACTAACCCACTTTTTGTTATACTCTTCATACTTTTTTTGTTCTTTTCTCATCCTCTCTCTACTTGCATGTCTGTAGTTTGCATCGTGTGACAGTGTTTGAGTTAAGACTGTGTTTGCATGGTTTGTAAGCGTTCTTATTTTACTTATTTTCATCTTTCACCCCTTTCCTATTCTCTTCGACTATTTTTCCGACTTGTTGGCAGTGGCCGGTGGATGATGATGGTGAGTCTTTCTCTCTCTTTTTCTGAATGAATGTTAATCCACGAATGAGAGGTTTTGCTACTTACTAAACCCCTTTTTCTCTTCTTTTAACCCCCTACTCTCTTCTTTCGGGCTAACTTTAGAGTAGACCTTAGGGTTTTTGTTAGCCTTAGCTTCTGTAGATCTGTAGATCCTGTGATGTTGAAGAGACAACTCTGATAGCTTCAGTCAATTCTACTTGTGATCTCGTTCGGCGTTCGTGTTCTTTTTGAGCTCTAATAATAGACCTTTTCCTTATCAAAGCAGCTTTTCTATGAATTGGCCACAGTTGGTTTAATCTTTGTTTTTGTCCTAGAAAAGAATCCCACTCAGCAACTGTTATTTTATCCTTGCACCGGCAGGAATTTCTATCAATCCCTTTATCGTAGCAATCACAGGTACATACAGCAAACATAGCATCATACTCGGAAACATTTTGTTCAAATCTCTCATCTTTTCGGTTTATAGGAACCTTGTTCAACTTTGAGGCTGCTTCTATCATTGTAACAACTTTTTGAAAGATTCCACGAGTACTTATTTTAGGAAAAGAGAACCTTCTCCATATGGTTTCAACGTCTATTGCGACTATGTTACAACATTTATTAAAAGTAATCGATTTATTTGATTCAGCCTCTTCTCGTCGTCGCACAAAGTTGTAGTGCCTCATAACATCTGCTTTTGTTGGTGTCATAGCTGCTGGAAACTCAGAAGGATGTCCAAATGCTGCATTTCACTTTTTTCTTGTTGTCATGATTAATATGACTTAATAACCAATAATTTAAATTAAAAACCAATAGTTTGAATCAATAACCAATAATAATTTCACTTAATCAATAATCTGAAACAAAAATAATAAAATATAATTTTTTGCAAAAAGTACTAAAAAAATTAGGGTTGCCAGATTTTTTTGCACATTTGTGAAATTTGGCCACAAAGTGGCCAATTTGGCAACCATGCATAAAACAAAAAAGTATCCATAAATAAAGAGAGGTACCCATTTGATTTAAATAAGGGCAACTTATTTTTAACATATCTTAAATTGATGTTTAGAATAGGTTCAAAGCTTATTGTGAAATCTCAGCTAGAGAGTGGGGAAAAAGGGGGAATATGTGCGAGGGGTACAGGGGGTCGCACATAGCTCAACTTTTGATATGTTATTTGTTAACCCAAATGAAAACCCTCACATAGTGTAGTTTTTAAAAAAAAAGCCCAAAAAACTTATTTTGACCCGCCCTACGTATACACACCTGTCATACAGTTTACATTACAGTCCACAGCAAGGCCAATTTAAACCCAGACCTAAACACGCCTACAATATGGTATCGCATATGGTACTTTTATTTCATAATAATTAAATACAAAATATTAGTTTATTGTGTTAAATAACTACAATAAATTAATATTTTGCATTTAATTATGAAATACAAAATATTAATTTATTGTATTAAATAAGTACAAATTGCCTCAGGATTCGCAATAAAGCCTATTGGGAATGGGAAAAATTGTCATACGTAGAACAAAATATGTAGGCATTGGGCCTACATAACAAGCAAGAACATATTTTTCCATATCAAAATTTTAAATTATAATGACTCATGAAAATTTTGAGAAATAATGAAAATACGAAAATTATACGTCTGGGGTTTTTCCATTTTAGGACTTAAGCATTCATAAGCAATATTGAAACCACGAAGAATTACCAGAGCTGCCTAGTCATCATCAGTGCTTCAGGCAAGGAAGATAGGTTTAGTCTTCCTGCAGGTTTTGAGTGAAAAACACTACTAAAACTAAAAGATAGGCCTATCTCCGTGAGCAGTTAGGCACAGTGAATTGCCTGTGTTAATTGAACTTAACAAACGCCTTGCGTAACCTAGTTGCCTACATCGCGAGAGAAGTGCGGTAGAGAACCGCGCGACCTACAACCAGAAGACCTTCAACAAAAAGAAAAGGTATGGTGGTTTCCTTTTTACCATTGGGCTGCGCTAAATACCGGAGCCAAATAAATTTAATAATTTAACGAAAAAAAAAGAAGAAAAACTACTTAACAAGGTCTTTTGAAGACCCTTTGCCGCTGACTGTAGGCATTCAATCTGGCGAAAATTTCCATCGGATCGCCTGGTTGAAAACAATCAACCATAGACCTATATAGTTTTTTGACACAGTATGCTAGCCTCGGTTTTGGTAAAGATCACCCATATAAAGAAGACGGTACTTCTCTCTTGTAAGAAGAGTCCATAGTCGAGACGAGTTCGAATTGCAAGGCCTACTGTTGTGGCAGATGTAGCCCTGACAGCCAGCTATTCTGTTAATGGGCCTGGCCTATGATTTCACTGAGACAAATGCAGGGCTGTGGAGTCAGAGTCGTGGAGTCAGAGTCGTGGAGTCAGAGTCGTGGAGTCAGAGTCGTGGAGTCAGAGTCGTGGAGTCAGAGTCGTGGAGTCAGAGTCGTGGAGTCAGAGTCGTGGAGTCAGAGTCGTGGAGTCAGAGTCGTGGAGTCAGAGTCGTGGAGTCAGAGTCGTGGAGTCAGAGTCGTGGAGTAGGTCAATTTTGAGTGGAGTCGGAGTCGGAAGTGCATAGTTGGATGGAGTCGGAGTCGGTGCAAATCCTTCAATTATAACCATAGCAGCCTAGGCCTAGGCCTAGCTCAATTTTATGAATAAAATAGATTTAACTTAATGTTTTAATATATAATATAATATATAAATAATATATATATAAATATATAAATATAAATAATATATAAATATAGTTGCTTATAATTAATAAGGATTATAATTAATTAATTAACATAATTAATAATAAGGAAATTCAAAAATTTTGTACTAGCAACCCTAAATCTTTTTCAGATTTTTAGATTTCAATTTGATAATTTTGATAAGCATCACTGAAAGAAGATTTAATGGAAGCAATCCTTTTTTTAAGAACAAATTCAGTTTAGGTTAGTACATTTTGTTACGGATGTTTATAATAATACAAAAACATCTTATTAATTTGCTAAACCAATAATAATCTTATTTTGTTTAAGTTTCAATCAGTTTGTATTTTGGGATTTATTGTAATTTTTGAATAAAGAGAAAAAAAGCCATTAAGGCATAGTTACAGCCACTAAGTAACCTGATTAGTCATGTGGTGGTGACGAAATGCCTTGTTTATGAATCTCCATTGGCCTAATAAAGCTAATCGTAATCAATTTGGCCTTAACATTCCGTCGGAGTCGTTATTATACAAGTCAGATTTCTGGAGTCGGAGTCGGAATGTTAAAATTTTTGGAGTCGGAGTTGGAGTCGGCAAATTTTATCACCGACTCCACAGCCCTGGACAAATGTGTACCGTCTTAGACCCTTGGGCCTATTTATTGTCGTCAGAGCTGGGCAGTATTTAAATACATTTGTATTTAAATACGTATTTAAATACATTTGTGTATTTAGAACTGTATTTATAAATACATTGTTTTTCATGTATTTAAATATAGTATTTAAATACAATGTATTTAAATACTCAAAATATAAAAATGTAAATACTTTTACTGGTTTATACACGTTCTGTACTAGCACAGTACGACGCGTCGACAGTGTAGTACAGCATGGTTCATGTTTCGTGTCAGTTCAATCAGTTGTGTGCTACTCTTAGTCGAAAGCGGTTGATTTCTTTATCGTGTGCGTGTCATGAATTAGTGAATGCATATGTTAAAATTTGTATGTATTTAAAATGTATTTACAAATGTACTTAAATACAATTGATGTATTTTGTATTTAGTATCTAAATACATTCGTAAAATGTATTTAGTATTTAGTATTTAAATACATTTCTCCCATGTATTTAGTATTTAGTATTTAAATACATTCAATGTATTTATTGCCCAGCTCTGATTGTCGTAGGTCATCGTTCTTAGTTGTTTTTTATGGTCGGCTTACCTTTTTTCTGTGAAGTTTCAGTTCACGTTTTCACTACACTTTGTCAGAAGACTGAACAGTGAACATGCATTCAACTTATCCCGAGCATTATGCGACTGAGATAGTATTGTGAATCAGTGGAATGTTTCTATCTTGTAAGTTTTCACCAATGTCAGCAATGAAAAATTTGATACGAAAAAAATATGTTTTCTTGCGTCTTTTCGTTGTCCAGGTATTTTTCCCTATCTCTAAGTCTTGTTTCGTTGTCTAGGTATTTTTCCCCTTATCCCTAATACGCTTCTCTCTGAAACCGACGCAATTTGTAGTTATACAATGTAATATACATCATTATTTTGTACTGAAATGCGACTTGTAAGGTAAAATGTACGACAGGCACGTTTAGTTTTTCCATAATTACCAACTTCTGTCAGTCAATAGTGACAATCTTTTCAAGTTATAAGAAGCAAACTATGGTAGCGGTAAAATAGTTATTACTATTATTACTATTATTATTATTATTATTCACTGAATCATTCTCTCCAACTCAACCTGTCTCAACGACAAGAGAAAACGAAATATATCTGAATCAGTAACATTTATCTCAACTGCACTTCACTTAAGTCCATCTTCTGGTGCGACTAAACCAGAAACTCAAATGTTTAGCGCTAAGCTGACTCATGGGAAGCACCCTCGCTTAGCATTACAGAGTTCCGGGTTTGGTCTTGCCAAATGACGAGGACAAACAAAATTTTTCTCTTGGATGAAGTTCATGGCTCAACTCTCGCCCAATCTTTGCGCATTTAATCATTTAGATTTAGAGACAACAAGAAATTGGTGATAAATGTGGGTACCGATAAAGATCGAATAACTGTGTATCAATGCTTACCTTGCTCACATCAACTCCCGTCACGTTTTTGACCATGGTAGGGACTCTGGTGATAATGTCCATTACCTCGCTCGTAAGCTTAGCAGCACCAACATCGGAAGTGCCGGAACTGACCATGGTAACTTTCTTCGCCTGAGATAAGGGCGCAGCTACTTCGGCGGCAACCTGAAAATAAGCAAGTTTGAGTTAATAGTGTAAAATTATTATAAAATTCTAGTATTTAACAATGAGCAAAGAAGCAATTCGAACGTAAATGGGAAATAACTCGCGCAAGGATACTGAACAAAGATGTTGACTGAACGAGCAAGTCAATCTCTTAACAATGATGATACTGATGAAGAGAATGGAATGGTGGTTAATTACTTTTGGGAGTATTTCGAGGTACATTTCCATAAGGGCCGCGTCCTTAAACTCCTTCCATGCCTCTGCTTTCAGGGCCATCGTCATCGCCTCCGCCTTCCCCTTCTGTTCGATGGCATAAGCCTCGGCCTCAGCCTTCACACGAATTGCTTCCGCTTCAGCTTCCGCCTCCAAAGTATACTTATTTCGTGTTGCTTCGGCGATCTTTTCTAACCTTAACATGAGAAAAATTACTTTTGAATGGCAAAGGAATTTATCTCCAACATAGTGACAGAAAAAAACCGTCGGGGGGAAAGGGTAAATAACCTACTAATTACTAATTTTTGGGCGTTGTTTTTGGCAATTTTATTATTTTCGCCAAAAACTACAAATAAATGGTAGTTTTGGAGGCTTTTGGAACTTGTTTTTTAAGACCTGTATCCCACAAGTGTACATCTTCTGTGCTGCATTGATTATTGCAATAACTTTTCAGCCAACTCATCAATTTAGAGAAAAGAAAGGCAAAAAAAAAAATGAAAAACGATCATATACTGCAAAAATATACTCGAACTGTTCCTTGAATTAAACTGAGCCTTAACTCTATTATCCACTTTCCTACAACATAATGGCATAACTGGATGATGAGGAACCGATACATGGTTAACACCGGCTAGTAAGGTTAACCAATTATGGTGGAAACTTTCCTCAAAAGATTTTACTGAGCTTCGGAATCTAAACGCTCGGTCACCTGAATTTCTCAGCATCTGCCGGTTGCTTAACAGTCGCTTCGAGTTCCTTTTCGCGCCTCATTATTTCTTGTTCTTGAATCAAAATTTCCTGAGTTCTTTCTACCACCTGAAATTGCAAGATAAATACATGAATTAATGTAAAATGAATCATTCCGAAAGTACGAGAGAAATTCCTGTAAAGCTGAAAAGAAAGTTTAACTAATTTTTAAGACAAGTGAAACAAGGCTACTCTAACTTTGAAAAACTTTGACCTGAACATTGGCAATTATGTTCTACATAATCGTCATCTGAAGGGTCCATTTCCTTACAGCTTAGTCTTTAAATGCAACATAGTACACTAGTTCTTTTCACCTTCCAAAAGATGAGAACAATCGTGAAAAATATTGCTCCTTACCAGTTATGTAGTCGAGACCACCATGACCATATGCAATTTTTGCATGTATTCAATACTGTGTAGTGTGTAATGCCTAATTCCTAAGCTCTGTATTTCATATTCAGGAATAAAGATTCGAAACGGGTTAAGTGACAATTGCAAAATTTACTCATAATTTATTTATTTATATGTTTTTTCCTTTGGGATTGACCGCCGTTTCAAAACTAGACAGGTTCATATCACGGCGAGACTAAGTTACAGGCGGGACAGGAGCAGTGACAGTCGGAGGAAATCAAATATGGGGCCGACAGAGAAAGAGGCACCCTCTGCAAGAATGGACCGAAGACGCGTCGAGGCCGGATGGGAATGTAACTCCGGGAAGCACTGCAAACAGAAGTTTGAATAAAGAGGACAGAAAATAAACACATGCTCAACAGAGAGGAACATTACAATGCGGGCATGACTCGGGGGGGGGGGGGGGGGGGGGGGGGGGGATTTCTAGACATAAGGTGGCCATGAATCAAACGGGTGCGACCAATTCTCAGACGAACCAATAGAACTTCCTTATGCCGGGATTTATGATATGAAGAAGACCAATGACGAAGAACAGGCTTGAGACGGTGGAGTTCGTTTACGCCGACGGCCCGACACCATCCCAGTCGTGCTGCCATAGCAACCTGAAATGGCGGCGGAGGGAAGGAATGAAATCTAAGAAGGGGGAAGATTTAGGGGTAACAGGAAGAGAGCAAGCTCGCCTGGCCAAAATGTCCACCTCCTCGTTACCGGAAATACCCACATGAGAAGGGGTCCAACACAAAGAAACACACCGCGCGGAATAAGCTGAGAAAAAAAAGGAGTAATTACTGTATTCTTCGGACCAGTGTGTGTTTAGGGTCATGAGATTTTAAGGACACTCAGAGCACTGTGGGAAACCGAAAAAAAACAAACGAACTCGGAGAAAGAGCACCAATTTGGGTTAGAGCTTCCAAAATAGCAGAGTTCCGCTCAGTAAATGGAAGTGTCGCGAGAGAGATGAATACTCCGAGCAATTTTACAAGGGAGATAGAAAACCGCCGAAGTGGCTACGCCTAATGGAGAATGGGAGCCATCTGTATAAATATGAATGGAGGAAGAGTGACAAGTGAGATGTTCACAGGACAAAAACAACAGGACAGCACTAGGGGTGGACTTTTTATCAAAGGGACACAAATCTTTGCAGTAGGAGATCGGATGTAGGATCCACGGAGGGAGGACCTGAAACGAGACTGGGAGGAACTGAGGTGGAGGAAGAGCATGATGGGAAAGGAAGGCATGGACAGTTGAAGTGAGGAGCCAAGAGTTGTATCAAGGGTAGTACAGAGAAGGGAGGAAGGAATCCTATGAGCACGGTAATAACTTCTTGTTTGAAGGTATGCACGACAGAACCGAAGAGGAGGGGAGTCGCACTCCACCTGAAGACTAGCCACCGGTGAAGAGAGAAAGGTTCCGGTAGCCAGGCGGAGACCCTAATTATGAAGAGGGTCCAGGATTTGTAATCGAGAGACGGAAGCGGAGCTGTAGACTTCGCAGCCATATTCAATTCTCAACTGAACTAGAGAGGTGTACAAGCAGGAGAGTATCAGCTCCCCAAGACATATGGGAGAAATGGTCTAAAAGTGGAAGGGTACGCCGAGTGGAGTCTTAAATTCCTCAAATGAGGTACCCAAGTAAGACGGGAGTCGAAAATAAGGCCTAAAAATTTAAATGTGTCCCTTACCGGAATGGGATTACTGGGTAAAAACAGCGATAGAGGAGGGACAGTAGTAGTCCTACGTCTATGAAAAGAGAGAGTCTATGAGAGGAACATTTTATACTGGGAATTGTCTTCTCAGCCGCATTCAAAATTCTCGAGCCCAGGAAATCTTAACATCCGTCCACCGATTAGACATCGTGGGCTGTACACGACACGTAGGTAAGGCTAAGATAGGACTCCCAGTCGGCTCTAGAAAAAAGTCAACGGGAGGAAAGTGGCAGATTAGTGCCGGGAACAATAAACGACAGCCGCACCGGAAAATGGTCACTCCCGTAGTCATCCCCCAAGACTTCCCAGGAAAAGTCCAGAAAAGCATCGGTGAAACCAAAGGAGAGATCGATGCAGGAGAAAGTATCAGTGTGAAAGTGATAGTAAGTAGGAGCACCTGAGTTGAGACAGTGGAGGGAGTAGGATGACATCATGGAGATCAAGGAACCAGCCATTAAGGTGTCCAGGACATCACCCCACAGTGAGCTACGACTAGTAAAATCACCTAAAAGGTCTAGGAAGTTTATCAACAACTTCCACTAGCTCCTCTCGAGAGACGGGGGCGTGTGGAGGGAGGTAAACGGAACAGACGGTATACTGCCGAGACAAAGAAAGCCGGACGGCAATCACCTGCAATGTAGATCGAAGTATGAGTGGGCTATGGCTATGGCTGAACCACCTCGAGGACCATGAGCGGGCAAGGGGTTTGTAAAAGAGATGTAGCCAGTAGGAGAAGGCATAGATCGAAAACCCAAAATTGTTTCTTGGAGACAAACGCAAGCAGGTTGGTACATTTGTAAAAGGAGGGAAAAGACCTTCATAGTTGGCAAAAATGCCGCGACAGTTCCAGTGAAGGATGGAATTAAAATAAGTCATTATAATGGAGATACAAAGGGAAAAAACTTAAAAGGGTAAAAGTTAAAAGTGTAAAGGAGAAAAGTATAAACGATAAAAGAAAAATGTAAAGGAAAAGTTAAAATTAAAATAAAAAGGTAAAAGGGAAATAACTACCGACCAGAAACAATGGAGCAGATACGGCGGTTCTCCCGCAAGTCCGAGTCTGACCCAACCTGTTCAGGCTGAGGCCGCAGGCGGGAAACAGACGGGCGAGCAGGGAGAGAGGAGGTAACAGGAACTGGAATGCAGGACTTTCTAAAGCGACAGCGTCGCACTTCTAAAGGAGCAGGGACAGAAGCATTGTCGGAACAAGGAGAGGGAGCCAGACTGAACGGTTGACGGAGAGCAAGAATATGTTGGGGGTATAGGGACGTCTAACAAGGAGCAAGAATGGGCGGGTAAGGCTGACGGGAGGGAGTTCAACACCGCAAGTTGGCTCTCCAACTGGCGGAAGTTCGGAGGGTGAGAAACAGGGACAGACGAATTTGGTGAAAGACTGACGAGGTCCACCTGCGAAGAGGGAATTGAGCCACCAGGACCCGTAGTATATACAGAGTTCTGGCTTGGAGGAGAGGGGTCACCGACTTGGAACAGAGGGATAAAGTAGAACGTCGGGCAGGGTCTGTAAGGGTACCACTCATAGTGACAGCGGAAGAGTGCGGAGAGAGAACCAGATCCGAGAGACGGTGGCGGCGGTTAGAAACTGGAGAACCAGGGGAGGTCTTCTCGGCCCGACGGTTAATACCCGCCCTGACCAGCAGGAGGGTTCCCACAAGGAGGCAGCCCCACAGACGCCCTCGAAGGAGAGAATGCGGCGCGGAGGCGTTCGGGCCAAGGAAGGTTGCTTAGCCCGACGCTATGGAGAGCAGAGCTGGGCCGAAGTGAGCGAAGAAGGAACTGGGGGAAGAGAGGAGGCAAAAGGGGGGTTTTCGTAAGTGGTCAGATTGCGAACGAGAAACACGAAGAATGTCACCGAATGTGACATGTTCTCGAACAAAACGAGCGCGAAACTGAGCTCGAGCCTCAGGGAAAGTCGTGCGCTCCTTGGTCTTCAGAGTAACAATTTCAAATTCGAACTTATAAATAATACATGAAGCTGAGGAAGTAGGATGGTTACCACCGCAGTTAATACAAGAAAGGGTGTTAGAACATAGCACACCATGGAAATCTTGGCCACAATGGACGCAGACACGAATAGACCGGCGACAACGGAAACCGGTATGCCCGAATGACTGGTAATTAAAACAACGCGTAGGTGGAGGGGCGCAAGGCCGTACATTAAAACGAGGCCAAGCATACCAGACGTGTGCTGGAGGCGACAGCTGGTCAAAAGGCAAGCGTAGGCGCGGAGTGGGCTGAAGACAGCCATTAAGTCGCTTCGTAAAACGATGTACAGAAGACGCCTTCCACTGCAAAACATAAGCGGAGGTCTTCCTCTGAGACGTCTAAAAGTTGCGGGACAGAGTTCATCCTCGAGTCGAGGGCGCAAGACACCGGACACTCGCCCAAGGTGGATATGGCAGCCAGGGCACCACTCTGTTCCGGAGATCGAGATTTGATAAGTGAGGACCCATCACGGAGCTCCGAAATATCCTCCCGAGACCTGGGCAGAACCCCAGCACGGTGGTCGAGAGGTGGTCGGTTTAATAATAAAAAGGGCGATAGGGGAAGTCGAGAGGGACGGAAATGTTGAGGCCACGGAAACGAGCTTCCAAGACCGACGAATCCGTCGGTGTTCATGGGGAGGAGAAAGGGTAAAGGGTACTCCGCGAGGGAGAACCCCAAGGAAACCCCTGAAGAGCATAAGGTTCCAAAGTAGCTGTGGAAAATTTGGGAGTACCGAAATGGAAGACCCACCTAATCTTGGATAAGCCATATTGACATTAAAAAAAAATAATAACAATAAAAAATAAATCAGGAGAACTTGAACTCTTGCTGAGAAAAATTAAAAAGACACCAACGAAGAAACAAATATGGGATGAAAAGAAAAAAAGATCCCATAGCTAGAAATGGCAACACGGTTTTGGGAAGAAGAAAAAGATCGGGATAAGCTTAATAAGCAGAATAACAGGGAGGACGGAGGGGCGCGAGACGAAAGAAGCCGGAATAAAAATTTTCATTATTGGTGTCAAGAAATAAAACTTATATAAAATTTCAAGGTAAGAAGTTCATAAATTTCCCTTCGGTTATTAAATTTAGGTTAAATAAGCTGACATTTCAGCTGTAATTGTTTAACAAAGGAGTATGGAAGTGCTGTTTATGGACAAATAGCTAGGCTGGTTCATCTTTGGCCTAGGTCTTCCATCTCCAACGTAGCCTAGGTTGTGTTTAGGCTACTCTGGTTGGAGCAGGACCTATTTTTTCCATAGTAGCAATGGCAGACGTACGAGGGCGAGAATCAACCATCTTGGTGGAGGATAAAGACAAAGAGATCGAAGTAGTAGTAGTCTGGACAGGACCATTCCCCCCGAAGAAACAATAGGGGCTAGAGAGGAGAGAGGAGTATCCAAAACTGTAGTCCGAGAATTAGAAGCAGGGGTCGTAAACCGAGAGGAAGAAGCCATAGCAAAAATGAAAATAGAAACTTTCTTCCCCGCGAGCATCCAGCCACCACCGGCTCCAACAAGGGGAAGGCGAATTGTGGGCACACTCGGTCCCACCGCCAATAGATGTCACGCAGGGGAGATACACTCACACCCAGTCCCCGTGCCTAAAAAGCGGCCACTCTCATCCAACGCGCGGTGAGAGTTGGTAAGGTCACGGCTTGGGTTTGGTTTAAGGGCGACGACGAGGGTAAAGGACAACCACCTCCCTCATCCAAGGTCCAAGGGAAGGGTCAAATGAAGGTTAAAAAAAAAAAAAAAAAAAAAAAAAAAAAAAAGGCCATAGAGGGACGCGCCCCATAGCTACGGACAAAGCAAAGGGGTCATAATTTATTCACAAATTCATAGTTTGTGACATTTCTCAGCAGTTAACTGCCTACTTAAAACAAGATAAGTGTTCGTTGCATTTGAGGAACATCAACATACTCAGCAGTGATGTAGTCGAGACCACCATGGCTGAGACCGAGACCAAAGCGATCGAGACTGAGGCTAGACAAAAAGGTCTCGAGTCCTAAATTACTGCTCCTTACCTTGATTTGCATCTGTTCTTCTTTGATTTTTTGTTTCGTTTTCGCTGCCTGCAGCTCATACGCCAATTCAGCTTCTGCTTTCTGAAATTAAATTTCTTTGTAAAAATACAAAATAACATTTTCGGTTATTGAAGGGGAAGATTTTACATGAAAGAAATTTCAATTCAATTGGTAAGTTATTCCATATTTCTGTCCCTAAACACGTATGAGACCAGCTACGATGATGAAATTTGTTTGCCCTTTAAATTAATATATTTTTTACGTAGGCCTAAGTAGCTTTAATAGCGAAAATTATTTACCATAGCATTTTCGATTATAAGGGAAGCAAGATTTTATTGCTCTGAACGAGAAAATACTGCTCTTTTTTTGACGCATCTTCGAGATTTTCTAAATGTAGTTGCTTAAAAATCTGACGTACAAGGGTAATGATTGGATATTTTGTGTACTTTTCTTATGACTCTCTTTTTGGTTTATAATTAGATAGTTAATATGTTATCACAAATCATATTATTTCATGTAAAAAAAAATAAGTAAGTGCAACTGATGTTGAAAATAACCACAAAGGAAAATTAAAACGTGAAATAGTGCTCAAGCGATTTCGTCTAATAACATTCCTGAGGATGTCTTCCGTGGTTATTTTCATCATAAGTATCATTCACATGTTACTTTCATGAAATAATTTTCATACATTACATAATGCGCCTCGGTGGTTTAGTGATTAACGTTGCTAACAACGAATCCATCGGCCCCGGGATCGAGACCCGGTGACGACGGGCGGCGCGCAGCAAACCCAGCTGTTCATCCTTCCACACAATAAAAATTGATTGGTAGATAAATGAGTACCCTGGATAACCCAGTGGTTAAGACGCTGGAGTGCTGGTGGGGCGTGGTTCAGATTCCACGTTAATGAATGAGTGAATAGCAGTGCTTCACTGGCGCTTCAACTACTAAGGTCATATCGCGCCGAAACTAGAGGTTACATAGGCCGGGCTGAAACTCAAGATAGAATTAATCAGTCATTAACAGTTGGCTTTTGATATAAAAATAAGATTCCTGAAAAAAATAATTGGTGGCCACTAGGGTTATAACTTTTTTACAACCTAATATTCCTGTACTTTAATTCGATGAACTTTTGCCTAAAAACAAAGAAATGAACTACTTTCATTTTAATATCTTTTTAGAAAAGGTCACCCCAAAATCAAAAATTCGATTATTGCATACGTAACTTTATTGCATATTCCATGTAATATAATAAAAGAACTCACAACATAATCGTTATAATACTTGTACATATATTACTGCTTATTGCTTAGAATAAACCGAAGTTGCAGTTTGTTTTTGTTTCTGCAGGCAGCATACAGTTCCTGCATAACTTTGATTGCACGTTCTGCACACTGATTACTTCTTGGTATCTTGAGTGGGGATGGCTCCTGCTTCCAGTGATTTTCCAATGAGTTCAATGCTTTTTTGTAAGGTTTCAATATTTCTGACAAGTTCTTGAAGTCATTTTCATTGTACATCTGATTAGTAAACCAATATTCTGCCCAGTTGTATGAAATGAATCTGCATACCTTCTCCAAAGTCTTCCTTGTTGTAGGTATAAGAATAAATGCAAGGATAGCTAGAATGGCTCTTGAATGCCACCTCGCATTGCTGATGTTTGGAATTTTCTGAAAGTTAATCAAAGGAAAATTCCCTTTTTCTTCAAAGAATCTAAACACCCGTGTTAGATGGTACAAAAACTTAATATCGTCTCTCCATCCTGATTTCTCGAGGACCTCTTCTGTTCCATTAACAAACTGTGCCTTTAGTTCCTCATAATTCTTCACCAGTTGGGATACAAATGGATATTCGATGTTTGGAGAACTGGTGTTAGCACCAAGATCTTCGTCCATTACCAAACGGAGAATCCTGTCCAGAATGTGATGCTGACAACTGATAAATTGTGGTTTGCAGATACCCTTCTCTGAGAACATTCGTTGCAATTTGACAACAACTCCACTCTTTTTCCCAGTGTTAACACTTGTTGTATCAGCAACGATCATCTTTATTGCATTCCATAAGGTGTATTCATCAATAACTTTTGCAATTCCTTCAGCAATAGTTTCAGCCTTGCCATCTTTCAGACGCAATGCATCCAATTTTACTTCGGTTCTTTCATTTTTAAGTACCACTACTTGATACTCATTTTCCTCAATGCGCTTTCCATCAAAATGTAAAGACCACTCTTCCATCTGTAAATTTTCAATCATTTCCTCCTTCAATTTAGCAGCCTCTTTGTATGCTGACTTGTAAATTGCTGATTGACTTGGTGTTGGAATGTCAATACCATCAAGTGACAACTGTTTGCATATTTTAGCGGCTTTACTTGTTGATACTCCTGTGGATGTCACCAAGTTGGTTGCAACTTTACTTTTGTTATGTCTTCTGGTTGGTGGAGTAATACTCTCATCTTCATCTTCATGCTCGCTCTCTTCAGATTCAGTACCACTACCACCAGATACATGATTGTAAGATGTTGATGCTGATTCAGCAGGCAATTTTCGTCTCTTTGAAGGGTGAATCGTTTCTTCACTTGCAACTTGACCTGTAGAGTACCCCACTTCTCCTTTGCTTTCCACTTGAAGGTGGTACAGTCGTTTGTCTTCCGAGGATAACCATTGGCCATTTACTTTAGTGATATCAAAAAGTTCATTCAGGGCATCATATTTTCCCCTCCTGACACATTCTTCATAAGTCTTCATCACCTTGTCAAGCTTTGCTCGTATTACTTGATCTGACACATGCGGAAAATTCAATTTATTCTTCCATAATTTTGTAACTTCTTTGGAAATTTCAACTATTCGCTCCTTTCTTCCTTTGATTTCTGTTCCAAGAAACTGGTACCGTCCAGTGATTTGGATTTGGAGTGGCATTCTGCATTTTTGTTCTAGTGAAGATTCTTCTAAAGGCACACTTCCTCTTCTTCTATGTGACTGCTAGAATCTCACCAGATTATTGGTCCAGATATCCTTGTTCTTCTGTATGGTAGTATCACTTTTCTTGTGTGACATTATATTGCTTCTGAAACAGATATAAAAAAGTATTAAGTTGATTTGTTTGTTTGTTTATATATATATTATATACAGGGTGGGCGGAAAGTAGCTCCCTATTTTGGATTGGTAAAAAAATACGTATATTATCCATTTATTTCAGAAGAAATAATATGAAAAGGTAGGCATACATGGTAGGTTTTCTCTAAAATTCAATGTGGGCTCCAACTCTTTCCACCAGCTTCTGGAGCCGCCCAGGAATGGCGTCCACTGACTTTAGCAGGAACTCCGGCGGGATGGAGGACATGACTTCCCGAATTCGGTCCTCCAGTTCTTCCAATGTCCTCGGTTTGGTGCGGTAGACTTCTTCCTTTACCCACCCCCAAAGAAAGAAGTCGCACGGTGTCAAGTCCGGGCTCCTGGCTGGCCATTGATGTGGACCACGACGACCCATCCAACGCCCAGGGAAGTGGGCATCCAGCCACTCACGGACAACAAGAGCGAAGTGCTGAGCGGTACCTTGCTATGTTGCGAAACGAGGTCTGGCCGGTTGTCAGCACATGGGAGAACATCGACGATCTGATATTTATGCAAGATGGCGCCCCTCCGCACTTGCTGTCCGTGAGTGGCTGGATGCCCACTTCCCTGGGCGTTGGATGGGTCGTCGTGGTCCACATCAATGGCCAGCCAGGAGCCCGGACTTGACACCGTGCGACTTCTTTCTTTGGGGGTGGGTAAAGGAAGAAGTCTACCGCACCAAACCGAGGACATTGGAAGAACTGGAGGACCGAATTCGGGAAGTCATGTCCTCCATCCCGCCGGAGTTCCTGCTAAAGTCAGTGGACGCCATTCCTGGGCGGCTCCAGAAGCTGGTGGAAAGAGTTGGAGCCCACATTGAATTTTAGAGAAAACCTACCATGTATGCCTACCTTTTCATATTATTTCTTCTGAAATAAATGGATAATATACGCATTTTTTTACCAATCCAAAATAGGGAGCTACTTTCCGCCCACCCTGTACAGTATATATAATATTAATATAATATATAGAAATAATATAATAATTAGAGGGCGGATTTTTAGGTGAAAAAATATGACCAAATATTTATTTTTTAGGTGATAAAATTTTGGAAAATATTTTTAGAACATCCATAGAACGTCTCACGAAAATATTTATCACCAAATATTTTGGGCTCTATATATTTTTTGAGTTTGACTCCCCTCTACAAAACATTCTGGATACGCTTTTGTTTACGTGTTAAAATGGAAGAAAAATTCAACAAATTATTATGGTTAATAAATTTTAAAAATGTTCTGGAATGTTCAAGAGTGCAGAAGCGAATTCCACATTTCGCTACGTTTTTTAATTAAGCGAACATATTACAAATAATAAAAGCTTACCTGAAGTTGAGTTGAACTGAACAGTTGAGTAACTATTGCGCAATACTGGACACACGTGATTCGGTTGATTTCATTTCGTGCTTTTATACAATTTGCGAGTGCATGAAGAACAATGTCGTGTGTTCTAGAATTTTCTTGTATGGGTGGATTGATATTAGTCATCGAATTTGAGCACCGGAAGTGATTTTTCGGGCGATCTCACGATATATTAGTGTACTGAAAAATTCGAAAATATTTTTTAGGTTAAAACCTAAAAGTCCGCCCTCTAATAATAATATATTTATATACTTATGAGTAGTAACGTAAATATATGGTTATGGTGATTCAAACTTTTGATTTGGGGGTGACCTTTTTTAAAAAAAACTGAGAGGAATTGGGGTCTTTTTCATTGTTTTTAAGCAAAAGTTCATCGATTTATGATACAGGAGATCTTTTATTTGAAAAAAAGTCTAAAAGTTATAACCCTAGTGGCCACCAACGTGTGTCCGGCCACCCCCGTTTTTGTAAAAACATCTAATGCTGCACTAGCAAAATCAGGAAAATGGCAATATCTCTTCTTCTGAACATGCTAGAGATGGTTTGCATATCAAAAGATGCAGAATTTGATTTAGAACAAATTATTAAGTGATATTTTTCATAAAACCTTTAGTTTTTGAGTTATTTTAGAAAAACTAATTTTTGGGGCCCATAGACCCCCTTTCAATGGACCTTAGTGACAAAAGAAATTCTAAAATAAGCATGATTTGGCTTTTTGATTACTAACATTGCCCTAAAAGGATGTTGACATGGACATAGTGATCACATGATATGACTTTTCCTTGTTATCTTGCATCCATTATGCTTGATTAAAGAATAGAGGGTGGGGCTGCTTCATGAACTTTTTTAAACGTAATAAATTGAAAACTTGTTTTTTTTTCAGGTGCCTTTGTTATAAGTTTCCAACTGCAATTTGTCATTGAATTCAACATTTGCAATATAAAGTATGACTTCTACAAGGAAAACAGTTGCTAAAGTACTTGGTGATGTACGTTTTATGCCAGCAGAACAGTTTCCTTTGGGGAAATTGCCTACGTTGAAGCAAGCTATTGAAAGGTGTTTGTGTTTCGGAGACTATAAAACAGATGCTGTACTGAGAGCTACTTCTGAGGAATTGCATAAATTGTGGGTCACATATAATGTTTATCCAATATCAGTAAATGCCATACAGAGCCGACTGAAAACCCAAATAAAGGAATTCAACTGCCTTCTGAAGTATGACATTCCTGAGTTGACAGATAGCGACAGTTGTAATGATTCATTTGATGCAGACTATGTTCCAGAAGTCTCAACATTACAGAACAGAACTAGATTACGCTCATTAGCTGAAGCATGTGACAGGTATAGTACTGAAAGATAAATCTTTTAATACAGCTTAAAGTGAAATCATTGTGACTAAGAGATTAAGATTACCAATAAATTATTCATTGACAATAGATATGTAAATCTACTTTAAATATCCTAACAGATATCAAGTAAGTAATAGAGCAGGAGCGGCTATTGGTTCTGCTACATTGGTGGACTTTGGCGTAATCACCCCAGATAACATACAAAATGTTATTGATAAGTATGTTTTTAATCATTCTAGATATTACATTTCTTAGCTTCTGCTATAAGTTCTAAATCACCAGATTTACTATTATTTTTAATTAGCATCAAAATTTCTATTTTGTATTTATATTAATTAGCTTCAAACAGGACACTGACATTTGTATTTTGTATATTTGTATAATGCTAATGCAGTAATGCATGGCCAATATTTTTGAAATATTTTTCAGAAACAAGTTGAGAAGGGAGAGAGCTAAATTGAGAGCTGAAAGGAAGAAGGAAGAAGTGATATTTGAAAAAGTGACTGGCATTGGCTTTGACGGTAGAAAGGATGCTACACTTGCTGTTAACAAAGTAAATGAAAAGTATTATACATCCACAATCCTAGAGGAACATTATGTCATTACTGGAGAGCCAGGTAAATGGAAATGATTGTCATACAGTTATAGGCGTTATGCTGTTATATTACTGTACTATAAAGTAATATTTCAATTACTTAAAAAAATTTCTTTTTAAGTGACAACTGTCCAGTTAACTTTATTCCTTCCTTTTTCATTTTTATTTAATTGTAAAATTAATTACATTTATTTTCAGATGATTTCTACCTTGACCATTTTACCCCGGAGAGTGGCAAAGGCATTGACATTGCTCATGGCATTTATAAGATCATTAAAGGGACAGAACTTAAGGCCAAATTAAACTTAGTTAAAGCAGATGGGACAAATACTAACACAGGACATATGCATGGGTCAATCAGATATTTGGAAATGTTTTTAGGACAACCTCTTCAGTGGGATATTTGTCTTCTGCATCTAAATGAATTGCCACTTAGACACATCTTCATAACTTTAGATGGGACAACAAAAAGTCCAGACAAATTTTCTGGCCCTATTGGTTCTCAGCTCAATGGAGATGTGTCAGAATGGAATGTTGTGGACTTCAAATCTATACCTTATCCTGCATTTGTGCTTCTACCAAATGAGGTGGTCAATAATTTATCAACAGACGAATACTATGGATACTGCATCTGCTGGGCAATTATTACTGGTGAAGTGGATGAAGACCTTGCACTCTTAGAAGTTGGCCTGTTAAATCACTCTCGATGGCTCACCTTAGCCTGTAGAATTCTTTGCTTTTATGTTTCACAAAAAAGACCCAGTAAGAACCTCAAAATCATAGTAGAATTCATCATCAAAGTATACTTTCACAGTAAAATATTTTTCGTGTAGTTCTGTACTTACTGTGAAATTATTGAAATCATGGATGGTGCTTTCTTCATACAAATTAGAAATCTCTTCATGTTTTTGGATTTTTTAATGGATGATGAAGTAAAATAAATCGGAAAATTCAGTGACGTAGTCGAAACCACCATGGCCGAAACAGAGACAAGAAAAAGATCTACAGATCTACAGAAGCTAAGGCTAACAAAGACCCTAAGATCCACTCTAAGGTTAGCCTGAGAGAAAGGAAAGAGTAGGGGGTTAAGAGAAGAGAATAGGGGGTTAAAAGAAGAGAATAGGGGGTTAAGAGAAGAGAATAAGGGGTTAAGAGAAGAGAATAAGGGGTTAAGAGAAGAGAATAAGGGGTTAAGAGAAGAGAATAAGGGGTTAAGTAAGTAGCAACACCTATCACTCGTGGGTTAACATTCATTCAGAAAAAGATGAAAAAAGAAGACTCACCATCATCATCCACCAGCCACTGCCGACAAGTCAGAAAAGTAGTCGGAGAAAATAGGAAAGATTGCAGAGCAGTCCTCTACTCCATAGGGAAGTAGAGCCCACTCTGCTGGAAAAAGATGAAAAGAAGTAAAATAAGAACGCTTACAAACCACGCAATACATTCTTAACCCAAGAACAACACATTCTTAACTCAAAGCAACACATTCTTCCAGCTGTTGCAGACTGATCCTCTACTCCATAGGGAGGTAGAGGATGCAGCCCACTAGGCTGGAAAGGCATGAAGAAGTAAAATAAGAATGCATTACAACACATTCTTAACTCAAACACTATCATACCATGCAAACTACAGACATGCAATTAAGGAGAGAAGAAAAAAAAAGTATAAAGAATAACAAAAAGTGGGTTAATTTACTCAACAAGCTACAACTAAGTTCGTGTTAGTATAATTTTTTTCTTTTTTTTTTTTTTTGCTGGCATATCACATGCATGTCACAAGCTGGCATTAGACGTCAACAGACTCATCCCCGATTACAACCCCAAGAGCTCCTGTTGCCAATTGTTTTATTATTTTAAACAATGTTAATATTTTTAAAATGCCTATCTACACCTTTTCACTCTCAAATTAAAACAACTGAATTTCAAATTAAAATAAATGAATTTCAAATTAAAATAAATGAATTTCAAATTAAAAGAAATGAATCTCAAATTAAAAGAAATGAATCTCAAATTAAAAGAAATGAATCTCAAATTAAAAGAAATGAATCTCAAATTAAAACAACTGAATTTCAAATTAAAACAACTGAAGTTTAAATTAAAGCAAGTGAAATACAATTTAAAATATATGAAAGTCAATTTAAAACAGAGATTGTGTAAAATCTGAATGTGCATCGAAAGCTTTTATTTTATAGCTGGTGGGAGTACTTGGCATCTGAAACACGTTGGCAACATTCACAAGTCCCTAGCAACCGTTGCTATCCATGACTCGACTCGACTCTCTCAGTTACCAAGGACGTCCTCTCTGACCCGGCCAGCTCTCACTCGCTCTCACAGCTGTGTATTTCAAGGTTATTAAAAGAACTGAGTTACGCTTTACTGTGATGATTTGGATTATTTTTACAATATAAATTTCTACAGGGTGATCCAAAAGTCTCTCCGCAGTAAGAAACAGCCTAATAGCCTACGCTTTGATAGATGTAGCCTAAACAAAAGGCCTAATAGCCTAGCTCCCATTATTCAATCATGGACGTGAAATAACTGTGGAGAGACTTTTGGATCACCCTGTAGAAATTTATATTGTAAAAATAATCCAAATCATCACAGTAAAGCGTAACTCAGTTCTTTTAATAACCTTGAAATACACAGCTGTGAGAGCGAGTGAGAGCTGGCCGGGTCAGAGAGGACGTCCTTGGTAACTGAGAGAGTCGAGTCGAGTCATGGATAGCAACGGTTGCTAGGGACTTGTGAATGTTGCCAACGTGTTTCAGATGCCAAGTACTCCCACCAGCTATAAAATAAAAGCTTTCGATGCACATTCAGATTTTACACAATCTCTGTTTTAAATTGACTTTTATATATTTATATTTTAAATTGTATTTCACTTGCTTTAATTTAAACTTCAGTTGTTTTAATTTGAAATTCAGTTGTTTTAATTTGAGATTCATTTCTTTTAATTTGAGATTCATTTCTTTTAATTTGAAATTCATTTATTTTAATTTGAAATCCAGTTGTTTTAATTTGAGAGTGAAAAGGTGTAGACTATTTTTAAACACATTAACGCTGGTAGAGTTCACAACGGGAGTGGGAAGATTATTCCATTACCAATTACTTTAAACGTAAAGACGTTTTTAGAGATATTAGTAGTGAAACGTCTGCCACGCAACTTAAATCTGTTATTACGAGTATTGCTATTATCGAAAGTGAACAGTTTGTCAAAATTTACGTTATTGATGTTATTAACGATTTTGAAAACTTTAATAAGCTCCCCCTTTAATCTCCTAGTTTCAAGTGAATGCAAGTTTAACACTTTAATCCTATCTTCATAGGGCTTGTTGCACAATGACGGAATTAGTTTCATGGCACGATGCTGAACCCTTTCTAACCTATCAATATCCTCACGCAAATAAGGGCACCAAAACTGAATGGCATATTCTAAGTGAGGCCTGACTAGGGACTTGTAAAAGGGCAATATAATATCCTTCTATTTAAATTCGAAATTATGCGCTATGAAGCCTAACATCCTATTAGCTTTTGCGCAAGACTCCAGGCACTGGTTCCTAACTTTTAAATCCTTAGATACGCATACGCCTAAATCTACTTCCTCATCAACGCTCCCTAACTCTCTATCATCCATCATGTACATGTAACTATTGTTACGAGAACCTATATGCAAAACTTTACATTTGTCTATGTTAAATTGCATCTGCCACTTATCCATCCACTCCATAATCCTATTTACATCGTCTTGGAGCCTATTTCTATCATCTTCGTTAACAACCTTACCACCAATGTTCCCTCTAATTTTTTTTAGTCCATGTGCGCAAGAAATTTTCGTTGTGCATACATTTAGATTCATGGTGAAAAATTGTGCAAACTTTTCTGAGCACTATTATCTTCAAAATGAAATATATATAAATATTAAATACTTAATAAATATTATTTCCATAAGGTGATAGCTTCATCATTACGGTACTATTAAATGGATATTAAAAACTGTTTACAATATTATATATTCTTAAAAAAGAAAACATTTTATCCATTCTAAAAATATGAATAAAATAAAAAATAGTAAAATAAAATTCAACAAAATAAAGAAATAAAATAAAAATAACATTAATTGAAAATGACTATTTTAGTTATCATTTCTCAAAACAATTTTTAGCATTTAGCAATTTAAAATAGACTATCAAGATTAATACATGATTTTATCCATTCACAAAATAGGAATAAAATAAAAAATAATAAAATTCAATAAAATAAAATATAATCAAAATAACATTAAATGAAAGTGCCTTTCATTTAAGTATGATTGAGATTTCTCCCTACGATCTTTAGCATTTGCCCATTCCAAATAAACTCTATGAAGATTAATACATCCGTCATCCTTCAGGTAACATTTAATTCGCATGAGCATGTCCAAATGATTTTCTTTCAAGCGGTTTCTTAATTTGTCCTTTATAGAATTCATTAAACTGAAGCCACGCTCACAGTCCACACTAGATGCTAGGAAAGTTCCCCCAATATCCATCAACTTTTTAGCAAGGTCACAAAATTGTTCATTTTGGAGGGCGAATGTCACCATATCATCAAAGTTTTTAACCAGCTTACTTTTTATTTTCTCGCATACAACAAATTTTAAATCATTGTACTGTTCGATTATAGTAGAACTTTCACCAAGAAAATCTGCATATTTTGCACATAAAACTTTAACATGCTCAATGCCAAAGTCAAAGTCTTTCTGTAAAATAACCGAGCAATCAAAGGCAGACCATTCTTTTACTTCATTTTCAGGAAACCTGTCTTCCAAATGGGCATGATACGCTTGAGCCTGTGCGCATTTTATTTTGCTGTGTGCGTGGGTTTCACGACTCGTGTGCGCGCGCACACGCGCACACCTTAGAGGGAACATTGCTTACCACCTATTTTAGTATCATCCGCGAATTTTGACACGTTACTAGTCAATCCTACATCTATGTCGCTAATGTAAATTACGAATAGCAATGGGCCTAACACTGAACCCTGTGGGACAACCACTACCTACATCCAACCACCCCGATTCACTACCATTAACAACGACCCTCTGTCTCCTAGCACGAAGCCATTCCTCTAACCAGTTAGCTACCTGACCGCGTATACTGTGCGCTTTAACCTTCGCAATTAATCTTCTATGCAGAACTGTATCGAATGCCTTTTTAAAATCTAAATAATGGTGATGATTGAGAATAGGAAGGGGAGGAATTTTTTTTTTATGCAGGAAGGAGAGGACAAGGATGAATGCCCGCAAAAATGTCTCCCCCAAAGGAGAAGAGAGCCAAAATCAAGGTCCAGGGTTTTCGAGATGCCTGGACACACTGTGTTTTAAAGACTGGAGATCATAGACAGGGGAAAAGATGGATTGAGGAAGATTGTTCCAGAGTTCACCGGTTGAGTAGATAAAAGAATGAAAACACCGATTAACCCTTGCATCAGATAGTTGGACAGAAAAGGAATGAGAATGTGTAGAAAGGCTGGTGCTGTGTGTTCTCCTTAAAGGAGTAGGTATGCAGTTACAGAATTCAGAAGAGCAGTGTCCGTTATAATAGCGACTGTAAAGACAGTGTGAGGCAACATTGCGGCAAAGAGAGAAGGATTGAAAACAGTCAGTAAGAGGCGGGGAATCGACGAGACGAAAAGCCTTTGATTCCACCCAGTCAAATGAGGATGTTTGGATTGAGCCACCCCACACATGAGAAGCATACTCCATACAGGAGCGGACAAGACCCCTGTACAGAGACAGCAACTGAGTGGGGGTGAAGAAACTGTGGAGCCCGTACAACACACTTAACGTCTTAGAAGCTGTTTTGGAAAGAGTATATGTGATCTTTCCAGGAAAGATCACGAGAAAAGGAAACACCAAGACTGTTAGAAGTGGAAGGAACGATGTGTGTATTTTTAAAGGTACAGGGAGAGTCGTGTGGAAGATTGTAATGAGTAGACAGATGGAGGAACCGAGTTTTCAAGGCAATGAAAGCCATAAGGTTTTCTCTGCCCAATCAGAGATGGCAGAAGGATCAGAGGTCAGGTGTACCATACCCATTCTACGCGAATCATGGAGTAACTGTTGCGAGAGATGCTTTGCGAAGCAGGTGGAGAAGTGAAGAGTAGAATCATTGGCATAGGAGTGAATAGGACAGGAAGAGCAACTTAACAGATCATTGATAAATAAAAGGAAAAGAGTGAGTGACAGGAATATAACCCTGAGGAACACCACTGTTAATAGCTTCAGAAGAACAGTGGCCATCTACAACTGCAGCTATAAATTGGGCAAAAAGGAAATTAGAAAGGAAGGCAGAGAGAGAAGGATAGAAACCGAAGGAAGGCAGTTTGGAGATTAAAGATTTGTACCAGACTATCAAAATTTTTTGATATGCCTCACGCAAAAGCAAGAGTTTCACCAAAATCCGAATAATGATGATTGGAGATGATGATGATGATTGGGGATGAGGATGATGATGATGATGATGATTGGGGATGAGGATGATGATGATGATGATTGGGGATGAGGATGATGATGATTGGGGATGAGGATGATGATGATTGGGGATGAGGATGATGATGATTGGGGATGAGGATGATGATGATTGGGGATGAGGATGATGATTAGGGATGAGGATGATGATTAGGGATGAGGATATCCTTTGGATTCTTTGGGCTAAAATTTTCATTTTCCAGTTTCGTTTATTAAATCGCACTTTTTGGGGAACAGAGGGGACGATCCTTATTTTTTACAAATTTTTTGTTTAACATTCAACTTCAGTTTTTAGATAGCTAATTTATCTATTTCTAGTTATTTTATCTTATTTCCTCAGTTTAGTTTTGTGTTTCCATGGGATGGCATGCAAAGAAGGCTTATTTAGCGAATTTTATTATTTTGGAGACTTAGAAATGAAAGTTACTGCACAAATTCTTGAAATTACTTATTTAGTACGTCCGAAAATTCAAATTTAATACAGATATCATTTCCTCCTTCAAAAACTGTGGAGTTGCAATCAATTGTGTCTAATTTGTTTACGAGTGAAAATTGTAATTTTTCTGGTACTCCTTGGAAACTTTTTCTGGAATTTTATCATTTTCACTCTAGAAAACAACTAAAATAAAGAAAATAGTTTTTGTTGACATTTTGGTTGAAGATTAATAACATTAGTACTGTATCAAGAAGTGTAATAATAAACAATCGTCAACGCCCCTTGTAATCAACATTCCACCAATTCATTCATTCACACGTACTCCATCACAAAGGGAAAACTTAAAAGGCACTCAAAATTTTATTGAAACAAAGATGTTTCCCTTCTCCACACCAGGACTATCATCAACTGACTGAGGTGTGGACTGATGATGGTATTAGTACCGCGAGCCAAAGCCGCTTTGTTTCTACAAAATTTCTATGGTAGGTTATCTATTCCTGAATCTTAACTCATTCACAGACTCGAAAATTCTGTAAAATGTATGCAATCCATCCAACTAAGGACGTCCCACGATTAGTTAAAGAGCATTCAACGTTGCAGTGCGAAAAATTAAAACAAAGTTAAAGGTTAAATACAAGAAGTGAAGTAAAGAATGTGAAATTATGGCAGGAGAAGGGCAAAACAATCCTAGCAATTCAAGTTTCACAGAGTAAAATGATTCTGCAACACAGAACTGCAATAAAAGACTTGGCTGAATGCAAGTTCTGAACACAATTTTAAGAGATTAAAATCAATGAAAGTAGAACTAGTCTGAGTGAAATAAACTTTGAAGTTATCCATCAACAATTAAATAAAGGAAAGTGGGGGGGGGGGGGGGGGGGGGGGGGGGTAGTAAAAAGGACTGACGAATGATGATAATACCTCTGGCATCGCAACATCAAGGTCAGTGACACTTTGGTCAAAGAACCTAAGCCTCAAATATTAGGTCGAAAGTAGTAATGATTAGTGTCACGTATTCCTTACCGCTGTAAGCTTGTATGCTACAAAGAAGGAACAGGTTCAAAACGAGAGAACTTGTAAGTTTGACCAGCTTCTTGGTCATATTGCCACCATCCCTATGATCTACAAAGATCAATTAATTATGCCTACCTTCTACACATTTCTCATCACTTTTTTTTTTCCAATTGGTAAACTGGATTCAACAAATATTTTCTCCTCTTGACTCATAGTAGTAGTAGTTTTCCCCTTTTAGGGCTACCTTTGAGCACCTACCTTAGCCTGAACCT
This sequence comes from Bathynomus jamesi, assembly GCA_023014485.1. Lineage (NCBI taxonomy): Eukaryota > Metazoa > Arthropoda > Malacostraca > Isopoda > Cirolanidae > Bathynomus > Bathynomus jamesi. The sequence continues at coordinate 160,356 of JAJOZX010005784.1, read as the reverse complement.
CCACGTCGTAAGAAGCTTTCTTAAGTTCAAAGTCTCTTTGTGCTTTCGCGATCTCAGTATCATTAATGTACTTGGCCGCCATCCTCTCTTCTTCAGCAATTGCCTCCTTCATGGTAGAGTCTTTGGTAGCCTCGGCTTCTCCTATTCTCGCATCTCTCTTCACCTCCGCTGTTCGAGCCATTCCCAAGGCATCCAAGTACCCCTATGCAGTTGGAATTAGCATGTACTACTTTTAAACTACAAGATGAGGAATTGATTGTATTTCAAAGGTAATGGCTGAATTTACGTTGTGTATTAACTAGGCCAATTAGACTTCAAATTTTGAAATGAAGCAGTCTTTAACTGTTGCTGGCGTTATTTTGAGGATGAACGTACTTTTACCACCAAATAATTAATGCTTGCAAATTTTATATATACCGGGTGATTAGAAATGATCTTCCTGATTTTAAACATTTATTATGAAAAAACTAACAAAGCCACAGCGAAAAGCAAGATATACAAATAAAGAAGAACTCAAAAAGTTTTATTTATAAGCTACTGAAGTTCAATATGAGCTCCTTTTATGGCTCTGCAGGCATCAAAGCCGTATTCAGTTTCTCTCAGTACATTTTCTAACAGCCTCGCGTATCCTTTCCTTCAAATGTTCCAAAGTTGTTTCCATTGGTGGAACAAAAACTTCATTTTTGACAGCCCCAAAGGAAAAATCAAGGGAGGGTTAGATCGGACGAACGAGCGGGCCAAGGAATTGGTCCCCCACGCCTGATCCAATGATCAAGCAATTGTTCATTCAGGAATGTTGAAACCTCAATGTGGAAATGGGGTCCATCCTGCTAAAATAACACATCAGCTTTTTGTCCTCTAGCAGCTGGGGCATCAGCCATAGCTGTAGCATATCGCGATAAATGCTCTTACTGCTCAGCAGTAAGAGCACAAAACACTAACTTTAGGGCTATCTCTGACGTGTTCAATATTATCATATAAATAAAAATTCCCCAAAATATTCTTTATTTGTATAGCTTGCTTTTCGCTATAGCTTTGTTAGTTTTTTCATTAACATTTAAAATCAAGAAAATCATTTGTAATCACCCAGTATTTTAAAGAGAGAGGGTTGACAAAAGTAAGTAAATAGACACTTTTGGTTTTTCCATAGTTTTTGATTTGATAATGAAAGTCCATAAATAATAACAAATTTATTAAATCAACATATTTAGAATCGTGTTGGTTTTCCCTTTGCATTATGTACAGGTGAAACACATTTTGGCATTCCACTGATGAAGTTTGCCATTTGTTTTTTAGAACAATCATCGTGTTGTCTATTTACTTTTGTCAACCATATATGTATATATAAATAAATAACCTCTATTAATTAACAGATATCGACCTGGAATGAAACAAACTAAAATCACAAAATTAATTTCAGAATTTATAGAGCTCAGCCACCAACACCAAAAAAAAAATTTTTTTTTCTAACCAACATTTTAAATCAGTAATTGAAAATAATTATTCCACAGCTAAATACATCTAAAGAAAAATGGACATGTTCACATTGTTCAGTATAGTTTTAAATCAGTCAAAGAAAGCCTACGATACCATGTTCAATTAAGAAATCAATGTGACTAGTTTCAATGTTGCAGCATGCACATGCTGATTGCTCAACAAGACACTTCATCAATTAACTGTAAATGCTGTGCGAAATGTTTTAAACGTTACAACATTTGCATCATGAAATAAAGTTGTATAACATGTTTGCAAAACGTGTGACGAATATCAGATTCTATTCTATGATCTTATCATTGTAGTAACAGAGCTTATTTCCAATAAAAACACGGAGTCCTTGTTTACTAATTCATTAATATTTTCTTTAATGAAAAGCTTAATTCTCATTTTGTAATCAAGTTCACGACTATTGAGATCAACATGAGAATGTAAGAAGTTAAAGCCAGGTTTGCGTTTTATCTATAGCGTGTAAGTTGCGAACCGTTTCACAAAACTTTTAGCACCGTGACAACGTAAATAACTCAGCAAATTTAGTTTCTCACGAACAGAATGCAAAAAGCGTGTTTTGACAATGACTAATAAATAAGGGAAGCCTGTGCTTTAGCCAACTGTATTGGAAGGAACATCTCAAATGGTATCTAATAGTTTAAACTATCAAAAATGAACTACGTTTTTGTCTAGAACCAGTTAAATTACCGAACTTTAACAGTGATATTAGAAACATGGCATTTCATGCGAGAATTTTGATTGAACTGTACGAGTCCTTTATCTTAACCCTGCTTGGTGGATAATTGCCATGAAACTAGTAAGCAATGTTAACTTTAAAGAAAAAAAGAACTGGTTCATCAACTAAATTTTAACTTACACAAAAAATTTTCAATGTAATTTTTTCAAAATGAAAATGTAATTCCTCCCATTACTAGGGTCTTACAATAATTAAACCTTTATTAAACTGTTGCAGTATTAACACTTTGAATGCAAATGAGAATTAATTTAGAACTGGCATTCAATTTAAGTAATAATCTGTGTGAAAAAATGTATTAATTTTAAACTAATTTTCAAAATGTAAGAAATACTTTAATTGTGGTTTGTAAAGGAATCGATAACGAGACTATTACAATTTGGCATAACTTCTGTTTACATAAAATTGAGGATTATGAAAAACGAAAAATACTCATACCGAATAATAAAGTTCTACTTGAAATCTTGTGTATATTAAAAGTGATGACCTTAACCCACGAGATTTACCCAAACTCAGAGCTTAAAAGGTTTACAAATCTGGTAGAAATAACTCTATGGAACACTAATTATATATGAACAGAATGATTAGGCTTAATCAGGTTTCATTCCATTTTAAGTCATAACAGACCCACCCACCCACCCACCATTATTGTTAATTTAAAAAATAAATAAAAAAAATTAAAAGCTACACAAATTAATACAACACTATACATTAATGGGATACACAGAACAATCTGAACTCAGCATCATAAACAGCTACTATTAATAATCTAATTTAAGAATATGTGAAGTAGATGTTCCTTCCTCGCATACATAACGTTGGTTTCCAAATCAAAAGGAATCAACTAGACTAGTTACAATGGATTACAATAACAAAAGGTAATTCACTTCTCTCAGCAAATCCAACTGATTTTTTTAAAGGAAACAGAAAATCCTGGTCAAAAGTAAAATAAAAATAAACAAGAAAGCACAATACAAATAATAATGATAAGCAGCCACAATGCAGTGTATTAACATTTATATTATTTATAATTTCACTGACCTTGGCATAATAAGTCTGATATGACACATTAGAAGAAAAGAAAAATGTATTAGAGTATACTCATCTTTAAAACCAAAGTGTAAAGTGCATTCTCAAAATTTGCACAAGACTTCCCTTATAATGTTGTGCGTGAATGTGTATGGAATACATATTACTCACTATTCTGAAATAATACTAGATCAATATCCTGTGAAAATGGGTGTTAATAGTTTTAAAATAATAAATGTATTAGTCTAGATTCAAATTAAACAAAATTATGATACATCCGACTACCTTAATTTTTTATTTGGAAAAAATATGAGATAGGTAAACATTTCTCAAGAACTAATTCTTCACTGATAAAGAGCATTCAGAAGGACCAATAGGTTTCTCATTAAAGAATTAAACAAAAAAGGGAAATTAACTATTGTATTTCTATATAAAACATTTAACAGGGATGAAGAGTGTGCATATGAAAAGGAATTGCAACAAAACACCTTAACAAGGTAATCAACCTACTTCATCGTCGTGGATATCTTTGAGCGTGTATGAGAGGACAGTGATTCCCATGTTGATCAAATCACTTGAGGCAACTTCAAATACATTTTGATTAAATTTTTTCCTGTCCTTATAGATTTCCTGTAGAAGAAGAAACGTTAACAGCTTTTTGATTAGCAGCCCTCATCATACTGGGAGGACCCTGATCAGTTTAATTTTGTGTAACAGAAATAGCAGCAGCTGAGGGAACAAAAAATTACTGTAGTAGTAGTAAACCATAAAATCAACACTGTTCAAAATATTTTTTAATTATTAATTTGAATCACAGGGCTTACTTTCAATATAAATGTCAAAAAATTTCTAGTGCAAGTAGCATTCTGTATAAGTCCATCTAGATGGGTGAGTCAAGTGAATTTGTAATTGATTTGTGACTGCTTGATTTTGAATTTGAACTTTCACTTTGGGTTTAAATTTTAACTTTGCTTCTGAGAAGTTTGACTGGGTTTCCCCCCCCCCCCCCCCCCCCCCCCCCCCCCCCCCCCCCCCCCCCCCCCCCCCCCCCCCCCCCCCCCCCCCCCCCCCCCCACACACACACACAAAAAGTTAAAAAATAGTCTACAAATATGAACTAATAAAAAACTTAAATGGCGGGGTAAAGGGGGTTTGTAGTTATGATTTTTAGAAAAAATTCTACTTACTGTACATTCTAGTTCTATCATAAAATATTTCCATTAAATACATATAAATATTGTTGACTAATCTTCACCACTAATGCCAAGAAAAGATGTCTCTCTTATTTTAAAATAATCTCCACTGTACCTATACATTTCATAATTTTTCAGAATATGCAAAAACTATAATGGCTCATTATGACAATGACTTTACAATGTCAACACTGTAAAACCCAAAAGACAGTTTGCTTCTGCATTCTGTCAATTCACAAAAAAAAAAAATTAGTGTTTAACAATTCATAACTACCATACTCTCAGATGCAAGAATGCCATTACAGTTAAAAGTTTCTGTCATATGAAAGTCTAACCTCTACAGACATTGATCCCATTATAGCTCTTTGATGTCCCTCTAAAGTTTCAAGTGCTATGTGCTGAATCTCACTCTCATTTTTTCCCAAGAACTGTTCACATGTAGCTAGAAGCATTTCCTCAAGCTGACCTTGAATTTTGACCTAAAATACAAATATAGATCACATTATTGGTATGGTACAATATTTTACAAGTTTTGGCAACTGTCCTATTTTAAAACAAGGAAGTGAAAACAAAGAAAAAAAATCAATTTGGGGATAAAAGTCAGGCCTCAAGGGTATATAAAGTTTCAAGAAACTATGGAAACTTCAAAGAAAAATTTATTGGCATTCTTTAGGACATTTGGGACTAGGGCCCATATTTATATTTCCAACAGTGTTACAGACCTATGGCTCAGCCTGGGTTAATGTTTAGTTTAACATATGCCCCATGAAAGAACTAATGATGAGATTCTTAAACAGGCTAGCATACGATACTCACTTGATAGTTAGGTTGATGGAAATAACTGTAATAAATACTTAGTCTGGCTAATTTGTGAAACATCAGTTCTAAAATGTTTTAATTTCAAACTACAGTATGGTATAAGGATAGTGATTTAATAAACAAATCCAATGCAGGTTCTTAATTTTAAAAGGAACCTGACTGTATATCTACCTGAGCTATTCCTGTCACTGAAATTGGAACCCCTTGTGCAGTAAAAACTCTTGGAGATGAGACATGAAGGGTCATAACATTGAGAGAAATTCTGTAAGTGAAAATTTCTCATTGATAATATTGTATTGATGTGTAAACAATTAATTTTAACATTTTATAACTTTCAAAATTCTATGTCTGGAATCATAATACTGTATTACATTGTACTGAACAAAATGAATTCATGGTAACTTAAGTTAAAGTAAGAATTCTAAACTTTTAAAATATGATTCTTTGTTTAACAATTTATAGCACATTTTACAATAACTAAAGTAAACATTTAAATTAGAATAGAATTCAAACCACTCGCTTCTCTAAAAAAAAAAGTACCTTATTAAAGCATATTGCATCTACATTGGAAGATTAAACATCCAATAAAAACATTCACATTAGCTACATAATAATATTAATGCCTTATTTTCATGTATTTACAATTAACAGACAGAAACAGTAATGAAACCCAATGAAAAAGCAAGCAACTTCAGAACTCTAAAGCATAAACAAAAGGGGTTTTCTGCAAGCATGATTAGCAACTTCCATTGTCCTTGCATTCTTACTAGGCTTACCTTACTCATTACTTTGTTTCCATTAGAGTTTAACTACAGTATACTACTCTGCTTCAACATTACAACTACCATATGATAGCAAAAGGGACTATGACATACAACTTGGAAAATTAAAAAATCTAAGAAACACTGAATAGGCCTGCATAATTTTAACAAGCATGACAAATATAAAGGCTTCACTCGAATGATTTACTGTTTTCTAGGCTCTAACCAGGATTTTCGATGAAGAGATGAAGCTTCTACACCTCAGCACCCCCTCCATTAAGGCCAAAATACTGTCACCCCTTGTCCCTTTTCCAATCCAAATAAAAACTGTCCATTAAAAATTTCAAGAGCCAATAAAGCGTTAGCAAACTGAACTTTATTGGATAACCCTTTTTATGTAAACTTTTAAACAAAACACCAAGACTGTGTGGTCATAATCAAAAGTCATGCCCTACACAGGTAACATCCTAAAAGTATTAGAATCAGGAAAAAAAGAATTTAGTAAATAATGATACCGTACACATATACAGCTAAAGTTCTTGTTATTTCGGGTGACTGAAATGGAAATTAGTGGATAAATTGTTTAAACTTACTTGGTATGTCTGACAATCTTTTACAATTTATCACTAGTTAACATCATTTCCTCCTTCAAAAACTGTAGCCATAATAATTTGTCACCAATTCATGAGTATATATAAATTATTTATTTTTCTGATATTTCTTGTTATGCAATCTTCTTGGGAAATTTCATGACTCTATTGAAGAACAGAAATCAACCAAAATAACAAAGGAAAATATTTTTAGTTGACAGTTGGACTAAATATAAGATTAATATGAACTACATCAGAATGACATCAGTGTCCACTCCTCTATTCATGAACTTGACCTTTGGTGATATGACCATCTGTGTGTGTGTGTGTGTGAGAGAGAGAGAGAGAGAGAGAGAGAGAGAGAGAGAGAGAGAGAGAGAGAGAGAGAGAGAGAGAAATTACAAGGAGCTACAAGGAAAAGAAGTCCCTCAAAAGGCCTTGTGGCCCATACCGAGGAGGTACCAATGGCAACAGGTGTGTGTCAGGGAAAATTTTTTACACCCTCAAATAGTGTGCAAGATTTGGTCTAACCTTTTCTTAAAATGATCCACAGAGGAACTGTTCACAACTTCTGAAGGTAACCTGTTCAACGTGTCACAGATCTTATACATAAAGTAATTCCCACACACACTAGTCCAGCGAAAACAAGTCCAGGGTGGGTAAGCATCAATTGTAGCCCATATGCCTAATGGAAGGGATTAACTTTGTGGCCCTCGCCTGGACTCACTCCAGCCTCTCAATATCTTTCCTGAGGGTGGGCGACCAGAACTGCACAGCATACTCCAGGTGCGGCCAAACCAGGGAATTGTACAGAGAGCACAATCTCCTTCCGGAACTGAAACTGCCTTCTCATATAACCCAACAGCTTCTGGGCTTTCTTTTCCACCTCTACGCACTGTTTCGTAAACTTAAGGTCGCTGCTGATTAGCACACCTAAGTCCTTTTCCAAATCAGTCGCCTCGATATTCTTCCCCAACATCGAGTAGTCCGACTTGGGATTGGCGTAGCCAATGTGCATCACTTTGCATTTACCCAAGTTAAACAGCATTTGCCATTTTTTGGACCACTCTCAGATCCTACCTAGGTGGGAACGCAGTTCCTCGATCGCTTCGGGCGTCCCAACATTGGCCCCAAGCTTCGTGTTATCAGCGAATTTGGCGATCCGACTGACGATGCCACCGTCGATATCATTTATGTAAATGATAAACAACAGTGGCCCCAAAACGGAACCCTGAAGAACACCGCTAGGGACCGAGGCCCAACACTCAAAAGGCCTTGTGGCCCATACCGAGGTGGTACCAATGGCAACAGGTGCCAGGGAAAATTTTTTACACCCTCAAATAGTGTGCAAGATTTGGTCTAACCTTTTCTTAAAATGATCCACAGAGGAACTGTTCACAACTTCTGAAGGTAACCTGTTCCACGTGTCACAGATCTTATACATAAAGTAATTCCCACACACACTAGTCCAGCGAAAACAAGTCCAGGGCGGGTAAGCATCGATTGTAGCCCAGATGCCTAACGGAAGGGATTAACTTTGTGGCCCTCACCTGGACTCACTCCAGCCTCTCAATATCTTTCCTGAGGGTGGGCGACCAGAACTGCACAGCATACTCCAGGTGCGGCCAAACCAGGGAATTGTACAGAGAGCACAATCTCCTTCCGAAACTGAAATTGCCTCCTCATATAACCCAACAGCTTCTGGGCTTTCTTTTCCACCTCTACGCACTGTTTCGTAAACTTAAGGTCGCTGCTGATTAGCACACCCAAGTCCTTTTCCAAATCAGTCGCCTCGATATTCTTCCCCAACATCGAGTAGTCCGACTTGGGATTCGCGTAGCCAATGTGCATCACTTTGCATTTACCCAAGTTAAACGGCATTTGCCATTTTTTGGACCACTCTCCTATCCTACCTAGGTGGAAACGCAGTTCCTCGATCGCTTCGGGCGTCCCAACATTGGCCCCAAGCTTCGTGTTATCAGCGAATTTGGCGATCCGACTGACGATACCACCGTCGATATCATTTATGTAAATGATAAACAACAGTGGCTCCAAAACGGAACCCTGAAGAACACCACTATGGACCGAGGCCCAACCCGAACTAACCCCTTTAATTACAACCCTCTGCGGCCTATTCTTCAGCCAGTTTTCAATCCACCTGCCTATTTCCCGACTGATACCCAGCGCGCGCACTTTTGCCATTAGCCGGCAGTGAGGTACCTTATCAAAGGCTTTCTGAAAGTCGAGATAAAGTATATCAATCGCCCTACTCTTATCATACTCACTCAGCATGATGTGGAAAAACTCGAGCAAGATGGTGAGACACGACCTATGCCGTCTAAACCCATGTTGGGAGTCCCCAAGCAGCTTGTAGGAATCCAAATGGTCAACGATCCTATCTGTTATTATCCCCTCTAATAATTTACCTACAACTGAAGTGAGACAAATGGGACGATAGTTCCCTGGACTTTCGTGATCCCCTTTCTTAAACATAGGGGTCACGTTGGCTTCCCTCCAGTCACCAGGAACCTGGCCCGTCTCAAACGATTTATTTTAGACTGTAACCAGGTGGGGAGCCACCTGGTCGCGCACCTCCTGCAACACTGGGGAGAAACTGGTCTAGCCCATGAGCCTTAAACGCGCTGTTTGTCTATTCTATCGGCAACGACTGTCGCAGTACATCGAACATTATCCAGGCCAGCACCTTCGTGCCTCACGCCTGGCTCGGGGATGATGCGGGTGTCCTCCCTGGTGAACACTCCCGCAAAGTACTTATTAAGCACATTAGCAATGTCCACGTCGGAGGTCCGCAGAACGCCGCTTCAGTCCTTTAATGATATCATGCTTCCAATGGGCTTTCTACTATTAACATAACTGAAGAACTCCTTAGGGTTCCTCTTGCAGAGGCTTGCCACCCGTAGTTCTTCGTTATGTTTTGCTAGCCTAACCTTTGCCTTCACTTCCCTACACAGGCGGACATACGCTTCAGTGTCCTCATGGGAACGATTGGCCTTCGCCCTCCTATACGTTACTCTCCTATTTTGGATAGCCAAAGCAATGTCACGATTGAACCACTTAGGCTGCGTTGAAGCAGGGGTGACCAGTTTTGAGAGTATGGCAGCAGACTGCAACACCATAAACTCGTCCCGGAATGCACTCCACACTCCCTCAACATCGCCGCCGATCTCTAACCCCATCTCTCCTACGCTATCCTGGAGGCTAACAAAGTCCACCCACCGGAGCTCGAGCTTACTGCCTCTCCAGTTACTATGCTTCACCCGAGGCACGCACACACGGAACCTAATCAGACCGTGATCACTCCCGCCCAATGATTCGTCAATGATGAGGCCAGTGACGAGGTTGTCTTCGGTCGTGAATACTAAGTCTAGAACACTTTTGCCTCGTGTAGGCTCATTGACCCATTGAGTGAGGAAGTTCTCATCAGCAGTCCTGTCTTCCCACTTTATGCCGCGACAGTTGGTCTCCTAAAACTACAGACACCCTATACCCTAGAAGGCTAAGGAGTTCGGTGTACAGGGCTGTATCCTCCTTGAGGAGATGCGGAGGTCTATACACCAAGATTAACCTATAGTTCATCCCTCCCACGTTCATATCGACTCCAAGCAGCTCCCGTTCCGACCGAAACTGGCAGTCAACCGGACTCAACGTGTCCCTCACGTATATTAGTACCCCTCCCCCCTCTCCATGGGTGCGGTCTTCGCGAAACATTCTATATCCTGGAATTTCGAACTCCCCAACATAGTCCCTACGATCAGTATGAATCCAGGACTCGGTGATACTACCGATATCCTGGTATTCTGATGCTAAGAGCACCTGTAGCTCACAAAACTTATTCCTAATCGACCTAGCATTAAAAAGCATTGCACAGAGGGAGCCTCCCCTATTCTGACCACCCCCTAGCATGACCCGTTTCCCGAACAGCCAGGGTTGTCTGGAGTTGAAGAATCCCTCACCAACGAGGGGGCAACTTCCGCAGGAGCCTGATCCCCCTCCAACGTGGAAGGAGGGTCATTCACCTGTACCTGGACACACGCTTCAGTTGAAGCTACGTCCGCCACCGGCTCAACATCATCTCTCCCTGGGCTCGACCTCACTATTTTGTCTAGGTGCCGGTCGAGCAGCGCGCCTAGCACACCTTTACCCTTGTCATTGAGTTGGACACCATCCCTCTGGTAAAGGTCCCACCTCCCAGAAAATGCGTTGAACGGGTCAATAAACCTCACGGCCAGCGGGACGCACAAGTCTTGCACCCTCTCATTGATGCCAATGACCTTACTGAGCGCATCATCACTGGCATTCATCCGCGGTAAAATACCCATCAACATTCCCTCGTCTGTCTTCAGTTTTAGATCATCCGCAAGTGACATGATCTCGGTGATGATCCCTTCTGTAAGACCTACCCTACCGCCTTTGATGAACAGGTCATTGCCACCAGCGTGGACAATGATCGCAGTCCTCCAACCAGCCACGCACAGCTTCTCTACCTCCTTTCTTAAGTGCGCCATTCCTCACCCAGTAAGCACCTTACCTTCCTCCCATCCCGGTTTGCGGAAGCAAAGTACTTCTCCTGGCCCCTGATCTGCGAGTCCCCAATCAAAATGGTGTCTTCCTCCTTCGAGTACAGGAGACTAAAGCAGTTGGAGGTCCTGACAGGGGCAACTGGGGTCTCAGGCTTCGGCTTCGCAGCCTTCTTGCCTGAGATGTTTTGATACCTGTCGCCACCTATAGACGCAGTTACACCATCCGACCCACCCCGACCGGTAGCTACATCCTTCGGTTTCTTTGGGCCATCAGTAGGCCCCTTCCCACCCTTCTCTATCAGCCCCTTCTTTACACCCTCCACCTTGCGCCGTGGTTCCGTGCATTCCACGTGGGTCGCTGGCGATTCCTCACACTGATTTTGTACCCTAGCCCCTGGTTGCACCTTTACCCTTTATCCGCGGTCCCGAGCTCTGTCCAGTCCATCGCTGGACCCCCTTTCCATGGCAGCTATTCTATCAATGAGCTCCGGGGTGGAGGGCGCAGCCGCATCAGTGACCACCGCACCTCCAACAGCCGGTCTGGACGACTCGAGCCGCCGGACCCTCTCCTCTAGCTTCTCGTAAAACTGCATGAGTTCGCAAAAGCGGCACATGCTGGAGTGGTTGATCTTCTCGAAGTAGGCTTCTTGGAAGTTCGTCACCCACTGGTTCACTTCACTTCACACCTCGCACATTCAGCCTTCAGTTTCTGAGGTGCAGTCATTGTAACTTTTTTTTTTTTTTTTTCGAACTCTGAATACTCTGAATAAGATAAAGCGTTCTAGCAATGAAAACTATCAAAAACGTTCTGACCAGTATATAAAAAAGGATGGGGGGATGAATTCTTCCCGCGCGTAGACGCATCCACCTATTTGCAAGTGACATTCATCCCTTCCAGAAGACTATACCTCTCACTGCTGCCGCACCAACCAAAGGTCTCCCCAGGGCCGGACAGTCCCAAATGTGTCACAGCTACCAACTGACAAACACTTGCAACGCAGGTATCACGGATTTCCCGCCAGGAGCGACAGCGAGATGCAGCCCCTTACTAAGTCTTACTAATCACTCACAAGCTGCCAGACTCTTAGAATCCAGTGTTCAAGGGATAACCCACCAGACCCAGAGGCTACGCCCGAGACTTTACACTGGCCTGGCAGCCAGCTGGGCAGTAAAGCTCTCTCACCTCAGAGCAGTACAGCCAAGCACCATCAATTGGTCACCAAAGAACGGTTGCAGAGGGCTGGTCAGGCCATTACACGTTAGGAATGGGTCATTCTCTGTCAGATCAACCAGTGCCTAACACCCTCATCTCTCAGATTTTGCTGAAATTTGGTTTATAGGGAGTTTGTGGGCCCTGAATCCATTTCTGAAATTATAAGGTCAATCCGACCAACGGTTCAAGAGATATGACCTCGGGAAATTTGAGGTCACTTGCGAGGTCACTAACATTTGGCGACCCATAACTTGGGTAATAATGGTCACAATTATATAAAGTATATATATTTAGAATCAGAAAACGACAAGGAATCCAAATATGCAAGTTTTAGAACTCTAGGTTGAAAAATAAAAACGTTACACTGTAACCAAAATTTGAGGTCACGATTTGACCTCTGGGGTATCAAATGAGAATTTTTTTTTTAAATGTAAAAAATGAAGGCATAGGCATTGGCTATTAGAATCAGCAAAAAAAAGTTTGTTTATGTTAGTATTTTTCATGTAACTAACATATAAGTGAACACCATATTCATAAGTTGTGCGTCAATTCTACCTATTTTTTCACACTTAAGCTCATAATTTGACCTATAGAAATTAAAATTACATTTTTTTATAGATATAAAAACAAAGGCAAAAAATGTAAAATTGTATTTCACTGCTAATCTACACTGGCAATAATAGTTATAATAGTGAAAGGGGAAGACCTACTTAGAGGATTCATGTGCTAGCCTAATACAATTTTTGCATGCTCGATGCTCTCATCAATTTCTTTTTGTGGAAAAATGTATTGAATTCTGCTGCCTCCTCTTAGGGTAGGACAACTCATTACAGTTAATATATATCCTGGTACTGCACATGAATCCTTGTTTGATGGATAATAATATGCACTTGATCCTGATGACCCAGAGGGATGTAGAAAGTTCACAGTGAAATCATCAAACTCTTCACAATATTCCTCCACAATTCCATACCAAACTTGCATGTCATAAATGCAGCCAACATACTCTCCTGGTTTGACACATTTTAGGTTACCAAGCATTGCAGGTTCATTAGTAAAATGACTTTTCCTTATTCTTTTCTTTTCTCCAATGCCACTTGAAATGGGATACACCATCAGTTCTTCCTTGTTTAGGGGAACAAATCTATGATATTTCTGAGTTCCAGGAATAGCCCTACTATCCTTGAATCGATGTTCCAACCGTTCTTCTGCATCTTTCAAATCAGCTGTAGTTACAAAGAAAAAATTTATCTTCTTGCTCAAGTTTTCTTCACAAAACTGAAACATGTGTTCTGGTGTAAGAATTTGCCTCTCTGTAGTTCTCTGCAAACTGGCACGAGCAGTAGCTCTTTTCACTGTTCCTCCAATCCCATCACATGCATTTTTGCCATGGGATGTAGCAAAGAGTGCCATTCACAAGACAGACCAAAATCCTCTTCATGGTAACAGAGATTTGTGAAGTTGTATCTGTTCTTATATTGGCCAGCACATCCATCTGAGAAATAGTGCACCTTCTTCAATTGTGGGCATCTGAATTTAACATATGTCATAAGCTTCAATATGAATGAGTAAACCATTATAGTGTTGTGTTTTAGTGATGCAGATAAGAAACAGACACTAAAATGGCTAAGTTCCTGGTCTGCAGATGATCTATAATAGATGACAAAAGGGTGAACTGTACACTGTGAATTGTCCCAGTGAAACCCTTGGGCAGCATCCTGGACAATGAAAGAATAATTCTCAGAGAAATCACCTACTATAACTACCTCGCTCTGAGGTGGTAGTGTTTCTTTCAACTGCTTGAAGTACTGTGATTGTTGCTGAGCAACAAAGTGATGATGAACCATGCGGGATATTTTCATGCTTAGGGATGATAAGTATTCATGAAGTGGCTCCACCTTATCAACCATTGTACAACGGTCAACAGTCACCCATTGCTTGTAAGATATTTCATTTGGAGCTGATTTCACACTGTCAAGTAACTCAAGAAAATCCAGGACACCCTCTTCTCTTGGACAATCATTGCAAAGTTGCATCATGCAAGTCTCTCTTTCTGTACTGCAGACACTGTAATCCATAAGATCCTTGTATGAAAGACCTCTTTCTCCCAATGCAGCCAGCTGCAATTTTGGATTTTGATGGTATGTGCAGACACAGACAGAATGAGTCCCACCACTACCGGCAAGCACACAATATGATGGCCATAATTTTGCAAATGTGGAAAATCCTATTTTGGGATTCTTTTCATCATTTTTATATAGTTCAAACATCTCTCTTAAATTCCCGAGGACCAATCGTTTTTGCACCTTCATTGCACCTTCAGCACTGATAACTTTCACGCAATCCTTTTGGCCAGGACACATACGACTAACCTCTTCTGACTCATAGAATCTTCTAACTATATCTTTGTGTTCTTCAGATATCACTTTTCCTTTGCTCATTAGTGGAATCTTCGGAAGGATTCCATGTTCTGATTTAAGTGAACGGCTTCTTTTCACCATGTATGTTGTAGTTTGAAAGAAACTAGCTGTTTTTTCAATTGTGTATGGTGAGAGTGTCAATATTTGTAGTTTGTGATGGTGACATTTGCTCTCCAGGAATGACTGTTTCAATTCATTCATTAATTTGTCTAGATGTTTTTCAGATTTAGTTTCAGGTTTTGAAGTATCACTTACCTCCTCGGTAATTTGAACACCATAACTGAGTTCTAGCCTCTCCTTCAGGTGTTTCTGAGCAGATGATAGCTTACCACGAGCCTTGCGCTTTTTCTGGCTTAATGACAGCCCTTCTGAAAAGAACAGAAAAAAAGGTTTCACACACCTGAATATTAGTAATTAAATATTAATTATAGTACCTTAAATGCTATATAATTGGCTATATAGTAGATCAAACAGACCTTGTAGTAAAGTATAAGTTATTATATTAATTTATTACTTACTTTTTTTAACTGGTGTTTGGTCCAGAAATGCTAGAACTGGTTCAACTGATGTTGAAGGATTTTCCTTTATCAAGCAATCACTGTCATTGTCCAGATCTTGAATTGAAGAGATGTTACTCAAGCCACTGATAGTAGATGATTCATTTGAATCCTGCTCAGACTCGTTGTTTTCAGTGGTACTAAGTATAGTGGGGTTTTTCATTATCAGTGTCCAGCAGTTCACATACAACAATGAGTCTTTTTTCACTCTTCCAGCACATTTTTCAACAAGTACATCAGTCACTTTTCTAAGATTGATTGTTATGCGTTTCTTGTGTTTTTGAATAGGGTCCTGGCAGTATTTCAAGTGCCGAACCATTGTATTTTGATCTGTAAAGATATAGGATTTACAATTAGATAATATATATTTTTTAGAAAATATATAGCTATACACACTTAATATTTTAGGCCTTGATAGTCTCTGAGGCTCATTAAAACACCATACCCACCAGCCACCCACAGTGCTGGCTGGAACTGTATTAACCTGTAGACAAGGAATTTTGCAACTATCTGTGTTGATTCTGCACTTAGACAAGTAGCAACATGTTTCAACAGGTTTGTAGTCTCTGAGGCTCATTAAAACACCATACCCACCAGCCACCCACAGTGCTGGCTGGAACTGTACTAACCTGTAGACAAGGAATTTTGCAACTATCTGTGTTGATTCTGCACTTAGACAAGTAGCAACATGTTTCAACAGGTTTGTTTAGGCTACATGTGAGCTTAGTCTTCCCCTTTCACTATTATAACTATTATTGCCAGTGTAGATTAGCAGTGAAATACAATTTTTATTAAATTCTTGGAGCTTGAGGTCAAATTGATAGCTAAGATATAAAAATTCCTTGAAATGACAAGCAATTTATAAATATGGTGTTCACTTATAAGTTAGTTACATGAAAAGTACCAACATAAACAAACTTTTTATGATTGTTTCTATTAGTCAAGAACTCTGACTTTGTTTTTTATATCTATAAAAAATGTAATTTTAATTTCTATAGGTCAAATTATGAGCTTAAGTGTGAAAAAATAGGTAGAATTGACGCACAACTTATGAATATGGTGTTCACTTATATGTTAGTTACATGAAAAATACTAACATAAACAAACTTTTTTTTGCTGATTCTAATAGCCAATGCCTATGCCTTCATTTTTTACATTTAAAAAAAAAATTCTCATTTGATACCCCAGAGGTCAAATTGTGACCTCAAATTTTGGTTACAGTCTAACTTTTTTATTTTTCAACCTAGAGTTCTAAAACTTGCATATTTGGATTCCTTGTCGTTTTTTGATTCTAAATATATATACTTTTATATAATTATGACAATTATTACCCAAGTTATGGCTCGCCAAATGTTAGTAACCTCGTGAGTGACCTCAAATTGCCCGAGGTCATATCTCTTGAACCGTTGGTCGGATTGACCTTATAATTTCAGAAATGGATTCAGGGCTCACAAACTCCCTATAAACCAAATTTCGGCAAAATATGAGAGATGAGGGTGTTAATTTCAATTTTTTTTGGTTGATCTGACAGAGAATGACCCGAATGGGCTTAACAGGGCACTAGCCACATATTATTCATTGCACCCCTACGCCTGGGACCCCTCCATCCCAGTCTCTCACAACCTACGAGCGTTAAATGGTGTTATTTATAGAGGTTCCAAAGCCTCTCTTCCCACGCATGAGGTAGCAGTAGGATCTTAATAGTAAAAGAAGAGAACAAGACTTGATACTAAAAGAAAAGGTTTTTTTTTTTTTTTGCAGTCAGAGGAGAACATCCTTAACGTAAGCTAAAAGGACAGAGTAGGGATCGAATGGGGTCCTAGTAACCCACAGGAGAGAGAGAGAGAGAGAGAGAGAGAGAGAGAGAGAGAGAGAGAGAGAGAGAGAGAGAAGAGAGAGAGAGAGTTACAAGGAGGAGTTACAAGGAAAAGAAGTACCTCAAAAGGCCTTGCGGCCCATACCGAGGAGGTACCAATGGCAACGGGTGCCAGGGAAAATTTTGTATTTTTCTTTCAACTATCCTAGCAGTAGTAGAAAACTGGATAGAAAAGTAGAAGGCTCTCTCCCCACCCTCTGCTCCCTCCCTGCCAGAGGCAGGTACAGAAAAAGGTTGAAGAAAATACCTTGACCCTGGAAAAGTAGCCAAGGAAATTTTACAGGAAAGTGGAGAATATATAAATAGCTCTATATTTAGCTTGCTCACAGAGACACCGAGCAAGCGAACTCCTGCAGAGTTTTCTGAGGTTTTAATCTTAAACTATGAGTGTGTTCAGTACTTTGTCTAGCCTATTTTTAAACAGATTTACACTTTGACTGGAAACAACCTCTGAGGGAAGTTGGTTCCAGATATTAACTATTTTATAGGAAAAGAAATTTCCGCAGACTGAGGTTCTAAATGTCTTTACACACTCAAATAGTGTGCAAGATTTTGTCTAACCTTTTCTTGAACTGATCCACAGAGGAACTGTTCACAACTTCCGAAGGTAACCTGTTCCATGTGTCACAGATCTTATACGTAAAGTATTCCTCACACTCAGAGAGAGAGAGTTACAAGGAGTTACAAGGAAAAGAAGTACCTCAAAAGGCCTTGCGGCCCATACCGAGGAGGTACCAATGGCAATGGGAGCAGAGAGAGAGAGAGAGAGAGTTACAAGGAAAAGGACCACCTCAAAAGGCCTTGCGGCCCATACTGAGGAGGTTCCAGTGGCAATGGGTGCCATGGAAAAATTCATACACTCTCAAATAGTGTGCAAGATTCAGTCTAACCTTTTCTTGAACAGATCCACAGAACTGTTCACAACTTCCAAAGGTAACCTGTTTCACGTGTCACAGATCTTATACGTAAAGTAATTCCCACACACACTAGTCGTAAACCGTTTCAAATCCAACTTCCAACCATTGTTGCGAGTTGGGTTATCATTTAAACTAAACATGCTTCTAAAATCGACATCATTAAACCTGCGTAAGAGCTTGAAAACCTCAATGAGTTGGCTGCGCAGCCTCTGAGTTTCCATCAAAAACAAGTTCAGGGGGCGTAAACGTTGATTGTAGCCCATATGCCTAACGGAAGGGATTAACTTTGTGGCCCTTGCCTGGACTCGCTCCAGCCTCTCAATAACTTTCCTGAGGGTGGGTGACCAGAACTGCACAGCATACTCCAGGTGTGGCCAAACCAGGGAATTGTACAGAGAGCGCGCAATCTCCTTGTTCCGAAACTGAAATTGCCTCCTCATATAGCCCAACAGCTTCTGGGCTTTCTTTTCCACCTTTACGCACTGTTTCGTAAACTTAAGGTTGATACTAATTAGCACACCCAAGTCCTTTTTCAAATCAGTGACCTCAATATTACTCCCCAACATCGAGTAGTCCGACTTGGGATTGGCATAGCCAATGTGCATCACCTTGCATTTACCCATGTTAAACAACATTTGCCATTTTTCAGACCACTCTCCTATCTTACATAGGTCCACATGCAGTTGCTTGATCCTCTCTGCTGTCCCAACATTGGCCCCAAGCTTCGTGTCATCAGTGAATTTGTCGATCCTACTGAGGATGCAACCGTCGATATCATTTATGTAAATGATAAACAACAGTGGCCCCAAAATGGAACCCTGAGGAACCCCACTAGTGACTGAGGCCAAACCTGAACTAACCCCTTTAATTACAACCCCTCTGCCACCTCTTCTTGAGCCACTTTTCAATCCACCTACCTCCTTCCCCACCGATACCCAGCACGCGCACTTTGGCCATTATCCAGCAGTGAGGTACCTTGTCAAAGGCTTTCTCAAAAGTTGAGATAAAGTATATCAATCGCCCTACTCTTACCATACTCACTCAATATGACATGGAAAAACTCAAGCAAGTTGGTGAGACTCAACCTATGCCATCTAAACCCATGTTGGGAGTCCCCAAGCAGCTTGTAGGAATCCAAATGGTCAACAATCCTATCAGCTATTATCCCCTCTAATAATTTGCCTACAACCGAAGTGAGACTAATGGGACGATAGTTCCCTGGACTTTCATGATCCCCTTTCTTAAAGATAGGGATCATGTTGGCTTCCCTCCAGTCACCAGGCACCTGGCCCATCTCCAATGACTTGTTGAAGACTGTAGCCAGGTGGGGAGCCACCTGGTCTTGCACCTCCCACAACACTCTAGGGAGGAACTGGTCTGGCCCAGGAACCTTAAATGCACTCAGTTTGTCTATTCTATTGGCAACAAATGTCGCGATACACCAAACACTATCCAGGCCAGCACCGTCATGCCTGATGCCTGGCTCGGGGATGATGCAGGTGTCCTCCCTGGTGAACACTCCTGCAAAGTACTCATTCAGCACATTAGCGATGTCCACGTTTCTACTATGTTTGGGGTTACATTTCTGCAGTAATATATATGGACAGCAACTGTGGGTGAATTATAAAAAAGGTTCTGGCATAACTCTAAATTTGCTGTACAACAGGTCTTTTAGACTCTTACATAAATTACCCCTGAGATGCTCAGCTTCGCAAATGTTTGCTACCCGCAATGTCCCAAGCTTCCTGGAGGTAACAAGACATGCTCAACACAGTCTAATGCAAAGAATTAAAAAATCAACCAACCCAATCATCCAAGCTATCCATGAGTCATGCCATTTATCCTCTAAGCTATGGACTTCTTGGTATGAAAATGTGTCTGTAGCTCCTCTTAACTTCAATATTACAGTATTATTTCTAATCAATTGTATATATTTCTATCCTTAGTATATGAACTGTCATTGTATTAATAATATTTGTCATATGGACTATAGTCTGCCAATAAACCTTTTCATTTTCATTTACATACCGTAACTGAAGAACTCCTTAGGGTTCCCCTTGCAGAGGCTTGCCACCCAGAGTTCTTCATTACATTTTGCTAGCCTAACCTTTGCCTTCACTTCCCTGCACAGGTGGACATATGCCTCAGTGTTCTCATGGGAACGACTGGCCTTTGCCCTCCTATACGCAGCTTTCCTATTTCAGATAGCCAAAGCGATGTCACGACTGAACCACTTATGCTGCATTGAAGCAGAGGTGACCGGGTTTGACGGTATGGCAGCAGACTGCACCACCATAACCTGGTCCCAAAATGCACTCCACACTTCCTCAACATCACCACCGACCTCTAACCCCATCTCACCTATGCTATCCTGGAGGCCAACAAAGTCCACCCACCATAGATCTAGCTTACTGCCTCTAGAGTCACTATGCTTCACCCAAGGGACGCAGACACAGAACCTAATCAGACTGTGATCACTTCTGCCCAACAAGTCTACAAGTCTGTCTAGAATTTTCTGTTCTGGCTCTTCATCTCCACCCTTCCATCTCAAAAGAAGTGGATCATGACTGAAAACCGTGCTAGTTTCAACAGAAGCAGAGTTTAATTGAGGATATTTAATATTAATAGTGCATAACGGTACTAGGAAATTATGCACCAGGAAATAATACTGATTACATTAAGCAATAATACTTTTATTGTAGTGTACATACATGACTCATGATACCTAGCCATGGGTGTACCAGGGTTGTAAAACACCCTGGGTTGTTTTTTTAATAAAACCCCACCCCACCAAGATTCTATTGGGCAAAAGTGGGCTCTATTGGGCGAAAGTGGGCTCTATTGGGCGAAAGTGGGCTCTATTGGGCGAAAGTGGGCCTTATTGGTATTTAATACTTCAAGCAAATTATGCTTAGATAACAAACATTTGTGGTTTTTTAAGTTTATAAATCATCATAAAGCAAATCAGTTCTTTACCAGCAACTTCTGCATCTTTTGACTGCCTGTTTTCCACCTTGGGGTTTGTACACAGTAAACTACACAACAGATTAGGAGTAGAAAAGGCAAAAAAAATTGATTAGGTGTCATCAAAAATCCTCAAATGGAGCAAGGATGAAGATTGGTGAAACAAAAAATTCTTGCTCTTCTTAGTTGTGGTAAAGTTGTTAATTTACAGGTTAGCCTTTCTGTCACACACAAATATGATGGTCTAACCTATGTTGAGCAATAATGCAGAGAATGGATTGTCATTTATTTTAATTTTCAAAAAGATTTTAGTTATTTTCAACTGTAACTTTCTCAAATACATACCATACCAATAGTTTGAAAAATTAATAGATTATCATGCTACTGGTAGTTGCAAATTGATGGATCATTTTCTTTATATGGAATATACTTGTTCCTACCTGCTCTTTTATTTCACAAGTGAATAGTTACACCTGGAGTTACAGTACACTTTTGGCAGATGTAAGAACCTAGTACAAAAAACAATATTTACAATATACTGTTGGCAGATAAAAAATAAAGTTTTGCAGAAAAGATCTGATTTTCCACTTCCATATTTGCATCACTTTAGTGGGCTACAAATTCATATTTGAATAGAAACTCAGTCTGTTTCCTATAAGAAAATGACAGGTTTTAGTAAGTTGAAGTTCATTAACATCAGTTGAATAATGTTGAATCATATTCACTATTAAAATTGGATCATAATTTTTTGAATTGCAACCAAAAATATAAAAAAATCCACTTCACTAAAAAACCCCAAGGTTTTTATTGTAAAAACTAAAAGCCTGGGTGGGTAAGTGGATACCTAGCCGAGTATCTACCCAGTACAACCCTGGTGTGTACACCAAAGTATTCATCTACACAACCCTTTATAAATTTATGCTGGAGCCCTCAAACTATATGAAGGTAAAGTCCTAATTTTTATGTATAAAATTTAAATTGATATTTTTAGTATTTACTTTGTATTTGTAGCCCATAAAACCTACCTTTAAAGTTAAAAAAATTACATATGGTAAATGTAAAAATAATGCAAATAGAAAATAATTAAAATAGTTACAGTATAAATAATCATTCAGTAACATTTAACCTACCTAAACTACCAATTTTCAAACCACCCAAGCAAAGAATGCTGAAGAGAAATTACTTAAAAAAATAGTTAAGGGTGCATGCCTATGCCTATGTCAAGGCCTAAATCAAATACCTCTGAACCTGTTGGATAGTTGGCCATACAAAGGCTCTTCCACCTGGCACTAATAATGGCTTCCCGAGGCAACATCCTGAAAACATTTAATTAATATTTTACCTTGCAAAATCAGCGCAAAGCCCAAACTGCTGTATTGCTGAACTACTTTAAAGCAACTATAGTAGCCTAAGGGATCCTAGATGTTAACCTAATTAGGACTAAGCTAATTGTACAGTTGTTTTATCTTATGCCAGTAATCATATACTCTTTATAGTAATCTAAGCCCTATCAGTTCATAACCATAAAGTGCACTAAGAAGCTGCAATTAAGCCAAAAAGTGGACTGAATTCATACTTTTCATATGGTAATCTATCATCAGTTTAGGTATACAGTCTATCTACTGGCCCTATGGTAGTCTACAGGTTTGGAAAAATTTATGTAAACAGTGAGTATGGCAATAAGGCTTATAAATCATGAAGGCAGCAATTCCATAATTAAGCACAATTCTTTTGTCCAATGACAATTACATTATTGAATACAGTTTACTAAGACTTAAACTAGCTGCCTTCCAATACTAGTTAAAGTTAGGGTTGTCAATTTTCTATCTATACTATAGAATTAAAAATTTAGACCTATGGGACCATCACTCCATCAGGATTGCCAGAGGTTTAAAAGTATATCTTTAAAGATTTTCCTTTTCATGGGCTAATGCAGCCACACTTAGATTATTAAATAAAACTTCTTTATATATTAATTTCATTAATCCCTAATACTGAAAGACTAGGTATTTATGTGGGAAACTTTTATCTGGTTTACCCTCAGTAAGATCAGAGTCACTATTATTATAGCTATGAAAGTGTCGAGAGAGGCGAGCTCAAGCTCTCAGTCTCACACAGTGACATTATCATGTGCTTCTATTAAATGTAAAAATTAGAATGGTGTTTCATTAAAATTAATATACCAGTACACTACTTTCCCTTTTGAACACCCAAACATTAAGAAAACTCAAGTTCAAAAGTATGCTTTCAGAGAGAAACTCCAAAAATGCAAAAAAAAAATTTATATTTAGCTACTTTCAGTTTTCATAAAAATATGAATGGGTTGCACTAGCAACTAATTACAGGTCAGTGTTGTTATTGTTGGTTAGCCAATCAGCCCACCTTGATCGAGCAAGCCAGCAGCACGCAGGTAACCAATCACCCTCTCCGGAGTGGACCAGAGGTTCAGCGCACTAGTGATGTTGTGTTGTGTTCGTTGTTGTGCTAGAGTGGTACAGTCTGTCATAATGTGTTCAATTGTTTGTGGTGTGTCCTGGCACAGGTGGCAGGTGTCACTCGATCCAATCTGCTCAGGCTGGTCTCTGACCTGTCAATGGGTGGTGACTTCACACCTAGGACCGCATTCAGACTGAGTCATGTCAGTGCTTTGTGGGTTAGGTGTGTGTGTACGAGTTTTCTGTGCTGTGATGATGTCTGTGGGGCATGGTATGGAATGGAGTGTTTGGTTATAATGTCTCTCTGATGTTACCTTAATGGTGCGAGGTGTCGGTGCATGATTGTACATGTAGTGGCAAGGGTGTTGTGGGTTAGTTGTCACTGCTGCCATGAATTGTGTTTCCCTCATGTCTAAATGTTCCCTAATTTTCAGTATTTTTGTTTCTGTGTGCAGGTGTTCTATTGGTGTTGTTTGAGTACATACTGTAATGATATGAAGTGCATTGTTTTGTATTGTCTGTAAGGTGTTTGTGTGTGTGTTTGAGATAATGGGTGCCCAGCATGGGCTAGCATAGTCCATAACTGAGTGAATATATTGTTTGTATATGAGTGATGTTGTTTTCTGCTGGTGTCCAAAGTTTGTGCCTGTTAATACCCTAAGCGTGCTCCCAGGGCTGGACCTATACAGGTCAGTGTGTTCATTATCTGTGTTCAGCAAAGTTCTTGAAAAAATTGTAAAAAGTAGAATGCAATGATACAGTGATCCCCCAACGTACATGAGGGCTCCATTCCTGAAAAAGCTCATGCAGCATGAAATCCTGCAGGTTGGAACTATCTCACCATAATATAAATGGGGTTAGGGGATAAAAGTTTTAAAAAATCGTGTATAAAGTAATTTTTACCTGAATAAAAGCTTTTAAATCATTGTACAATAAATACATATATAATAATAACACTGGTATACATCAATTTTGCTGTCAAGGGTTTTGTAAGTGATTCTTATAGAGGTTTTCCTGCTGATTTCGAATCTGCAATCCGTTTTTCTCAATCAGCTCAGGTTATCCGGCTATGGCCTCATAAGTAAAATAGAATTTTTCGTGATTTTGTCAAAGCAGAATTGGAACAGTAACATCTATCATCACTTGTTTCACTTGTATAATATCTTTTTTTACTTTTCAGGCATATAGATAAAATATTTCATAATGAATAGAGCATGTAAAAATGATCCCAATAGATTCTGCTACATATGTGGGATGGTTACCATGCCAAATAACCAGTCCCAAATCACTAAATTTGTGAAGACAATGTATAGAGCATACTTTGGAATTAAGCTAAGGGACCAGGACAAAAATTTCGCCCCTCATATGTGCTGCAAGACATGCATTGAAAATTTGAGAAGATGGAGCAAAGGCAGAGTGAAATCTTTGCCTTTTGGAATTCCCATGATTTGGAGAGGAAAGGAAAGGATCACGTGACAGATTGCTATTTCTGCATGACAAACCTCCAAGGTGGGCTTATAAATTTATTTTTCTTAAATATTTTGAAATCCTTGTATGAAACTTGACATAATATTCACCATAATGTAATATTCACCATATATAGCATAATATTCACCATAATGGTAATCATACATTTACATATACATATTGTTATAGAAAATACATTTACACATACATATTGTTATACAAGTTACATTTACATATACAATGATTGTATATTTTCTTTCTTTTTCATTCATATTGTCCCCGAAGGGACAATATGAATGAAAAAGAAAGAAAATATACAGACTCCATCGACCTATTTCATATCTTACAGACCGCAGCCTTCCCTCACGAGCCGCCACTGTCTGAATGCTTCATCTATTTCATATGCAAGTTTTATATCCATGTTTCTGTGTTTCTATTTTCAGGAGTTAACAAGAAGAATAAACACATCGTTGTATACCCTGACATTCCTTCTGCTATGAGACCTGTACCCCATGGTCCTGGAATTCCAATACCCGACCCACCTCAAACCCTGGACTTCGATGATTCTGATGATGAATCAATGACCAATGCCAATGACCAGTCCCAGTCGTATATACCTCAAAATACCACTTCAAATGAGCCGAGGCCTCTCAACCAGGCCAAACTTAATGATCTTACCAGGGATTTAGGACTTTCCAAATTAGCTGCCGAGATCTTGGGCTCACGACTTCGAGAGGACAACTTGCTGGCTCCGGGAACAACATTCTCCTGGTATAGGAAACGAGAGGAAGAATTCCGCAAGTTTTTTGCAGTGCATGAAAATACCTCTTCCTTAGTGTACTGCTGCAATGTTGAGGGGCTAATCGAATCCTTGGGCCTGCCATATAACGCATCAGAATGGAGGCTATTTATAGACTCATCTAAACGAAGTTTGAAAGTAGTACTTCTCAACATTGGGAATAGGGTTGCATCAGTCCCTGTAGCACATTCCATACAACTTACTGAGAGCTACGATAACATGAAAATTTTACTGGATGCTCTCGTATACGACCAACATAACTGGAGGATCTGTGGAGATTTGAAGGTAATACTAATATCATAAGTAAATTATTGCTATTGACTATGTTGTTTTTCCAGGTTATTTGAGAGCGTATAAGAACACAACTTCCCCACAGAAGTGATACAGTCCAATGCATAGATTTTTTTATCTGATAGAACAAATTCTCTAAATTCTTTAAATATTTTCATTTTTTTTCAGATTGTGGCATTTGTATTGGGAATGCAAGGGGGATACATGAAATACCCATGTTTCCTCTGCAAATGGGATAGCCGAGCGGATGAGAAGCACTATGCACAGCGTGAATGGGCATCCAGAGAGAATTTTGAACCTGGGTCGCATAATGTCGTTTCAGTGCCCCTTGTACCACCAACAAAAATTTTGCTCCCACCACTTTATATTAAGCTGGGCTTGATGAAAAATTTCATCAAATCAATAAATAAGGAGGGTTCAGCATTCCGATATCTCGAGAGTAAATTTCCTCATATATCTGATGCTAAACTAAATGCTGGGGTTTTTGATGGTCCTCAAATTCGAACTTTGATCAAGGATACTCAGTTCGAAAACGCAATGACTCCAACTGAGAAAAATGCCTGGCAGGCATTCAAATCAGTTGTCATTGATTTTCTTGGCAAGCGTAGAAGTCCAGAATACGAGTCCATTGTCGAAAACTTGATGGAAGCTTTCAAAGCTCATGGGTCACGCATGTCCATAAAAATGCACTTTTTGTGGTCCCACTTGGACTATTTTCCTGAAAATTGCGGGGATTATAGTGAGGAACAGGGTGAATGATTTCACCAAGATATCAAAATAATGGAAGAGAGGTACCAGGGAAACTGGGATATCAATATGCTGGCGGACTATTGCTGGTGTTTGAAGCGAGACGTGCCCGAAGAAAAAAACAGACGGAAAGCCAAAAAAACTTCATTCCTTCCTCAATAAACTTTTTTCCATATTCAGTGTATGAATAAAAGTATTTATTCACACAATGTTTTCATTTTTCATGAGTGTTCTTATAATATTACTCGTATCTACAGTGTTTAAGCTAAAAAAAATCAATAAATTTGGGGATAAAATTGGACTTATAATAAATGGCCAATAGAGAAAAAACCTGACCTGACTGAGGAAAACCAATGTCATTTTCGAATTCAGCATGGTTGAATTATATAATATGAGTTGAAAAAACCCTCACAGCAGACAAAAAAATTTCATATGCATACCAGTGTAATATTGGATGTAAAATAATATATAGCAAGTAGTATACAGTGATCCCCTAACCTGCATGAATTCAAAGATAAGATGAAGACATTTCACTACCCTTTTTCTGATCTGTACAAACTAAGATTTGAAGATAGATCAGCACAAATTTTTTAAAATTGTTGTAAATACTAAGAAATGACAACACTTTTTCACACACGTGATATGATACACTACTTATGCATATGATACATACAATATGTATGATAGCTGCACATATGATATGCATGATATTTTAGCATTTGCAGCTGGCAGCAACATGCCCAGTAGCGCATCTCTTCTATGACTGGCTAGTTTATAAATATAAAGTCATCTTTCTCATGCTCCTCTGAATTGTTACATTATTTTTATAGTGATGTTTTTGAATTAAACAGTGATTGTAAAATTATTTAAAAGCTTTTATTCAGTAAAAATTACTTTATACATGATTTTTTAAACTTTTATCCCCCTAACCCCATTTATATTATGGGGAGATAGTTCCAACCTGCACAATTTCATGCTGCATGAACTTTTTCAGGAATGGAACCCTCATGCAGGTCTGGGGATCACTATAAATAGTAAAAACTTGTAAAAAATAAAATTTCAAAAACATCATTATAAAAATAATGTAATAATCCACAGAAGCATCAGAAAGATGACTCGATATAAACTAACCAGTCATACAAGAGATGAGCTACTAGGTACGTTGTTGCCAACTGCAAATGCTAAAGTATCATAGTATTGTACACGTAAGTATTGTATTGTATCATATAGTACATATAAGTATCATATCATATATATATATATCATCTTGTACATGTAAATATCGTAGGTATCATACTGCATATGCGAAAAAGTGTTGTCATTTTTTAGTATTTACCACAATTTTAAAAAAATTGTGCTCATTGAAAAAGGGTAGTGAAATGTCCTTGTCCTATCTCTGAATTTGTGCAGGTTGAGGGATCACTGTATTTAGAATCCTACAACTTTTCATCTCCAAATGAATATGGCTTCTGTAATAATAAAAAAACAGAAATGGCTATTTTAAATCTTATGGAAAAGGCAAATACACTAAACACTCACTAATTCAATATCATGTGCACACATTTCACCTCATAATTCAATAGATTTCATGATTTTTACTGCACATATGTTTTATGGAAAAACTATATGCGCTCACAATATGGTATCATATGTGGTACATTTATTTCATAATTAAATATAAATTATTAATTAATTGAATTAAATATCTATACAAAAATGCCTCGGGATTGGTGACATAGCCTATTGGGAATGAAATAATAATTGCCATACGTACAAAGAACCTGTATGTATGAATCAGCCTCACATAGCAACAAGAAAACTCAATTTATTGTTTAGTCTACCAAAGAGAAAGTAGACCAAACAAAATTTTGCTAGAATGGCAAATAATACACCAGAACCAAGGAACGGCTCTCAGGGCTGTTTATGTTACAGTGAACGCTTTAAACAGGGAAGACGTATAAAGTTTTCCCTCTAGTTCTGAGTGAATTCCTTATAATATAAAACCTAGTGACTATAAAAGGATAGGCCTATTCCTTCAGGGGTTTATATAGTGACTGCCTATATTAATTACCTTAAGTAAATTCGCCACGTAACTCCATCGTGGCGGCCCTACACCGAAAATGATCGTAACGCCCTACATCGAAGCAAACCAAGGACCCAGCAAAATTAAGGTGAGGCAATTTCAGTTTTTATTAACATAAGGCTTCCCAACTCCCAACGCTAGAATTACCGTAATCACTTAAATATAAAAAGGTCCTTTAACAACCTACATATTTATAACTCTCTAACGAAAAAGCATAGGGCTTTTGTCGGTAACCCTCCACTGAAGTCTGTTGGAAATTTCCAACGGATGAGGGCACAGGCAATCAACCCATAGCCCTATATAGTTTTTTCATATGGTGGCCCTGTGTATGGGGAACTAACCCCTCTACAATTTACACTGACACGCAGTGGCTAGGCTTACCTCATTGGCCTAACCCCAATTTCAACCGTAACCCCACTATAGTTTTTTCATATGGTGGCCTAAGCAACTAGGAACCGATTCCTTTACCTTTACACTAACCGAAAACAAAGGCTTGTTCATTTAACAGGCATAACTTAATTTAGGTCCTATAAAAAAATAGGCCCACAACATTAAGCCTATTTAATAGGTCCTACTCTTCAAACTAAAAACAAAGCCTTGTTAATTTAACAGGCTTAACTCATTTAAGGTCCTATAAAATAATAGGCCCAAACAAAAGCCTATTTGGTAGGCCCAACAAATAGGTCTATATAGTAGGCCCACCTAACTTTACATTACATAATAGGCCTACCTCTTAAAGTAGGCCTTACTCTTTACACTCAAGGCCTATCCTAATTAAAAACACTAAATTTATAATTGAACCTGTGGTGTAGGTTATAAAATTTATTTCAGCAATTTAACTTACTCATAAGACTCATTAACATCACAAAATTCGACTCAGACCTGTAACATCACAAAATTCGACTCGAACTGTAACATCACAAAGACCTAAAGCAATTGCACGAATTCAAACCTACACCCACCTAACACCTATTCGTGACCCTATTCCAAGTCCTATTTGACATATAGGCCCAACCTATTCCAAGTCCTATTTGACATATAGGCCCAACCTATTCCAAGTCCTATTTGACATATAGGCCCAACCTATTCCAAGTCCTATTTGACATATAGGCCCAACCTATTCAAGTCCTATTTGACATATAGGCATACCAAGTCCTATTTGACATATAGGCCCAACCTATTCCAAGTCCTATTTGACATATAGGCCCAACCTATTCAAGTCCTATTTGACATATAGGCCCAACCTATTCCAAGTCCTATTTGACATATAGGCCCAACCTATTCCGAAGTCCTATTTGACATATAGGCATACCAAGTCCTATTTGACATATAGGCCCAACCTATTAAGTCCTATTTGACATATAGGCCCAACCTATTCAAGTCCTATTTGACATATAGGCACAACCTATTACAGACAAGGCTTGATATAAGGGTCTCAAATGCAACGTTTGAGGGTCTTTACTCAGCCAAATTGGTTAACCTAACCCAAAACCCAAAACCCAAAAATAAAACCCTATAACAAAATACACATTTACACACACACACACGTACGGTACAGTATATAAATATATACATACGACTTCAAACATCCAATTCTTCTTTTAAAAGAAGAAACACAACAGATTTCATTAACAGACACAAACATTCCTCGCAAACAGATTGGATTCCTTCAAAACCCCAAACCTTCCAGACCTACCTGTAGGATACACAACATTTACTCATTCATAACTACGGGTATTAATTTCATTGGAGTGGTGAATCCAAGTTTTGAAGACCAACTGGATTCGGAGGAATGATACACACACACACACACACACACACACTACTCTTTCATGTGTCTCAAACACAACAACCTGTCTAAACATAACCAAGGATCGGAGAGTAAAAGCTTTTATTGCTGCGCTCTGATTCTGTGCACATAATTTTGTGCCAAAAATTATATGGTTAGACAGTGACACGTACAAACAAACTACTCTACTCCAAAGGGCCTTGGCCTACCTTGGCCATAGCCCAACAAATTCATCAAAGGGCTGATGGCCTACCCTTGGCCATAGCCCAACAAATTCATCAAAGGGCTGATGGCCTACCTTGGCCATAGCCCAACAAATTCATCAAAGGGCTTGGCCTACCTTGGCCATAGCCCAACAAATTCATCAAAGGGCTGATGGCCTACCCTTGGCCATAGCCCAACAAATTCATCAAAGGGCTGATGGCCTACCCTTGGCCATAGCCCAACAAATTCATCAAAGGGCTGATGGCCTACCTTGGCCATAGCCCAACAAATTCATCAAAGGGCTGATGGCCTACCCTTGGCCATAGCCCAACAAATTCATCAAAGGGCTGATGGCCTACCTTGGCCATAGCCCAACAAATTCATCAAAGGGCTGATGGCCTACCTTGGCCATAGCCCAACAAATTCATCAAAGGGCTGATGGCCTACCTTGGCCATAGCCCAACAAATTCATCAAGGGCTGATGGCCTACTTGGCCATAGCCCAACATATTCATCAAGGGTCTTGTGGCCTCCTTGGCCAGAGACCAAACAACATGGTCTTGTGGCCTCCCTTGGCCAGAGACCAAACAACATTGGTCTTGTGGCCTCCCTTGGCCAGAGACCAAACAACAAGGGTCTTGTGGCCTCCTTTGGCCAGAGACCAAACAAAAAGGGTCTTGTGGCCTCCCTTGGCCATAGGCCAAACAACACAAAAACAGTACAGGATTCAAAGCCCCAAGCCCTCCAGATCTACCTGTGGAGGAGTAAATTTACTCCACTAAAACTACGGGTATTGACTAGTCTGAAGTGGTAGGAGGTTTGAATACAGTACAAACTCTTTCTAATTCTCCTAAATTAAATGAACAAATAACAAAAGACAACAATGGGAACATTGAACCAAACAATTACACGAAAACACTTGGA
This sequence comes from Bathynomus jamesi, assembly GCA_023014485.1. Taxonomy (NCBI): domain Eukaryota; kingdom Metazoa; phylum Arthropoda; class Malacostraca; order Isopoda; family Cirolanidae; genus Bathynomus; species Bathynomus jamesi. The sequence goes on along the minus strand of JAJOZX010005784.1, from coordinate 128,499 downwards.
ATGCTTTGGTTTTTAAAACAGAATTCCGAACACGATGACACTCTTTGCACAAAGAGTTATAACTTAAATCCAAATGCCGATACAAAAAGACAAGTGCTTTCAGAATCATCCAAAATTTTCGACCCCATTGGATTATATTTACCAGCAACCATAAGATCCAAAATCCTTTTGCAAGACTTATGGAAAAAGAAAATTGATTGGGATGAACCACTTTCAGTGGAAGACCAACTTCATTGGAAAAAATTAGCCACAGACTTGAACAAAGTTCAAGACATCTACGTACCAAGATGTGCTGGCTACAGATTGAAATCGCAAACACTACACATTTTTACAGATGCCAGCACACAAGCTTAGGGTGTTGTGCCTATTTAACAAGTGAAAATGAAAGTAACTTGGTTTATTCAAAGGCAAAAGTGGCACCCTTAAACCAAAAGAAAACTGTACCACAACTTGAATTATTAGCTGTCTCATTGGGAGTTAAAACAGCAGACTTTCTTTCACAAGTGTATAAAGAAGTTGACATAACAAACATTTACTTAAGGACAGACAGTCAAATTTGTCTAACATGGGTGACCAACACAGATACAACTTCTTGCAAAAATATTTGTGAAAAACAGACTAACAGAAATCAAAACTGCAAACACAAACCTTGGTATCAAATTTAGGTACATAAAAACAAAAGAGAATCCTGCAGACTTTTTGACAAGAGGGCTCTCTTACAAGCTGTTGAAAACAAATAAAATCTGGTATGAAGGGCCCGAATGGCTAACATGTGAGGATCTTTGGCCAGCCAAAGTAGTTAACCTCACACTCAACTCTACAACAACTGAAAAGATCACTGAGGACAAACCTATATTTGACTATCACCTTTATTCAGACCTCAACAAACTCTTGAGAATTACAGTCTATTGCTGCAAGTTTGTCAATAGCTACCTTCTCAAACACTGTCCTCAGAAAGCCTTTTCTAACTTAACAGAAACTGCAACAAAATACTGGCTCAAACAGATACAAGCTTCAGAATTTGACAAGGAGTTGAAGTATCTTAGGTCCAGTACACATTAAACAAAGGTATTCCTTCACTTGTCATGGATCTAAATCTGTACCTGGATACAGAGGGTCTGATAAGGTGTAAAGGAAGGCTTAACAAGTCAACTTTGACTTACAACTCTAAGCACCCAATTCTTCTTCCAAGGAGAAATCACTTCACAAAACTCATCATCAGGGATACCCACAACAAAATACACCACATGGGAGTCCCACAAACCCTGACAGAGCTGAGAAAAACTTACTGGCTACCAAAGGGTAGAACTGAAACAAAGAAAATTTTAAACACATGCATTCCTTGTAAACGTATCCATTCACGACCCTTTAAGACCCCAAGCCCTCCAGACCTACCTGTGGAACGAGTAACATTTACTCGGCCATTTGAAACCACGGGTATTGACTACACTGGAGCGGTAAATGTGAGTTTTGGAGACAAAATGGATTCAAAGGAATACAAAGTGTACATTGTACTCTTCACCTGTGCTGCCACACGTGCCATATGTCTAGACATAGTAGAAGATCTGACAGCAGAAGCTTTTATTGCTGCTTTCAGACGATTTTGTGCACACAATTCTGTACCCAAAACTATATGGTCAGACAATGCCACATACTTCAAATCTGGTGAAAGAATTATTCATCAGATTTGTGACAGTGAAACAGTACAAACTCATTTAACCAAACACAACATAACCTGGAAGTACATTCCTGTTAATACACCATGGTATGGTTCAATTTGGGAAAGAAACATACAAACTGTAAAGAACTGCCTTAAAAAGACTATTGGGACAAAACATCTACAACTTTTTGAACTCATGACTATTCTGTCAGAAATTGAAAATGTTGTCAACAACAGACCATTAACTTATGTGGGAGATGGTATTAATGAGCCAGAACCTCTCACACCAAACCACCTAATTAAGGGAGAAACAGTAAACATGTTACCAGAATCTGAACATAACAGTACAGAGGATCCAGATTGGGAAATAGGACACAAAGAACTCAACACAAAATACCAACATTTGACACAAATCAAGACTCAATTTATAACAAAATGGAGAGAAGAATACTTAACAAGTCTTAGAGAAAGACATAAACAATTAACAAAACAAAGTTGGAATGATTCAGTCAAAATTGGGGACATTGTGTTGATACATGACAAGACACCAAGACAACATTGGTCAATGGGAAAAGTCTTGGAACTCAAAACTGGTGAAGACGAAGTTACCAGGGTTGTAAAACTGAAAACAGCAACTGGTGAGACCACCAGAGATATCACATTACTATATCCTTTGGAGTGTGGGGCTAAATTAGAACCATTACCCCAAAGGATGGATCAGGATACTATTGGGGAGGAATCTCTCAATGTGCCTGATGTAACTCAGACTAAACCAGACAGGCCTCAAAGAAAGACTGCTTTGAAAGCCAGAAAACTTTTACAAGAAAAAATTAAGACTGGTGACTTATAAACCTTACACAAACTGAGCAAAGTTAAAATGCTTAATAACTTTACTTTAATCCCATAAATTTCCTATACCTAAAGGGAGTCAAACTGATTGACATAACTTTAACTAAACTTGAGAAGTTGGCCTCTTGAACTTTCCTATTTGAATAGGTCTTGAGTAACCTCTCTTCCTAAATTTCTACTTCATTCTTTTGATTTATTTTTTTTACATGTTTACACAGTTTGTCAAAAAATTTTGATCTATAACATACAAATTTTTCTCCGGCCCCCCCCCCAGTATATGGAAAAACTATACGCGCTCACAATATGGTATCATATGTGGTACATTTATTTCATAATTAAATATAAATTATTAATTAATTGAATTAAATATCTATACAAAAATGCCTCGGGATTGGCAACATAGCCTATTGGGAATGAAATAATAATTGCCATACGTACAAAGAACCTGTATGTATGAATCAGCCTCACATAGCAACAAGAAAACTCAATTTATTGTTTAGTCTACCAAAGAGAAAGTAGACCAAACAAAATTTTGCTAGAATGGCAAATAATACACCAGAACCAAGGAACGGCTCTCAGGGCTGTTTATGTTACAGCGAACGCTTTAAACAGGGAAGACGTATAAAGTTTTCCCTCTAGTTCTGAGTGAATTCCTTATAATATAAAACCTAGTGACTATAAAAGGATAGGCCTATTCCTTCAGGGGTTTATATAGTGACTGCCTATATTAATTACCTTAAGTAAATTCGCCGCATAACTCCATCGTGGCGGCCCTACACCGAAAATGATCGTAACGCCCTACATCGAAGCAAACCAAGGACCCAGCAAAATTAAGGTGAGGCAATTTCAGTTTTTATTAACATAAGGCTTCCCAACTCCCGATGCTAGAATTACCGTAATCACTTAAATATAAAGGTCCTTTAACAACCTACATATTTATAACTCTCTAACGAAAAAGCATAGGGCTTTTGTCGGTAACCCTCCACTGAAGTCTGTTGGAAATTTCCAATGGATGAGGGCACAGGCAATCAACCCATAGCCCTATATAGTTTTTTCACATGTTTCAATGTTTGTTGTATATATACTAAACTACTAAAGTATCAGATCATCCCATAAGTAATGTCATTTTTTTTAACTTTATTTCCAAATGAAAATAAAACTATATCAAAATAAATTTTAATCAATTATATATTTTCCTTCACTTTCTGATTCTCTGCCACCTCTCTACAAGCATTTCAATTCCATTGATAAAATTCCTTTCCTTTAGTTTAGAAGCAAAAAACTCAGAGAGAGCAATGTTGATAACCTCAAAACTTTTGAGTTCTTTCCCATCAAGATAGTTTTGAAGACTTCTGAATAGGTGCTAATATGATGGTGCAAGGTCTGGTGAATACAGAGGATGTGAAATTTTTTCCCAACCAAGCTGTTCTTTTTTGGCAGTGGTGATTTGAGCAGTATGATGATGTGCATTTTTGAAGTTTAGCACTAAGGATCCAGAACTTAAGTGCTCCTTCTAGGCAGACAATCCAGTGTTGTGCACGAATCCAAATTTCTTGAAGCATTGCCAGTGTGTACCCTTTTCTTGCAGCTTTGGCTAATAAACCTTTAATTAAGCTATTGCTGGTGGCCCCCACCTCTAGGTCTGGCTTGGTGGAGGAGCAAGTTGCTCATCTGGTACCATCCTGAGCCAGGCATCCAGTCTTCTCTTGAAGACTTCAACTTTGACCCCCATTACGTTTCTGAGGTCCTTTGGGAGCTGGTTGAAAAGTCTTAGTCTCCTGACAACCAACCTATTTTCCTTCAGTGTTGAGGAGGTCCCTTGTCGGAACTTTAATTTGGGAACACTTCACATTCTGCCTCTCCTATTTTCCAGTGTTGTTTGAATGGTAATTGGGTTGTTTTAGGTTTGGTACCAGTTTTTTAATCATTTTCCATATGTAGATTATGGTGTACCTCTTCTTCTTTCCAGAGAGTAGATTTAGTTTACATAGTCTTTCCCAGTAGTTGAGTTCTTTGCAGCCATCAATCTTGGCTATGAAATGTCTTTGCATTTCTTCTAGTTTATTAGTTTCTTCCTTTTTATATGGGGATGTCAAAACTGAGCAGTATTCAAGTTTTGGTATAATCAGTGTTTTTAGCAGGGGAATCATTACTGTCCTGTCCCTTCTCTTGAACATTCTTAGTACCTGTCCTGCGACTCTTTTTGCTTTATTTATCACTATCTGATTTTGTGTTTCGAATTTCGCATCATCTGTCATTATTACCCCCAGATTGATCACTTTCATGCTTCTCTCAATTTCCTGTCTATCTGGAGCATAATATGCAGTCTGTTTAAGTTCCTCTTTTCTACCATATCTCAAGAGCTGAAATTTATCAGTGTTAAATGACATGTTGTTTTCTTCTGACCATTTGTATATCTTGTTCGTGTCCCTCTGCAAGGCCTCCACTTCATTTACATCGCTGATTTTTCTACTGATCTTTGTATTATCTGCAAAAGATGTTACTATTTTGTTGCTGTTTACTCTGCTGTCTATGTCTGTTAGCATGATAATGAACAGGAGTGGGGCCAGTACTGTCCCTTGTGGTACTGAGCTGCGTACTTCCGATTCTGATGATGATATACCTTGAATTTTGATGACCTGCAAACATTCTCTGAGGAAGTTGTAGATCCATTTTCCTACTTTGCCTGTTATTCCCATATATTTCTTATGTACTATTATACCATAATCACGTTTGTCAAAAGCTTTAGCAAAATCTGTATATATAACATCATAGTTGTCATTGCCTTCAAGTGCATCTAGGATATTGTTGTAGTGTTCTGTTAGTTGTGATAGGCATGATCTACCTGATCGGAATCAATGCTGATTTTTGTTGAATCTTTCCCGTGTCTCCAGGAAACCATAAATTTTCTCTAACTATTCTCTCAAATACTTTGGTGAGGCGAGACGTCAATGACACTGGTCTATAGTTCTTTGCTTGAGATCTGTTCCCTCCTTTATATATAGGGAATGTTTGCTCTTTTCAAGATGCTCAGTATTTCCCCAGTGTCTAGGGATCTTCTCCATATCCAATATAAAGGTGTAGCTATTTCATTTTTACAGTTTCTAATCAATAATGCGTTCCAATTGTCCAGACCTGCAGCTGAATGTGGTTTCATTTGTCCTATAGCTCTCGCTACATCTTCTGGGGTAAAATCAAAGTCTGTTATAAACTCTCCTTGCAATTCCTCTTCAAAGAATGCATCTATGTCAGGAATCACTTTGTCACTTTTTGGGGTACTGAAAACTGATTCGTATCAGGCTCTCAATGTTTCAGATATTTCTTTTGGATCATTGGTTAGTTCATTATTTCTCATCCTTAAGGGGCCAATAGCAGCACACATTTTTGTTTTCCTTTTTGCATAGCTGTAGAAGTATTTTGGATTTTCCTTTATTGTTTCTACCACCTTTTCCTCTTCCTTCTCTGTATGGTCCTTAATCAGGGGCTTGTATTTTCCTATCAATACCCTCCAGTTTTTCTTGTATTACTTTCCTGTCATTTTCTCCACAGTTGCCTAACTTCATCTCCACTCTCTTTCTTTTGCAGAATAGTCCTCTCTTTTGCCTCTCTAGCCAGCTCCTCTTTCCTTTTGGCTGTGATTTCAGAGCATATTTTTCTAAATTTCTCAACATTTTTTCTTCCAAGGTTGTTAGCATTTCTTCAGTTGTTTTATTCTCAAAAATTGTTCTCCACTCTATTTGGGCCATGTGCGATCTGATTGCTTCCCAATTTATATTCTTGGAGTTTAAGTTAAAGGCCCCAAATTTGCTTCTTTCCTCAATATGTGTGTGGTCTTTTAATGCTGTTGTCATATTTGTTGATATCTTGATTAAGTTGTGGTCTGAGATAATGGTTGGGGTTATTTTTATATCAGCAATCAAGTTCATGTTATTCGTGAATACCAGATCTAGGCAGTTATTTTTTCTGGTATTTTCTGTTATCTCCTGTGTCAGTATAAACTCATTTGTGAGAGTAATCAACATTTTTGCTTGCTCCTAGTCTTCTCTTGTGCCCCCCTTGTCCTGGTATATATATATATATATATATATATATATATATATTATATATATATATATATATATATTTCCTATCCACCTTTTTGTATTTTATAAATGGGAAGTTAAAGTCTCTGCAGATCATTATATTGGGGGATGGAGGGTTTATGGCCTTTATTAGCTTTCTGATGTCATCAATGGCCTCCAAGAATTTTTTGGTTGGGATGCTTGGAGGTCCATAGATGACTGTTACTATCACGTTTAATTTTTCTATTTTCACTGCTAGGAGCTCCACATAGCTGTTTGATTTACTTATCATCATCTCTGTCATATGACCTTCCTGTACATATATAGCACAGCCACCTTTACATCTCATCATTCTATCCACTCTTAGTAAGTTGAAGCCCTCCATATTTATCTCTTTCTTATCAATACAATGTTCACAGTTTTCACAATTTCCTTGGCAATCCTTAAGATGAGTTTCTGTGAGGTATGCGATGTCAGCCCTTGTTTTGTCCATAAATCCTTTCAGGTATGAAACCTTACTGAGTGATTGGTTTGGTCTTATCTCCTTGAATATTAGCCAGGACAATTTTTATGTTCTCTGTTTTTCATTGCCCCTTGTGCATTTCAATTTCATTTTCCTTCGATATCACTTGATGTTGCCCTATGATCCTCCACGAGAGATCCATTTCCATCTACTTGTAGGTACTGGTAGTTTCTTGCCCGGTATCAGTTTGGCTTGGGGGTTTCCAGCTGTGTCAGCTGCATGTAGATGACATTTAGCATCCGTAACGTGTCCACAATGTTGAAAAAAAAATTTTTTGTTCGCTTATTGTGTTCCTATTGTTATTGTTATTCCTATTATCATTTAAACTTTGTCCTTTCTTCTTTGAGTCCATCGGGAGATGCTGATTAGTAGCATTTTTTCCTGAATTTGCAGGTTCCATATTTTGCGTAAGTCCTGCAGATGTCCAGGTGGTAGAATTTGCATCTGTCTCCAAATTTACAATGACCATTATTATAGAAGAAATTGCATATTGGGGGATGTTCATATATACACTGTCCTCTTTTAAATCTGCAATTATCTTTTATATAATAGTTGCATATAATTCCTTCCCCATATTTACTCAGGGCCTTTGTTTTTTGCTCTTTATTGGGAGACAGTTTCACTCCATTTTCTTCATTGCCCTCTTCTCTTTTCCTATTTGTGCAATTTGTGTTGATGTCCTTTGTTACCCTGATACTATCTGTTGTCTTTACACTCTCTGTCACCTGCATGTTTTCGGCCTCGTTTTGTGACAGTATTTGATTTTTTTTTATTTTGCCTTTCTCCATTCCTTCTGTTTTCCACTGTTCTTTGTTCCCACTTTCCTCTTTCATTTTCTTCTCGTAGTCTCTTTCTGCTTTAAATAGGTACTGTAAAAGAGCTTAATTCAGTCAAGCAGTTTTTGCAGAAAAATTTTAGCCCATTAAGTTACTTTGCATTCATTATAAGGGAGATTTTTTCATCTCCCCATTCTAGGCATTTAAAATCAAAAAGTAGCTGACAAAACTCTCACCTCATTGCCCCTGTCTCATCTGTTGCATCAATGCAGATACCACAGAGTTGCAGGTATGTATTCATTTCCATGTTGCTGAGTTTACTCAAAATGGGGTATTATGGGAAGTATTGGATGGGGGATGACTCAATCTGAGTGAGGGAAAGAATTCTCTGTTACTCCAGGGGCTGGGGATGGGGGATGTGGCACACTGTATACTTCTCACTGATTGGTATTCTCAACTGTGGCTGCAGGGGATAATGGGGGGTTATTTGCAGGCACTTCAAAAGCCAGCCTTCCTCACAAAGAGAGACTCAGAAAAAATGCTGTATATATTAATTCACTGTGGCTGTGGCTGGCCTGCAGACATCACATACTAGAAATAGTGTTCGAAGCTGTTGTTTCGCATTCATTGCCTGCATCATCAGGACCTGATATTGCAATTTTCAAATGATTTAGAATGAAATGGTCAAAATTAGACAAAAAACTACAGAACAGCATTAGATGATCCAAATACCATACCCAATATTACTGATATAAAAGCAGAAGTGATTGAGTTTGCTAACACTCAACTTGAAGAACATCAACCTCATGACGATTACAAAGAATTGCTGGAACTGACAATCATTTTCCTTGGTGGAGTACCAAAGAGAGGAGTTTCATTCAGAAGACCAGCTGGCATTCACCGAGCAAGATGGATGGCAAAAGTCATTTATGCCACGAAAATTTGGTTGTTTAAAACAATTTAAATTAACACCCAGAGAAGAAAAAGGCCTTAGAGTATCTGCCTCTTTGCTGTACACACACACGTTAAATCCTGGTTTACAGCATCAGTTTCAGTTCTTGCTCCTCATCTCAATTTAGAGATGTTGAAGAAACTGCAACTGTACAAACTAAAAGATGAACGTATTGCAACTTGCCCTGAAGAAAATGATGAATCATTTATGGTATCTTTCAGAGGAGTTAACAGCATTTGCTTTCTTTGATGATGGCGTGCTACACCAAACTAAAAACCAAATGAAGCAAGCATTGCAAAATGGCACCGAACCAAATCCAGAGAAAAAAGCGGTTATTGACCCTGAAGTTATTGAAAACAGAGAACTGGAAGACTTTGTTGGTGCAAATACAAAAGAATTTTTTAATAGACTTGGTTTACCATCAATGTTTCTTAACACTTACGCTGCTCCCATCCTCATATGATGCTCAGGAAGTTTGTCGGAAGAATGCTCCCAGCATCATATGATGATCGCGTTATTTTTTTTATGTTTTCGCACAAAATCCCAATAAAAATAAATGATTTTGCATTTTAATGCTATTGATGACTCAGATATATTCATAAACCATCCGCAACAAACATACACACATACACACATGCATGCATGTACACATATGCACACATGTACACACATGTACACATAAACAAGCAAGTATTATGCTTACATTTGAGTTTTGAAGAATCTATGACTCAGATATATTCATAAACCATCCGCAACACACACACACACACACACACACACACACACACACACACACACACACATGCATGTATGCATATGCGCACATGTACACAAACGAGCAAGTATTATACTTACATTTGAGTTTTGAAGAATATACATTTTATTTGTCCTCTTGAAAAATAATTTTTATTCCTTTTCAAAAATAACTCCTTATAAAATAATTGTCCTTTTGGAAAATAATTGTTCATGAAATAAATATTATTTTGATAAATCTACACTTTCCATTATACTTATTTACAACATTGTTTTACACTTTTACTGAATTTAGTATTTAGTAGTTGGCACAGGTGTGGTAGAGAACAAAGCACTCAAGGCACAATGCAACTTTGCATTCCGGACACCAAGTAGAAACTTTTCTAACATGTTTTTCTCTTTGTGTTGTATGTGAGCATACATGACATTGTCGTTGACCTACAGGTCGAGATGGTGTTGGTGGAACTTGTTCCAGGTGATGCTTTTCAATGTAATTAGCTGAGAGAAGTCTGTCAGGAGCATTTGGTCTCACACTTTGTCTTCCAGGATGTGGGGATGTTATTTGAGCATACTTCGTGAGTAGTTGAGAGACTAATGTAAGATTGAATTCTCTCATTGAAATCTGCTTTTTCGTAGTTTTTTTGTAGAGTACAAAGGAATTGTAAAGAGAAATATCCAAAAGATGAAAGAATACCTTCTTATACCACTTCACAGTTTCCTAACGCATTCTACGCTGCTAATTTGCATATCAGATTTGTCCACCAGATGCATATTTTTGTTATAGTCCACAACAGCATCTGGTTTGAATTTTATTTCGTTTGTTCGACGATCAACCTTTCCTGAGTCAATCATGCTTCCACTGTGAATTGTTGTTAGCATATGCACATCTCTTTTATCAGTCCATTTTAGTGCTAATAAAGGTTTTGATTCCATCAGATGGCACTCTCCTTTTTTACTTGGGTGAAACTTGGGCATGTTTTTTCTATTTACTTTTACAGTTCCACAAGATCCTGTTTTATTTACATGCAGATATTTGCATAGTAATGGGCTCGTATACCAGTTGTCAGTATACAGAATGTGGCCTTTATTCAAATATTTAGCTAAAAGTGTCTTTACAATCGCTCCAGAATGTCCTAGTGGATCATTTGCACGTTTCATTCCCCCAATTTCTCATGCAAGACTGAACATAACGCTTGAAAACGTGTAAATTTTCATAAAATTCTACTCAACCATATTCCCAAGTTACCCACTAAATTCTGTTTATTTTGTAAGAGAAAATGTTTAGTTTGTAAGAGAAAATCTTTATTTATTAAGGGAAACAAAAATAATTTAACAAAATGGTGCTTGACTTGATTTATTTTACGTTAACAAATGGGGTAAATTTCCTGATTTTTTTGCGCACAGGTGGAAAGTACACGGTCAGGAATTGCGCATCCGAAGGGTTAATAAGAACTCTGAAGAGTGGAATGAAGATGACTGCTATAACAACATAAAACAAGTCAAGAAAAATTCAAGTTGTTAATGACAATGCAGAAAGAGGAGTTAGATTAGTTGATGAATACAATAAACTAATCACAAATGATGAAGAACAGAAACAGTATCTCTTCCAAGTGGTAAAGAAATATAGAGCTGCTCTTCCAAATAAAAACAAGAAGACAATATCATCATTAAGAAATTAAGAGTGAAATATAATGAACAAGAGATTACTATTATTACGGAAGTCTTATTATTATTACAGAAGAACTGTCAATTTGAAAATGTAGAGTGGTTATGATAGGCCTACCAGGGAACTTCCACTTAAAAAAAAAGGTAACGCACCATATGCTTTACCTCAAGGGTGGTGTGGAAACAGCATATATTTCTTATTTTGTGTCTGATTTTCAACTTATGGTAGCGACCCCTAAAAATTAATTTTTTTTATTTAAAATTTGCATGCATTACTTTTTTTACCAAATTAAACATAATTATATATACCTAATCGGATGGTGGCCTGAAAAAAAATTCCCAAAAAATTTTTTCGGTTAATTTTTTAATCACCCTAATATGTATGTATATCGATGTATATAGATACGTATATGTATGCTCTGAAATCTGTAAATTTTTGTATATAGCCTAAATAAATTTTATTCTTGAATCTTCTAAAACTTAATATAGTATGATATTGTTAAATTATGTACCAAAGTTAAATATAAAGGAATGAAAAATAATTTAAATTACTGCAGCTGATTTGTGATACTGTAAATTAGTGTTTTGTTTTCTTAGTGTTAGTGTCATTTAGGAAAAAAAAAAATAAAAATAAATAACAGAGAGAGAGAGAATTTATCAAAATCAGACTGTCCTCAGCAGTAGGTTAGGATTTAATATGTACTAGTTAGGATATATTGTCTATATTTGTAAATATGTGTGGTTGTGTTTGTATGTATATATGTATGTATTGATCAGGATTTGTAAGAGCTTATACATTACTATTAGTACTAAAAAAAAAACATTTATTAATATTTGTCGAAGTATTTATGGATGTTAATAGTTAAAGATTCAATCTAATCATTATTGAATTATATAAAGTGTGTGCGAGGTGTAAATAAAATATATTAACTAAATCTGCATATTTTTCTTAGATGCTTTAAAAAAAAAATTTTGTATTTTGTTTTTTCAATGAATGTGTTAAAATGTATTTATTAATTATTATTATTATTATTATAATAATTGTAATTTATTGAGATGTTTTAAAAAGTAGGTTGTGGAACTGTAAATTAGATAGGATGTTGAAGGAGAGAGAGAGAGAGAGAGAGAGTTACAAGGAGTTACAAGGAAAAGAAGTACCTCAAAAGGCCTTGCGGCCCATACCGAGGAGGTACCAATGGCAACGGGTGCCAGGGAAAATTTTGTCTTTCAAACTATGCTAGCAGTAGTAGAAAACTGGATAGAAAAGTAGAAGGCTCTCTCCCCACCCTCCGCTCCCTCCCTGCCAGAGGCAGGAGAGAGAGAGAGAGAGAGAGAGAGAGAGAGAGAGAGAGAGAGAGAGAGAGAGAGAGAGAGAGAGAGAGAGAGAGAGAGAGAGAGAGAGAGAGAGAGAGAGTGTTACAAGGAATTACAAGGAAAAGAAGTACCTCAAAAGGCCTTGCGGCCCATACTGAGGAGGTACCAATGGCAACGGGTGCCAGGGAAAATTTTGTAAAGTTTATTTTTCTTTCAACTATCCTAGCAGTAGTAGAACTGGATAGAAAAGTAGAAGGCTCTCTCCCCACCCTCCGCTCCCTCCCTGCCACAGGCAGGTACGGAAAAAGGTTGAAGAAAATACCTTGACCCTGGAAAAGTAGCCAAGGAAATTTTACAGGAAAGTGGAGAATAAATCAATAGCTCTATATTTAGCTTGCTCACAGACACCATGCAAGCGATCTCCTGCAGAGTTTTCTTATGTTTTAGTCTTAAACTATGAGAGTATTCAGTACTTTGTCTAGCCTATTTTTAAACACATTTACACTTTGACTGGAAACAACCTCTGAGGGAAGTTGGTTCCAGATATTAACTATTTTATAGGAAAAGAAATTTCCGCAGACTGAGGTCCTAAATGTCTTTACACACTCAAATAGTGTGCAAGATTTCGTCTACCCTTTTCTTGAACTGATCCACAGAGGAACTGTTCACAACTGAAATTGCCTCCTGATATAACCCAATAGTTTCTGGGCTTTCTTTTCCACCTCTACACACTGTTTCGTAAACTTAAGATCGCTGCTAATTAGCACACCCAAGTCCTTTTCTAAATCAGTCACCTCGATATTACTACCCAACATCGAGTAGTCCGACTTGGGATTGGCATAGCCAATGTGCATCACTTTGCATTTACCCAAGTTAAACGGCATTTGCCATTTTTTGGACCACTCTCCTATCCTACCTAGGTCCGCACGCAGTTCCTCGATCGCTTCGGGCGTCCCAACATTGGCCCTAAGCTTGGTGTCATCAGCGAATTTGGCGATCCGACTGACGATGCCACCGTCGATATCATTTATGTAAATGGTAAACAACAGTGGCCCCAAAACGGAACCCTGAGGAACCCCACTAGTGACCGAGGCCCAACCCAAACTAGCCCCTTTAATTACCAACCTCTGCCGCCTATTCCTCAGCCAGTTTTCAATCCACCTACCTATTTCCCCACCGATACCCAGCATGCGCACTTTCGCCATTAGCCGGCAGTGAGGTACCTTATCAAAGGCTTTCTGAAAGTCGAGATAAAGTATATCAATCGCCCTACTCTTATCATACTCACTCAACATGACGTGGAAAAAAATTTTGGAGATGATACAGAGGGGATTTATAGGAGCATTTACATAAAGTCAAATTTGCGTAAGTTGAGGCTTATGTAACCCAGGGAGTGTCTGTACATTTCCACACAGTTATTGAAATTATTTTTAAAATGGATAAATGCACATTCTAGAATATTTCTTTCAATTATATCTGTGTTTTTAGCTAGAGCTTTAAAACTATCCCACTTGACACTATGATTACATCTATACATATGGTTGAACAATGCATTAGAATTATTTGCTGTTCTACACACATATTTATGCTGTTTTACTCTAATATCTAATGTTTTACCCATCTGGCCTATAGCTATATACTGAGTTACATTGTGTACATCCGATCAAATACACACAGCCAACTGCATTATCTGGGCTATTCTTTATTAGGCATGATCTAACAGTATTATTATACTTAAAGATTAGATTGATACCAATTGCTTTCAGTAAAGTCAGAAGATAATGAAAATTAACATGGTAAGGTAGGCTAAGGATATTTTTACACTCAAATTCCTTTACAGTTACACTATTATAATACCTATTCTTGGCTTTCCTAATGCAGTTATCTGAAAATGAAATATGATAATATAATTTTACTTTTTTCCCCCTTGTGGGTTTGCATTTTATATATATATTTAGGGGTGGTCGAAGTTCGTACCAGAAAGCGAATAAATATCCAGTAGTCGTTGTTTCATCTATGAAATGTGAAAATCACAAAGAAATGCATTTTGATAAAAGATCAGAATGAGAATTTAGCTTTTAAGTTTAATTTTTTCTGTTGTCGCTTCATGCGTAAAATCCCGTATGTGGCATACGCCCAATAGGGTGCATCAAACGCCCTTAGGTTCTTGGATTTTAATGTCTATTCTCTCAAATGTTACACTTGTTGCTAGAAGTGTGTATGCCAAAAATTAATTAAATCGGAGGTGGTCCTGGGTGGCCACTGGTCACTTTTATATTTTCGCGGCAATTTTCGGGGGCCGCGCTATGTAAAAATATCTATTTTTTTTATTTACCAACCAGTTGACTACTTACATTGTTTCTTTTAATATAGAGTTGCTAAGGGGTGATTTACATAACATTTGAGAGCATAGACATTAAAATCCAAGAACCTAAGGGCGTTTGATGCACCCTAAAGGGGTGATTTACATAAAACATGTACCATAAACAAAACTTCATTTATAGTCTAATAATATCCTTTATTGTCTTTCAGAAACAATGGAAGCTGTAACAATGGAAGCTAAGAAGACCAGATTAGCAAGTGCCATTTTTGGTCTTGGCAATGCTCTTACAGAAGGAGATGGTACATTGACAGGAGTCCGCCTCCCAACTTGCCAGCAGGTTCTTCGATGCGTGATGTGGCACATCCAGAAAGAAATATGTGAAGGCAAACAAACACAGCCACTCAAATGGAAATCTGCCAGCATAGTCCTTATCCAGCTGAAAACATTCTACACTAAAGCAAATATTCCTATGCTTTCAGACCATCAATGCTGCAAACTAATACTTGACCTTCTTAATGACAATAACAAATTGCGTCAAATACCTGTTTCTCGCAGAGAATCTCCAAACACTTTGGCTAAGTTGCAATCCATGAATGAACATCTTGATAAGACCTTTGGTGTATGGACAAAAGATGCAATGACAAACATTAAGAATGAGGAAGATAGAGCATTTTTAGAGTCAATGAAATCTGACAGAGTAGCCTCATTTGGTAGTGTTGACAAGAAGAAAGCTGATAAAGATCGTAGAAAAGAAAAATGCATCTTAGCGGAAGCTTCAAGACGAGAACGTCATGAATCATCCAGTGTACAAGAGATGAAAAGTTCTGTATGCTCTCAATGATAGTGCCTCTGCAGATAGCTTGGAAGAAACTGAAGAAGAGGCGATTCCAGAGCTTCAAAGGAAGCGTAGTCACCACAGATCAACATATGCAGGTACGTCTGCCTTTATTCCTCATGATATTCTGAAAAGGCCTTCAGTCGTGTCTGTTGCTACTCGACTAAACATAACTCCTGTTCAACAGGCTGTGCCCACCGAAGCTGTAATTCAAGAGGCAGGAGGTGATCCACGTCGTGTGGCCAAGTAGTATTCAACTGCTGATAAGGCTCGATGATCAATAACAAGTGCTATCGCCAAAGATATTCAAGAAAATTGGATCACCCCAACAGCTGCAACACTTCACTGGGATGGCAAGCAGATGCATATGCTCACAAACAAGAATGGCAAGGAAGAAAGATTGCCAGTGTTGGTTGGGAATGCCACTGATGTAAAGCTACTGGGAGTGGCTAGATATCCTCGTGGAAGTGATATGTCATCAGGTGACATCATTGCCGAGCACACTTACACGTTTCTACATTCATGGAAGTGCAAACAGTCAGTTGTCAACTTATGTTTTGACACAACAGCATCAAACACTGGACACGTTACAGCTGCCTGTGTTACCATTCAATCAAAACTGGACCGTGCTCTTCTGTGGTGTGCATGTCGCCATCATGTTGGAGAGGTAATCCTGGATCATGTGTTTGACGCTCTCAAAATTGAGACATCAAAGTCTCCAGAAGCATCTTTGTTCCAAAGATTCCAGAAGAATTGGGAACGCATATCGCATGCAAAGGATGAAAGTTTAACCAAAATTGACATTTCAATGTACAATGACGATGCACAACAACTGCTTTTATCCTGCAAAAACAAGGTTTTAAGCACAATCCGCACAAGCACTTCATACTGTAGGGAAGACTACAAGGAAATGGCACAACTCTGCCAGGTAGTCCTCGATGATGATGTCACAAAACAAGGAACACTCCACAGACCTGGGGCCATGCATAAAGCAAGGTGGATGTCAAAGATTCTTTATTCCATCAAAATATGCCTACTTGAAGAGCAAATTTCTGTACTACCTCGAGGAACTGTAACAACACAACATCAACAGGAAAAACTGAAGGAGTTTGTTGTTTTTGTTGTTTTTATATTTATTGTGATTGGTGGCTCATATGTCAGTCTGCTTCAAATGCCCCATGGTTTGATTTGTGCTTATACAAGACTCTGCTCAACTATAAAGCTGTCAACTCAATCATTTCAGTCAGCGCTGTGAAAGCCTTTGATAGACATTTGTGGTATTTAACCCCAGAACTGGTTGTTTTGGCACTGTTCAGCAATGCAGTACCTCAAAAGGAGCATCGTGCCCTTGCAGATGTGTTACTGGCCATACAACCAGATGAAATGCCAAGCACTCCAAAACACCGCTACAGTTCTGGATATGGCAAACCGTCATTTCCAAAAATTACAGAAGCGACAACCCTGGCTGATCTTGTGAACAAGGACTCGTGGTTTACAGTGAACCTTCTTCACCTGGATATGACCTTCCTAACAGAGGATGTTGACAATTGGCAGAACAATGACCACTTCAAGGCAGCCAAGTCCATTGTGGATGGGTTAAATGTTGTGAATGACCCTGCGGAGAGAGCAGTAAAGCTCACAACTGATTTTGTCTCAGCTGCAAGAGGAGAAGACCACTTCCAAAATCTTCTTCAAGTGGTTGAATGTGACCGCAAAGCGAGGCCAAATTTGCGGAAATGAGCAAAGTTGGAGTAGTGACATTGGCGTTGTGTTTTATACATTTTCAACTTTCAATCAATGTAAGTATAGTAATACCAAATATTTGTATATTAGTATTATAAGTAATACCGAATATTTGCCGAATATTTGGTGCATCACTACTAAATATATAAAAGTGGCCGGTGGCCACCCAGGACCACCTCCGATTTGATTTATTTTTTGCATACATACTTCTACCAACAAGTGTAACATTTGAGGGAATAGACATTAAAATCCAACAACTGTTTGAAAATCATGGGGCATTTAATGCACCCTAACGCCCAACCAAAACAAAGCAAACCCAAAATTATTAACTTCTTTCTATAAGCA
Source organism: Bathynomus jamesi (assembly GCA_023014485.1). Classification (NCBI taxonomy): domain Eukaryota; kingdom Metazoa; phylum Arthropoda; class Malacostraca; order Isopoda; family Cirolanidae; genus Bathynomus; species Bathynomus jamesi. Next base: position 110,700 of record JAJOZX010005784.1, on the reverse strand, counting down.
TAAATATCAACATTTTGCTTGTATTTTTATATAATTATTAATTATGCATCTTTATTAAAAAATAATGGTAAAATATTATATTTCCTGTGACCATTCATGCTTATTTCTTACATATTGCTATTCACATTAACACTTTTCATTATGTTTCAGATTTTCCAGTGTAAATAATGCCAAAAGCAAGAACAAGACACCTGACCTGAAAGAAAAGTGAAGAAAAGTGTGGAGGTGGTCCTTGTGAATTATTAATGACCAAACCAAGCACTTACAGGCAGCTGATTCAATACTATTATGACCTTAATCATGCTAACCCTGGCGCAGATTTTTGGGCCTTAGTGCAGCAAGTTAGCAAGGATTTAAAATCCATTTGGTCTTCAGTGAATCCAAGGCTGCCTTTGATTAATGACAAATCCATTAACAGAAAGGTTAAAGACCTACTCACTCTTGTGAAAGACATTAATCGCAAGCATGCTAAGGCAAGTGTCAAGCGAAATCTGGATGCTAACTTGGACAAACTTTTTGATATTTCTGCCTGTTCCTGTTCTTTGGATATTTTGCCTTGCAGTGATTCAAGAGTATACTGTAAGGACAAGTGTACACAAGAACACATCATCTGGGTTTGCCCTCAAAATGCAAAGGTGCCACTTCAAGAAAGAGCATACCTTCGTGATCAGTGATCCAAAACAGGTCCTAAGGGTGCATACCAGCTATCTTCAGTGGACACAGCTGCTGCCAAAAGAGACAGGAAGGCCAAACAAGGACAGCACAGCAACATGTACTACCTCAGGAGGAAGTTGAGCTAGTAGGATCTTTCATACAGCCTACAGAGTTGCCTGGACTTACAAGCAGTTCATCTGGTGGCAAGGTTAGTTTCCTTTTATTTATATTAATTATAAATAAATAAATAAATAAATAAATAAATAAATAAAATAAACAGAAAATGCATTAATATTTTTCATTTACAGTGGACCCCCGATTTGAGTACGCATCGATTTGAGTACGCTCGTCCATAGGCTCCTATTGACTCAACTTGAGTAGAACACTCGATTTGAGTACGCCAGCTGGCGACGCTGAACGCGTTTCAGTTTGTCTATTTCAAGCCATCAAGTCCCCAACCCTCTACCTCTTCCATGTCATTGGCTGTGGGCCTAAGAACGCCTAGCCCTGATGAGTTACCAGACATCATCATGGAAGGAGACTCTCCCTCCAAGCAATAATTCCTCCCCTCCATTCCTCATCTGGAACTTCCAGCACATCAAGCAAGACTCCTACAGGATTATTCTATTTTGTCTATATTGTACGGTATGTATTTTGTATTCTATTCTGTCTATTTTTAATACAATTACTAAATTTCGTAGGCCAATTTCTATAGAAAAAGTAGGGGTGGGGTGAAATTTTTGGGTTTTGGAACGAATTAATTAATTCCCATAGGTTATTAAGTTCGATTTGAGTACATTTCGAATTGAGTACGCCATGCTGGAACGGATTACGTACTCAAATCGGGGGTCCACTGTATTTTCAGGAAGGAAAAGATGAATGGCAGCCTAGGAAGAGGCCTTCAAGAGACTACAGCCTTTAAAGTTTCAGATATGCTATGGAACTTGTCAGAGGTGAATGTTGATCAAATCTGGGTGCAGCTCTTGGGAATGCCTTGCTCCATGACATCAAACACCTACTGAGACCTGAAGTTGACATCAATCACATCATGATTGACAAGTGCAAATTAGACAGGGCCAAAGCCCAAATTAGGGTAGTTAGTGAGGGTGTGGAATCAGAGAAAAAGACAGCTCATTTGTGTTGGTGTGGATGGGAAGGTTGACGAGAATACCATGACTTACAAAGAAATAGACACACCTGAAGGGGAAACTGTTCTCAGAAAGTGTGTTGATGCAGAACATCACCTCACCTTCACCTATGAAGATGCAAAATCTCCTGGCACCTACTTGACCCACAGAACAATTCCTGTTATAGGCGCCACTGGTGAGGTCCTTGCTCGGGAGACATTCAGTGTTCTTGAAGAATATAATAGCCTCGAAAGTATTCAAGCCATTCTTCTTGATAATACCGCAACCAACACTGGCTGGAAGAGTGGTTTAGTGGTAAAACTTGAAGAAACTCTGGGGAGGAAACTGCACACTATTGGTTGCGCACTGCATCAGAATGAACTCCCACTAAAAGCTCTTTTCAAAAAAGTGGATGGAATGACAACTGGCCCAAGAAGTTTCAGCAGGCCCCTTGGGCAAAGGTGCACAGAAGATATCCAGGATGAACTTCAGGTACAGTTTGAAGCTGTGGAAACTCCAATCATTGAAGGGTACATTCCAGAGGAAGTACTGAAAGACCTGTCATGAGCAAAGGCTTCTGTATGAGTATTGCAGAGGGATCGGATCAGGAAGAGTAGATGACAGATGGGCTGCTTGGAAGATTGGTCCACTTAACCATGCAAGATGGTTAACTCTTGCCATACGACTTCTTTGTTTGTACACAAGAGACAACAGACCAAACCTGAATTTGAAAAAGTTGGTCCATTACATTGTTCAAGTTTATGGTCCTGCATGGTTTGAGATAAAGGCATCCTCTTCTCTGCTATCAGCCGACTGAGGCTGATTCCATTTGATGATGTGAAACGCATTGTAAAGCAGAACATCCAGGGTAATGTTTTCTGCCTCCGACCTGAGAACATCCTCTATGCCATGGTGAAAGATGAAGAAGACAGAATCAGGAATCTTGGGCTTCAGACTATATTCACTCTCAGACACAGGTAAATTTTGCGCTTCTTGTAATTTTTTTTTTTTTTTTTTTTTTTCACCAAAGCTGAGTTATTCTCCAAAAAATATGGAAAAAATATTATAATTATCACTTTAAGTGGGTAATTTGTTTGTATTATTGAAACAGCAATATTTGAGTACTATTTTTCATCTATATTTACATTTATATTTTCATTTTCATTTTTCATTTATAGAATGGAGAGCAACCAGGAAGCAGGGAAGAAAATTCCCCAGGTGAATTGAAATGCAAATCACTGGCATGAGCTCATCAACCTCACTGACCCTGATATCATGGAACCACCTACCACACAGCACTTATCTGATGAAAAAATCTGGTCATTCATGAACACTAACACGAAGCCAGACATTCCAGACTTGCCTTCTCACTCTCAGAGTGTTGAGAGGAGTGTGAAATTAGTGACAGAGGCTTCCCATACCGTGTACGGATTCGAAACTTGTCACAGATGTATCCTTACTAAAGTACTGAGCAGGAAGATGCGTCTTGCATTTATGTCAAAAGGACATTATTCTCAATCTTATGATGATTAATATGAATAGTTTTTCTTTTTACATGAGAACATGATTTTTTTGGATTTATCACCTTTTGAAAGTATTTTTTCAAGTTTAGCCAAAATATGTGAATAAATTAGCAAAAATGCATGTTTTTTCAATGAAATTTTATCATTTTACACTTAAAACATGATATACATTAGGCATTGTCTCCTCTTGGGATAGAAAATGATATTGAGTTGCTACATCTATAATTAGTTAATATTATGTCTTCAAAAATGACGAGTTTACCTATCACGTATGATGAAAATTGGGTCAAAAACCATAACAAACTTTAATTGCAAATCATCCGCAAGCAGGCCCTTATCCGTTTGCTCTAAAAATTCTTTTGGGTTCATTTCTCAATCAAACCTAACTACTGGGCACTTATTCACCTTGCAATTTCAAAACATGTGGAAAATCGTCCTGCCCTAATATATATATATATATATATATATATATATATATATATATATATATATACTGTATATAATAAAAAAATTTCCGTTGTGAGGGAGACAGACCCTTATTACAAATTGTTTGCTTCTCGAAGGTCACTGCCAAGGCTCAATGAGTAAATTGAAGTTATAATAAATCTTTCTTTTAAGTTAGTGACTCTCTGCATGAATTCTTTGTCCTCCACTTAATTCTGTACCCCCGAGTTTAGTGTGTATTTGATAATGAAATAGTTTGTTTGAATAGCTTTTAATCAATAAATTGAAGTCACATTTGGCTATAAGTTCAATCTCAAATTCAAAATATAATAAGATTAAGTTCAGGTTTTTTCTTAAACTAGTCTTAACATTAATTAAATAATTTAAGATCTATTGTTGCCCATCCACTACATCCCTCACAGTAGTTTAGGTTAACGGTTCTCAATATTTCCTCAAAAACTCTCTATTCTCTCAAACTCAATGTCTCAAAACTCAAATCTCACTCAATGAAACTCTCAAATTTAGTCTTTAACGAGCAAACCCTCTCAAAGGCCAACTCGGAGAATTACCAGATCGCCACCCAGCCTATCACTCATTCCTGACAAAGCGTAAGATATCTTCTAACAGGTTTTTCCCCTGCATCTGTTTTCATACTCCATCCCTACTACATCAGAGTCCAAGGCGAGCCCAATCAACGGAGACTAATTTGTGGGGGAGAGCGCAACTTAGGGGTTTGTTTGCGTCCCGTTGATGCGCTGTTTAAGGATTTAAGAACAAAGAAAAAAAGGGGGGTGAGCATCGCACGAGGTTTATCTCAAGGGCTGTTTTAAATATTGAAGATAAAACATCAGGTATTATGGGGAATCAAGTGGCTTGTGTATAACAAATTCGTTCGTTCCAAAAAAAAAAAAAAGTATTGAATCCCTGAGGGAACTTGAGTAGTCCAGACAATCTAGAGCAAAAATAGCTTCAACCTGGGCAAAATTGCTTCAGAAGCTTTCTAAACTGTTTCCAGCTCAGGAACCATTGCAGAATAACATATCCAAAATCTGACAAAATTGGACCCCGGGAACACCCCCAAAAATGAAATTCAAAATGGCGGATTGGCAGTTTCCTACGAAATACAATAAATTTTAATTTTGCTTTGTAGAGAGAGCTATGACGTTTTTCTTGATCAGTAAAATGTTTTAAAACACACTTTCGTTTCTAAATTAACCTATATGACACTAAAAATTGTATTAGGCGGCTAGTATTAAACTATGACATCACGTAATGTAAATAAAATATACTGTATGGAGTGTATGTGAGAATGGACATTGCTACATCTTTATAAACTTATATTATATACAACTCTTTAATTCCTACTACCCACTATCAAATCTGCGTATTTGTGCTTGTCATTTTCTCTAAAACTGTTATTATGTACTCCTTTTAAATACTGCAACACAGTTTATTAATTTGTGTTTTCTGTTTCAGACTGACTCGGTGTACGGCTGACTCGGTGTGCATCCGCCTTCAAGAATGCAGACCCCTCAAGAATTGTGCGTGATTTGTAAGGAGAAATTGGACAGCGGACAGGAAGTGGTTCACATCTCGCAAAAAGGAGCAGATGGTATAAATGCATCCAGCCGCAGCCGTGGAAGCGATGTTGTTGCAACAGCTGGAATAAGTGCTCACGTTGTATGTAGGAAAAGGTTGACGGATAAAAAGACCATTGAAATAAAGAAGCGACAGACCACAGCCGAGGCAATACCAAGGAAAAGTGCTCATTTTCATGAATACGCATTTTCCAGTGCTACTCAGTTTGTTTTGTGATACCTTTGTGGACTTTTTTTCCAAACACAAACCAAAATAAGAACTACAGAGTTCTCCGAAACCATAAAAAGGTGCTGTGAAAGCCGCTGCGATGAATGGTTGTTTAATGTAAAAGGCCGTCTGGAGTATTATCTTCGTGATCTTCCTGCTGCAGATTGTGTCTACCATCACACCTGCAGCATAAATTTTCGAAGTGGAAAAACATTCCTCGCGCATACTCCTCCGACGATCATGATTCGAAGAAAGGGAGACCAACTAATGAAGAGCAACACCAAGCATTCCTTCAGACCTGTGCTTACCTGGAAGAGAATGATGATGAACAACTGTTGATTGGAGACCTAATTCCTAAAATGGAGGAATATCTTCAAGGAAGTCAGAGCTCTGTCTACGAACGCAGGCACATGAAGAGAAAGCTTTTAGAACGTTACGCAGACAAGATCATAATATCAGGTGAAAGTGGGAAGGCAGATGTAGTAACACTACGAGAGACAGCTAATGAAATTCTCATAGATTATCACAAAAAGTTGAAAGAATGTGATATAGATATAGAGCTACAGAAGATTTACCTATTAGCTGCTGCTGCAAAAATAATCAGAAGTGATATCAAGTCTGTCGACTCGCCTAGAAAAGATGTGTATCCATCTCCAAATGACATCACTGCAGAAAGTGCTCTTGATTACATTCTCAACAGTCTGAAATTGCTATTATCAAAAGCATTTGCGGGACAGGATGCTTCAAGAAAAATAGGTGCAATTGGGCAGAGCATTATGCAAGCAACCCGTCCTAGAGGATTACTATGTCCACTACAGATCGGTTTGTCGGTTCAGCTACACCACAACTTTAGGTCAAGGTACCTTATTGACGTTCTCCATCAGCTGGGTTACTGTTCGTCGTATGCAGAAGTAACAAGATTCGAAAGAAACGCGGCGCTGGCAAGTGGGTCTGGCTCTTTTACTGTTGATGAAAACACTGCAGTCCTTCTAGCAGCAGATAACGTCGATCATGATGTCTGCACTTTGGATGGGAAGAATACCTTTCATGGAATGGGTATGATTGCCGCAATAACTCCGAAGATCAAGATCCACCCTTCTATTCACAGGCATAATGTTGGTGACAATGACATTAAGAAGATTGCAACCGTTGACATTAGGGAATATACACACGCGAGAAGCATGTTGAGGGACATCTCATTCCGCGAACTTCCAGTACCCACTGCCACCATAAGTCGACTTAGTCTTCTCTGGCAGATATCTTCAGCAGAAAGATCAGGTCCAAGTTGGTCTGGAACAATGCAGGCAATTCACGGTGGATCAAGTGTCTCACATCCAGGTGTGGCGTCGATCACGTTCCTTCCAATCATAGATATGTCGCCAACTGACATGACCTGCATATTTTCGATATTACTATATTTGAGCAAGATAGCACGCGATCAAAAAGTCCCATGCATTATTACCTTTGATCAGCCTTTGTTCTGGAAAGCTTCCCAAATCATCAATGAACAGAGAGACCTGCAGGACATTGTTTTAATGCTGGGATCATTTCACACTCTGATGAATCTTTTGGGAGCAGTCAGTACTCTTATGAATGGTTCAGGATTGTCTGAAGTACTTCAAGAAATATACGGACCAAATGCCGTGCAACACATGATGTCTGGAAAAGCTGTTTCAAGAGCAATACGTGGTCATATGATAGTAGATGTAGCTCTTAGTACCTTACTAGTCGCAGACGTTTTCCCTCGTAATGAAGATGGAACTCCTCATGACCTCCATAAGGAAGCTTGTGACCTGCTCGACGATGTTATGACCGCCAAACAATCAGTTGAGGATGTGGAATCTTCGAATGCATTGTCTCAGATTGCTACCACTTTGGATGCGAAGAAAACTGACCTAAAATCTACTTCGCAAACAAGTCAACTCTGGTTGGAATATCAGCGAATGATCAACATTGCACGTTCCTTGATAACAGCAGACAGAACCGGCTCGTGGGATTTGCACTTGCAAGCTATGCTGGAGACCATCCCCATAATTGCAGCAGCCAGACATCACAACTACCTGAAATCAATATACCTGTACCTGCAGAAAATGTTAAGTTTGCCTTCTGAAAATCCAGCCGTTAACAAAATGTTCCAGGAAGGTAAGTTTGTGGTAAGAAGCAGCGACAGATTATGGGCCGGACTCGGCACAGACCTGGTGATAGAACAAGTACTAATGCGTTCCCTGAAAAGCAGAGGCGGACTGACACGCGGAAGTGGATTTACAGACATCCAAAGGACAACGTGGCTCTTTTCTATGCCTCTGTGTTCCACTTATAGCTTAGCAATGCAGGAATACACCAGGCTTTTGTTGGAAAGTAGTGAACAGCACAAGGAAATGAGGGGAAGTAGACAAATCAGGGACAGTAATGACATGAAGAAAGTACTTGAACGTCTGGAATCCTTATCCCCCATTCCATTCTACCTCGGGTCTCTGCAACATTGTAACAGGGCTAACTGCTGATCCTGGAGTTAACGTTCATCAATTGCATTCAATCGGTACGAACATTGTCATAAAAATGATTGGGAAACAAGCCTTTACATATTCTGCCAAAAGATCTGACAAAGTGAAAACACTAGGATCTGCTTCTGCCGTTGTGATCGCTGATGCTTCAGATATAGAAGTAGATCCTGCACTACTGTTTCAGAGAATGATGACTGTTGCCACTGGCGGAGACATGAATCTTGAAGATGTCATTTGTTACGAACTGTGTGCATATCCTCCTGCATTGTTCGAATCATGAAGTATCTTGAGAAAACCTGATAAGTCTCAGCTAACTCATGCAATAATCAAATACACTGACACTTTACACATGGAAGAAGTTCAAGAAATTCAGTGCACAGACCAGTATGTATTGGATGGTGGATCTCTACTACATCGTGTTTCCTGGCGTCAAGATGAAACATATGACAGCATCGCCAACTCATATGCCGATTTCACTCTGAAAACATATGGAAAAGCAATCATTGTTTTTGATGGCTACAGCAGCTCTCCTACGATCAAGGACATGACCCACAGAAGACGCAGCACCAAGACAAGCAGAAATGTGAATCTCAGTCCAAGCATGAAGTTTGTTGGCCAGAAGGAACACTTCTTGACTAATGAAAACAAGCAAGCAAGCATTTATTTCCCTCGTAGGTGAGATGTTGAAGAAGCACAGGTGTACTGTTCACAATGCAGATGGGGATGCTGATGTGGACATCGTTCGTGCAGCAGTTTCCTCATCAGAAAATGCAACTACAACAGTAATAGGGGAAGACACCGACTTGCTGATTCTCCTTCTGTAGCATGCCAAGGACAGTGGTTTCAAGTTGTACTATCACAGCGATATAAGACGGGGACCATCTCCTAATCCTGTGTATGATATTCTCAGCATTCAATCATTGTTAGGCAATGACATCTGCAAGTATCTCCTGTTTGTGCATGCTTTCACGGGCTGTGATAGCACATCCAGAATTTTTTCGATCGGTAAAGCCAAAGCATTCGACACACTGATGAAGGTGGCTGAACTCCGTTCAGTTGCAAATACATTCTGTTCTGATTGTTGCCAACACTCTGACATTGAAGCCGCTGGAAGAAAGGCAATGCTTCTGTTGTATGGCTGCAAAACACTTGAATCCACTAACGCACTACGTCATCGAATGTTAGTTGAAAAGGTAGCTACAGCTAAATCTTTTGTTACACCCGAACGTTTGCCACCTACCGATGCATCCACAAAGTACCACAGCTTTCGCACATACTTTCAAATACTAATCTGGAAGTCTACAGAAGAGAAGATCGATGCAGAACAGTGGGGTTGGTATGTAAAGAATAATTCCTACTACCCTACAGCCTGCGACAAGCCACCAGCTCCAAATTATCTACTCAACATGATCCGCTGCTCCTGCAAGACGAAATGTGCTACTTCAAGATGTGGATGCAAGCGTAATGGAATGCCCTGTTCAGCCGCTTGTGGCGAGTGCCAAATCAGTGGTTGCGATAACAACCCAAGTACCGGTAATCTATCCGATGATAGTGATGAAGAGGATTAATTTCTGTATGTTTGTGACCAGGTATCACTTCTTCTGTAATGAACATAACTTGAAACTGGGAAAAAAATAATTGTTGTATTATTGATTATAAAAATCTGTAAAAAGCTATATAACATTATATTTGCGTAATAACTGGTTGTGTTGTATATTGTTGAATTATTTAAAACATTACAACTGAAAGAAAAAGCATCAAATGTATCTCTATAAATAAAAGCGTAAATTATATATTTTTTTTTTTCGTAGGAAACATCCAGTCCGCCATTTTGAATTTCATTTTTGGGGGTGTTCCCGGGGTCCAATTTTGTCAGATTATGGATATGTTATTCGGCAATGGTTCCTGAGCTGGAAACAGTTTAGAAAGCTTCTGAAGCAATTTTGCCCAGGTCTAACTACAAATTGCCTGGACTAGAGGCCAAACGAAGGACTTCAATGGTCTGTGAATATGGAAAGATAAATGCTCCGTGAGAGGAAATGATTCATAGTGGAGAGGCAATTCTCAAAACACGAATTTAGTTTACTTAAGTCTATCCACATACGTTAGAACTCGTAGTTACAAAGAAAATATGAGAAATTCAATAGAACATTAATCTAGTTAAGCTTGCTTACTATTTATAAATAAATTGAAAGTTGTCAAATCAATAGCTGAAAATTAAATTTACATAATAAATACCGTGAGTCAAACAACATATACAGATTTATTCTGAAATTACATTCATAGAATAAATACCATGAGTACTGAAAGTATGCATCTTAAATATATGCGGGAACAAAGGTTGAAAATGTTTGTTTACTCACCGCATAACCAATATATAATCAAGGAAAGGGTAGGTTTGAAGAGAAATACATAGCAAGATCACCACATTATACAGGGAAATTTTAATTTCTGAATGCCTTACAAGGGCAACACCCTTCTCTAAATTAAATAATCCAATGTGGAAATGGATCAGCCTTCAATATAGTGTCATTTTCATTTATGTTAACATCATGAAAAATGCGTCTACTGGTTTAGGACAACTAATTCTTGTAACTTGGGGTGGAAAGTGCTTTCTTTAGGAGGAATAATTCGTACGATGAGTCGCCTAACAACTCTTATAGTTTTCCAAAGGGATGACTAAATGAAATTTTCATAAATCTCATAAAGTTCATAAATTTTATAAGTAAAAATGGAAAAACTCCTTTTTTCTTTTTTCTATACTAAAATTTGCATACTCAACCGAAAGACGAAACCCTACATTATTAGTTAACTGAATGAAATTATATGAATTTATATTTTGCAGTATAATTTAGTTATCAGGTATGGTCAGCAATTAGTTTGAATGCAAATGCTTCACCTGCATCATCAGCGCAAAAACAGGTTGGTCAGCATCCAATCTCTATTTATGGAAAGTTGCTTTCGAGAAACAACTTTCGCAATCTCGCTTTATGACATAAAATGATATTATAATGGTTTTACGAGTTAACATGCTTTTAAAATAAATAAAGGAAAGCGATATAGCAGGGAGAAAATTTGAAATACACACAGAGAAACAAGTTGCATAAAGAGAGATCATTTCAGTGAGGCTCGTAAATCGAACACTTATTGCTAATTATTTATTCATTAAGCACTGTTCACTGAAGGAAACTTCAATGATTTAATTTACATAAGCACTTATCACTAATTGTCAGTTAGTTAAGCACTAACTACCAAATGAAGTTATTACTTTAGCAATTCAATTCTACCATGTAAATTTAATTCAATAAATAAAACTACCTTCATTCGGTCATTTTTTCGTAAGTATTAAAAATGGGGAAAAACACAAAGGGGCCAGATGGGAGAAATGGTTTGTCTTAATTACGGGAATGCCCATTTCCTCGTACCCAATGTTAGGTGCTGATTCGGGCGTACGATATGACTGAATTGCCGAGGACAATCTTTTGACGGAACTTGGACTCGTCGGTGAAAAGCGAAATTCATGAGGGGGGCTTCTTGGGGGCATTGGCGATCTGGTCACCTGAGCTTTCGGGGGGGGGGGGGGGGGGGGGGGATGAAGGGTTTTTTAAACCTGGCAGTTAGTACTGGTGGAGGATCTCGGTGGCAACAGCATTTCTTCCAGGTCACAATTCCGATGACAGCGATTCCCAATATGAAACCAAGGGTGAGGGTGGAGTAGGAGACGAAGGAGGTCGTTCCTTCGTCTGACTTCTTGAGGGTGACTCGTCGGAGGTATTGAGTCATATCCCTGAAGTCTATTCCTCGTGACAAGGAAGCATTGAAGTGGTGTAAGGCTTCTTTCGTAAACAAGGAGTTTACTATGTAAGTGATCTTGAAATCGTGGGGCAGTTCAGGATCAGCAGGTTTTGATAGTTGGGCTTCAGACAGACATGCGCTGAAAGTGTACATGGGGCCTTGCAGAATTAGGGAGCCCATTGGTTGGAAAAGGGCTCTGTGATTTGAGAGGGTTTGCGCCCCAACGTGTATGGCACATAAGGTTAAGAGGACGGGGATCATGATTAAATTCAAGAGCAATTTCGTTAAAACAAAACAAGAAAAATTTTATACAGGGTGTCCCAGAATTAACTATTTCAATGAAATTGGACAAATTTTTTACACACACTTTTATTTATGTTTATCATGTTTAATGTGTTAAAAATGTATAAATTTCTAAATTTTTTTCATAATTTTATTTTCATAATTTTTTCATAGTTTTTCATAGTTTTATTTTTAGAATGGCAAAGAGACTCTCCAAAAGTTAACGTGTGGCTTGGAATGACCAAATCCAAAATTTATGGCCCATTCTTCTTTGCGGAAGCAACTGTAACAGGTACCGTCTACCTTGATATGCTTCAACAGTTTCTCGAACCACAGCTTCTTGATGATGGCATTCTTGATAATGTTGTGTTTCAACAAGATGGAGCACCATGTCATTATGCTCTAATTGTTCGAGAATACCTCAACAGACGCTTTCCAAATCGGTGGATTGGACGTGGAGGACCTCGACCTTGGCCTCCGCGTTCTCTGGATTTGACACCCCTGGATTTCTTTGCATGGGGTTTCATAAGATCAATAGTTTAGCTGAACTTAAAGAACGCATCCAGTTGGCAGTGCGGGAGATAACACCTGAAATGCTTCAAAATGTGTTTCGCAGCGCTGAGGATAGATTTGAAATTTGCAGAGATACAGACGGTGCACATGTTGAAACTTCTCAATAAAGTTTTGACTTATGATTTATAAATCTATTTGTTTTTGTATCATAATTTAGTAATAAACACAAAATTATGTCAGTTTTTATTAAATTTGTCCAATTTCATTGAAATAGATAGTTAATTCTGGGACACCCTGTATGAGCAATGATAAACAAGAAAATTCCTTCTCTTGAAATCTTAATGAATTCTCTTTTATAAATTTTCCACTCGATTCCCTTAAGCTCAAGGAATTTAAAGAGAGCTGATTCAGACGCGTGAAACATGCTATCTTGGCATTCACAGCAACCTCTTACTCATGAATATTTTCCCATTAAACTTCTGAGTCAGATGCCACGATATTAGAACGTGAAATATAATATAAAACATTTTATAAACGATATGCAGTAAATAACCTGAAAAATGTATGCTATATGAAAAAGAAAATATGAAATATGTATAGTTATATAAACATTGTTAACTCCAAACTGGAATCATGCTTTTCAGTCAACTTTCCGGGGGGGGGGGGGGGGGGGCTAATTTGATTATATACTAAATGGTAAAAGATTTGTTAAAAAGAAAGAACATCTTTCTTTATTGTTCCAGGGAAGAGTTTAACCCATTTGGTCCCTTTGGTTTAATTAGTTTGTTCGAGTTGTTTATTCGTTAAGCCACCTTATAAACTTTAGCTGTAAAGGTCATTCTCCTAACCCAGCAATCAGAACCTTTAAATGAGTTCTGGTGGTCTGCCTGCGTGCGACAACAGACTATCCATTTCCTCGTACCGACTGCGGAAGCGGTGCGGTTCATTGTTTATCTCTCTTTTTCTTCTCGTTTCATCAATATAATTGCGTTTATTCTTCTGGCGTATGTAATTCATCTCGTTTGTTTCTTCTTCTTCAGTTGCAATTTCAGTCTCATTTAATTTTCTCTTCTTTTGTTCAATATAGTCCTTAAGAAGGTTTTTTAATCTCCTCCTTTCTTCTGGGTCTAATTTAGGATTTATTACGAATTCTTGTACTTCCCTTCTTTCCAGCTCTGTATACAGACTCAGGGGGTAACGAGGGGTCACTCATCATTTCTCCGCCATCAATTTCCTCTGAAAATTTCGTCTTCGAATAATGTACACTCCCAGCTTATAAGTTGATTTCTGTTTCACTTCTTGCTCCATTTCCTCGCTGTTGGAAGAGCATTCGTTCAGTGCGCTACAGGATCTCTTCTCTTCACACTCGCAGTATCGTAAATTCTCTCCAGCCAGCTTTATTCCTGCTTTCTTAACTTTAGCTCTATCATGAGCAGATTCATTTCGCACGATAATGGATACATTCTCTCCTTCATTCGCGCAAACCAATTGCAATTCTATACATTTTTGCTCAGTGCTTATTTTCATTTTTATCTGTCCTGTGGTGGCTAGGACTTCGTCATTCACAGCTTTACAACTATGACTCACAATTTCGACTTGGGGTCGAAATTCAACAGTGTCAATTGACCCTTCCCTTGCTAGACTGACATCGGCCCCTTCGTTCAAAAGTTCAAGGGACACCATGGGACCATTTACATTCATTATTTGTTGCTCTGCATTCTTCCTCACACAACTTTCGTTTATTTTTACCCTGGTCGATTCCAAGGGGCATTCATTCGAGGGAGCTACTTCATTTGTCTCTTTCACTGAACATAGTCATTTCCCGTATAGCCAATCCATCCGTGTCCATTATCACGATATTTTCCTCACTTGTTTTTAATTCATTTTCACAATTTACATTTTTGTTCACCAGATTCAAACTACTTCCATTCCCACAATACAAACACGAGTCATTCTTCATCATGTTATGTCTCATACTCATTTCACATGAACACATAATACAGTATATACTCCATTTACCCATTGTGCTTCCGTTGGGGGATCAATTTTCCTTCAGTCTATCGTGTTCTCATCTATCACACTATCATCCATCGAGCTCTCAGATTTTAATTCTTGCATTCCTTCCATTTCTTTCTCGCTTAATTCGAACATTTCATACATTTTTCTCGTACACTCCATTATCATTCCCACTGCGTCTGTGTCCTTCGACTGAGGCCTTACCTCAAAGTCAAGGTCATCTCCTGTTCTTTCCTCGTACTCATTATCAGGTCTGCATAAGGCAGACTCCACTCTCAAGGTCAAATCACTCTGCAGACACGCTCCGTCCTCTCACACCATATATGTACTTTCAATATCACTCGTTTCATGGGCATTTAAACACTTCTCTTTCATATCATTATTTAAGCTGCGTCTTTCATTCCTTTCACTCATTTCATTCATCTTTTTCACTTCCTCATTCTTGCATGTCCTCTCTTTCTCATTCCATTCATTCATGTTCATTTTCTCACTCGCATTTCTTCTATCCTGGTTCATGCTTTCGTCTTTTCTCCTTACCAATATCCACTTCAATTCAAGTTCTTTTGTCTTGTGTTACTCTTCTCCTTACCAATATCAGCTTCAGTTCAAGTTCCTTTGTCTTGTGTTTTGCCTCTTCCTCCTCCTTGAATGATGCTCGACGGGGGGAGGTGTCCCTTTCGTTTGATGAGTCATTCCTCCAGGGCCATGGGGGATTTCTTCACCCTTTCTCCCACTCTTTTTTGGGGCATCTTCCGCGGTTGGTTCCCCTCTCCTGGTCGTATCTCTGATAGGGTGACGGACTTCGGTCCATTCTTCTGTAGGGATACCTGCCTCCATTCCCATTGGGGGAGGGGTAACCTCCATTTCTCCTGTCGTAAGGGGAGTAGTTTCTGTCTTAAGGGAAATAGTCCCTTCTTCGTTGTTCATAGGGCGACGGCGAGCGGTACCGATTCTCGTACCTGTTGTCGTATCTGGGGTTACCCTCGTACCTGTCGTCGTATCTGGGGTTACCCTCGTACCTGTCGTCGTATCTGGGGTTACCCTCGTACCTGTCGTCGTATCTGGGGTTACCCTCGTACCTGTCGTCGTATCTGGGGTTACCCTCGTACCTGTCGTCGTATCTGGGGTTACCCTCGTACCTGTCGTCGTATCTGGGGTTACCCTCGTACCTGTCGTCGTATCTGGGGTTACCCTCGTACCTGTCGTCGTATCTGGGGTTACCCTCGTACCTGTCGTCGTATCTGGGGTTACCCTCGTACCTGTCGTCGTATCTGGGGTTACCCTCGTACCTGTCGTCGTATCTGGGGTTACCCTCGTACCTGTCGTCGTATCTGGGGTTACCCTCATACCTGTTGTCGTATCTGGGGTTACCCTCATACCTGTCGTATCTGGGGTTACCCTCATACCTGTTGTCGTATCTGGGGTTACCCTCATACCTGTTGTCGTATCTGGGGTTACCCTCATACCTGTTATCATATCTGGGGTTACCCTCATACATGTTATCATATCTGGGGTTACCATAGTTATCGCTGTTTCATACAGCTTGAAGTTCCGTCTTCTCGAATATTCGGAAGGGGAGGAGTACCTACTTCCTTTTCTTTCGTGGTCTTCGTACCGTCGGCCTCCTCCTGGAGTCCATTCCCTCCGATAATTTCTTTCATTCTCTCGCCTATAGCTCTCATCCCTTTCACTCCTTCAATGTCTTCACTTCTTCAATCAGGGGGCACTGTCTAGCTTTGTGTCCCCTCTCCTCACACAGAAGACATCGAACATGATTATACCCAGCATTATTTGATGGAACATGGGTGCATTACTAGTGTTATACGGGACAGTATTAACGTGTGGATCGGGGAGGCCTACATTGGGGGAATACAAGTGAGGATACATTGCATAGAAAGGGAAAACATAGGGATGAGGGAAGTGGGTAGGGAGTGGTTGCTGATACATGGTTGGGACTGATTTCTTCTTGGCCAAGAGGCATGTTCTCGAATGAAATCGGCCAAAACTCGACCAAATTTGAATCTCTAAAATTTGTTACAAACGGGTTTGGATCCGGATTAATCTCAAACTGAGTCTAGGGGAACCGATTGGAAGGAAAGGTACTCTATTTATATCAAAATTTGGGGGAAAGAAATGAACGTTTGATGGGGTTAATTTAGGGGAACTGCCCGCTATAGGGAGGCTCTCCACTCATCCTCTAAAACCTCTCTCAACACAAGATGGGTCGCTTACCTCTCTTTCCGCGTTGGTGGGAAAGTTTACTCCTCCTGCCGCTTTGTGTCCAGTAGCAAGTTGCGATGTCGACTTGGCCTGAGCAGCAGCAGCCCACGCAGCGGTCCTCAATCGGGTGACCCTCACGTCATTCGTCTCTGTCTGTTGCGAGCTGGTAGCCCTCATATACACACTTGGAGAGCACTTCTTTCCTTTTTCACTTAGGTTTTTTGGGGTGGGTATCAGAAAGTGAAGACCCCACACCTGACACCAGTTTGTAATAAAAAATTGTCCATTGTCAGGGAGACGGACCCTTATTACAAATTGTTTGCTTCTCGAAGGTCACTGCCAAGGCTCAATGAGTAAATTGAAGTTATAATAAATCTTTCTTTTAAGTTAGTGACCCTCTGCGTGAATTCTTTATCCTCCGCTTACTTCTGTACCCCTGAGTTTAGTGTGTATTTGATAATGAAATAGTTTGTTTGAATAGCTTTTAATCAATAAATTGAAGTCACATTTGGCTACAAGTTCAATCTCAAATTCAAAATATAATAAGATTAAGTTCAGGTTTTTTCTTAAACTAGTCTTAACATTAATTAAATAATTTAAGATCTATCGTTGCCCATCCACTACATCCTTCGCAGTAGTTTAGGTTAACGGTTCTCAATATTTCCTCAAAAACTCTCTATTCTCTCAAACTCAATGTCTCAAAACTCAAATCTCACTCAATGAAACTCAAATTGTCTTTAACGAGCAAACCCTCTCAAAGGCCGACTCAGAGAATTACCAGATCACCACCCGGCCTATCACTCATTCCCGACGAAGCGCAAGATATCTTCCAATGGGTTTTTCCCCCGCATCTGTTTTCGTACTCCATCCCTACTACGTCAGAGTCCAAGGCGCGCAAAGGCGAGCCCAATCAACAGAAACTAATTTTGGAGGGAGAGCGCAACTTAGGGGTTTGCATCCCATTGATGCACTGTTCAAGCATTTAAGAACAAAGAAAAAAAAGGGGGGGGGGAGCGTCGCACGAGTCGATGAGGACACTCGAGGTTTATCTCAAGGGCTGTTTTAAATATTGAAGATAAAACATGGGGTATTATGGGGAATCAAGTGGCTTGTGTATAACATATATATATTATTCGCCGAGATATGTACTGCCTCTGTAGGTACAAATCGGCAGTAAATTAAGGAATGAAAAAAAATATATATATATATATATATTAGTGTGGACCAAAATGGGGGGTAAATTATAAAGTTGAAGAAATACTTGTTCCACATTAATGCCCTTGTTCCTTTGGACCAGATAGACATGTCAGCAAAATTTTGGTCAAATATGAGAATATTTAGGGGTCCCGAGATTTAATGACATAAAAATTTTCCAATGAATAGGCGCGCTTAGAACATCAATGATCAACTCAACTCTTGAGTTGCAACTTACGAAAAAATTTCTTCTTATTTAAGAAATTTTTGGTGTTAATAGAGTACAAAAACAATCTTAGATCATTATTTCAGAGAAAATTATTAATAAGGAAAACAAAAATTTTGGATAAAATATATTATCCTTAATTGGTCAACTCTAAATTAAAGGCTTTGCCTAATTGGCTTGAACCTTTTAGTTATCCTTTTTATCTCCTAATTTAACTGGTTTATTTTACTATTTCAGAAATTTAATTTTTTAAACTAAAAATGGCTACTCGTTCTAAAACTAAAGTTTGGCTCATTGGCCATTTAAATAAAGATATACTTTGTTGCTGCTTACCTACAAAACTGCAAGTTTTGCAAACATATTTCTTCCATCAAAAAGAGGAAAAATTGGGACGAAGAAGATCCATTAATCTTTGCTTAGATGAAGTGATGACCTACTGGGCGAAAGCCAGGATTCCCACAATGTGTAGAGACAGTGCCATCCGAAAGATTGACTCTTTAATAAGCAGTTATGATAAATTGATGAAAAACAGAAAAAGGTCTGAGGAAAAATGCTGTATTGAAGAAGCTATGTTTAAAGATGAAATTAAGGCTGAAATTCTTGATATTGGTCACTCTAATGCCCTTTTGATGATGTCAAATGAAGAAGACAAGCTTTTCTACTTAAGCCAGCAAGAATATCCTACACAAAGTAGCATGGGTACAGTAGACCAAATTCTTGCAAAAAGAGAGAAAAGAAGGCTTCATTGTGAAGAATTAGAGTGTGAAAGAGCCCTCAAAGAGCAGAAGCGATCTAAAAGATCATTCTTGCCTGCCAAGAGATGATTTCACATTGTCATCATCATCATCACCATCAACTAATGACGACAACCTTGAAATGAATTTTCAAGGTCCCTCTGAAGAGCAATTTAAAAAGAAAATGTTGGCGAAGGAAGAACGGAAAGGATTGCAGTGTTAGTCAGTGGGAATGGTGAAGAGAAATTGCTGGGAATTCCTGAAGTCACTGCTGGCACGGATACGGAGATGGCTCGTGTTTGCACTTCTCTCCTGCAAGAACATGATATGACCCAGAGAATTATTGGGCTGTCATTTGACACAACAGCATCCAATACCGGAATCCATGCTGGAGCTTGCACTAAAATTGAACAAGAACTTGGAAAAGAGCTTTTATATTTAGCCTGCAGACACCATATTTATGAGATTGTCCTATCTCAAGTCTTCCGGACTTCTATGGGCCATTCCTCTGAACCTGATATTCCAATCTTCAAAAGATTCAAAACTCAATGGGATTTTATGGATCATTCTCAAATCACAACTGCTGTTGATTCCCAAAGCTGCAGAATAATTGAAAGAGTTCAAGATTTAAAAAATCAAACAGTCTTAATCATGAAGGAGGCACTCAACTCTAAACAGCCAAGAGATGATTATAAAGAATTTTTTCAACTTGTTCTCTTGTTTTTTGGAGAAGAAAGCATTTCTAATACTCCCTTGAAGAGACCTGGAGCGTACCATCATTCAAGATGGATGGTAAAAGGAATTTATGCATTTAAGCTTTTTCTTCTCCAAAATCAATTTAAGATGACTAAAAAAGAACTTGATGCAATAACAGAAATTTTTTTATTTGTTGCATTGGTATACACAAAATCTTGGGCAAAAGCTTCTCAACCAGAGGAAGCCCCAAATGTTGATCTTAAATTTTTGCAAGATCTTGCAATAATGGAGGAAAATTCTTTGATATAAAGTGTTATCAAGCAAGCCCAAAATGCCATTAAACGACATCTGTGGTACCTCTCAGAAACACTTGTTGGATTAAGCTTCTTTGACAAAAGCATATCCCTTGAAGAAAAGGAGCAAATGCGAAATAATATCAAAATACCTCCAAGAAATAAGGGACTGAAACATTTAGAAGCAAAGGTAACCCTAGCTTCTTTTAAAGAAAAAAGGATTTCTGATTTTGTTACTTCAAGGACTAAATCTCTTTTTGATGCTCTACATCTCAATTCTCTCTTCACTGAAAGTTCTGCATCAACATGGGGAATAGATCCTGAGTACCAAAGAGGCTGTGCTAGAGTTTGTGCCCTTAGAGTGACAAATGACACAGCTGAGCGGGGTGTTGCATTGATTGAAAAATTTAATCAAGCAGTGACAACTAGAGAAGAGGACAAACAATACCTGCTCAAAATAGTTTTCAAGAATCGTAAAGAATTTCCAACAAAAAATAAAGCAGAACTTATGAAAATGAGGAAAAACTAATTTTTTCAGCATTAAAAGGAAAAGTGCAATTTTCTCGGGACCCCTAAAACTTGACGTAGAGGTTTCAAATTTTGTAATTTGATTAAGGTAAGCAAAAGGAATAACATTACTCATGTGGAACAAAGATTTTTAAACCTTCATTTTTTTGGTCCACACTAATTTATATATATATATATATATATATATATATATATATATATACACACACACACACACACAGGCCATGCATGGAACAAGGAACTCTTCTGAGAAAAATAAATCCACTATAGTCTGAGTAAGTAATGGTAAGTGACAAACACTACAGTTTTTCTTTTTCATGATGTTAGCCCAACTTGGGCAATGGGTCACTCGCAAAGAGGCTCCAAAAATATAGCTTCCCTCACCAGCTATCTACAAAGCAGATAGGATCCAGTTTTGGTCAGGATCTAGGGGTCCTATCTGCTTTGCAGATAGCTGGTGAGGGAAGCTATATTTTGGGGCCTCTTTGCGAGTGACCCATTACCCACATTAGACTAACATCATGAAAAAGAAAAACTATAGTGTTTCTCACTTACCATTACTTATTCAGACTATAGTGGATTTAATTTTCCCAGAAGCGTTCCTTGTTCCATGCACTGTCTGTGTGTATCATGAAAAAACCTCGGGGGACCATTCTGAGTGCAATCCCAAATATATATTATATATATATATATCGTAAAGAACGACGCTTGTATAGGAGATATTCCGCGCAAGACGAGAGAACGGAACAAATGAAAAAATGAGGTAACCACCTGGGAATCGAACCCGGGATCTTCCGATTGCCGGTCAGACGCGATAACCATTACACCATGGACCTCACTTCCAAATGCCGTAATTCTTCTACATACTCGCAGAAACCAATGCCCCAAGGGGGCACCTCCCGCATGCCGTAACATTATATACATTCAACTGCAAAGAACACGCAGTATAAATAACGTAAAGAACGACGCTTGTATAGGAGATATTCCGCGCAAGACGAGAGAGAGAGAATGGAACAAATGAAAAAATGTAACCACCTGGGAATCGAACCCGGGATCTTCCGATTGCCGGTCAGACGCGATAACCATTACACCATGGACCTCACTCTTCCAAATGCCGTAATTCTTCTACATACTCGCAGAAACCAATGCCCCAAGGGGGCACCTCCCGCATGCCGTAACATTATATACATTCAACTGCAAAGAACACGCAGTATAAATAACGTAAAGAACGACGCTTGTATAGGAGATATTCCGCGCAAGACGAGAGAGAACGGAACAAATGAAAAAATGAGGTAACCACCTGGGAATCGAACCCGGGATCTTCCGATTGCCGGTCAGACGCGATAACCATTACACCATGGACCTCACTCTTCCAAATGCCGTTCTCTCTCTCTCGTCTTGCGCGGAATATCTCCTATACAAGCGTCGTTCTTTACGTTATTTATACTGCGTGTTCTTTGCAGTTGAATGTATATAATGTTACGGCATGCGGGAGGTGCCCCCTTGGGGCATTGGTTTCTGCGAGTATGTAGAAGAATTACGGCATTTGGAAGAGTGAGGTCCATGGTGTAATGGTTATCGCGTCTGACCGGCAATCGGAAGATCCCGGGTTCGATTCCCAGGTGGTTACCTCATTTTTTCATTTGTTCCGTTCTCTCTCGTCTTGCGCGGAATATCTCCTATACAAGCGTCGTTCTTTACGTTATTATACTGCGTGTTCTTTGCAGTTGAATGTATATAATGTTACGGCATGCGGGAGGTGCCCCCTTGGGGCATTGGTTTCTGCGAGTATGTAGAAGAATTACGGCATTTGGAAGAGTGAGGTCCATGGTGTAATGGTTATCGCGTCTGACCGGCAATCGGAAGATCCCGGGTTCGATTCCCAGGTGGTTACCTCATTTTTTCATTTGTTCCGTTCTCTCTCTCTCTCTTGCGCGGAATATCTCCTATACAAGCGTCGTTCTTTACGTTATTTATACTGCGTGTTCTTTGCAGTTGAATGTATGTATGTATGTATATGTATGTATATATATATATATATATATATATATATATATATATATTATATATATATATGAAAATTATTTCACGAAGGTAACACGTGAAAAATATTTATGATGAATAAAACCACGAAGGAAAGGAAACACAAAATGGTGTTCCTGAGGATGTCATTAGACGAAAGCGCTTGAGCACCATTTTGTGTTTCCTTTCCTTCGTGGTTTTATTCATCATATACAGGGTGGGCGGAAAGTAGCTCCCTATTTTGGATTGGTAAAAAAATACGTATATTATCCATTTATTGCAGAAGAAATAATATGGAAAGGTAGGCATACATCGTAGGTTTTCTCTAAAATTCAATGTGGGCTCCAACTCTTTCCACCAGCTTCTGGAGCCGCCCAGGAATGGCGTCCACTGACTATAGCAGGAACTCCGGCGGGATGGAGGACATGACTTCCCGAATTCGGTCCTCCAGTTCTTCCAATGTCCTCGGTTTGGTGCAGTAGACTTCTTCCTTTACCCACCCCCAAAGAAAGAAGTCGCACGGTGTCAAGTCGGGGCTCCTGGCTGGCCACTGATGTGGACCACGACGACCCATCCAACGTCCAGGGAAGTGGGCATCCAGCCACTCACGGACAACAAGAGCGAAGTGCTGAGCGGTACCTTGCTATGTTGCGAAACGAGGTCTGGCCGGTTGTCAGCACATGGGAGAACATCGACGATCTGATATTTATGCAAGATGGCGCCCCTCCGCACTTCGCTCTTGTTGTCCGTGAGTGGCTGGATGCCCACTTCCCTGGGCGTTGGATGGGTCGTCGTGGTCCACATCAGTGGCCAGCCAGGAGCCCCGACTTGACACCGTGCGACTTCTTTCTTTGGGGGTGGGTAAAGGAAGAAGTCTACCGCACCAAACCGAGGACATTGGAAGAACTGGAGGACCGAATTCGGGAAGTCATGTCCTCCATCCCGCCGGAGTTCCTGCTAAAGTCAGTGGACGCCATTCCTGGGCGGCTCCAGAAGCTGGTGGAAAGAGTTGGAGCCCACATTGAATTTTAGAAAAAACCTACCATGTATGCCTACCTTTTCATATTATTTCTTCTGAAATAAATGGATAATATACGTATTTTTTTACCAATCCAAAATAGGGAGCTACTTTCCGCCCACCCTGTATATATATATATAATATATATAATATATATAATATATATATTATATATATATATATGGTAGAACAGGGTACAAATGGATGCATACACCTCCAGACAATGATGGTCCTAGGTTCACATTAATGCACATGCACCTGAAACTTACTCTGGAGTTGGATATTGATGCTTCCATTAATATAAAACAAATGACATGTAGGTTAGTGTGGATCAAAAAAATGAAGGTTTAAAAATCTTCGTTCCACATGAGTAATGTTATTCCTTTTGCTTACCTTAATCAAATTACAAAATTTGAAACCTCTACATCAAGTTTTAGGGGTCCCGAGAAAATTGCACTTTTCCTTTTAATGCTGAAAAAATTAGTTTTTCCTCATTTTCATAAGTTCTGCTTTATTTTTTGTTGGAAATTCTTTACGATTCTTGAAAACTGTTTTGAGCAGGTATTGTTTGTCCTCTTCTTTAGTTGTCACTGCTTGATTAAATTTTTCAATCAATGCAACACCCAGCTCAGCTGTGTCATTTGTCACTGTAAGGGCACGAACTCTAGCACAGCCTCTTTGGTACTCAGGATCTATTCCCCATGTTGATGCAGAATTTTCAGTGGAGAGAGAATTGAGATGTAGAGCATCAAAAAGAGATTTAGTCCTTGAAGTAACAAAATCAGAAATCCTTTTTTCTTTAAAAGAAGCTAGGGTTACCTTTGCTTCTAAACGTTTCAGTACCTTATTTCTTGGAGGCATTTTGATATTATTTCGCATTTGCTCCTTTTCTTCAAGGGATATGCTTTTGTCAAAGAAGCTTAATCCAACAAGTGTTTCTGAAAGGTACCACAGATGTCGTTTAATGGCATTTTGGGCTTGCTTGATAACACTTGATATCAAAGAATTTTCCTCCATTATTGCAAGATCTTGCAAAAATTTAAGATCAACATTTGGGGCTTCCTCTGGTTGAGAAGCTTTTGCCCAAGATTTTGCATATACCAATGCAACAAATAAACAAATTTCTGTTATTGCATCAAGTTCTTTTTTAGTCATCTTAAATTGATTTTGGAGAAGAAAAAGCTTAAATGCATAAATTCCTTTTGCCATCCATCTTGCATGATGGTACGCTCCAGGTCTCTTCAAGGGAGTATTAGAAATGCTTTCTTCTCCAAAAACAAGAGAACAAGTTGAAAAAATTCTTTATAATCATCTCTTGGCTGTTTAGAGTTGAGTGCCTCCTTCATGATTAAGACTGTTTGATTTTTTAAATCTTGAACTCTTTCAATTATTCTGCAGCTTTGGGAATCAACAGCAGTTGTGATTTGAGAATGATCCATAAAATCCCATTGAGTTTTGAATCTTTTGAAGATTGGAATATTAGGTTCAGAGGAATGGCCCATAGAAGTCCGGAAGACTTGAGATAGGACAATCTCATAAATATGGTGTCTGCAGGCTAAATATAAAAGCTCTTTTCCAAGTTCTTGTTCAATTTTAGTGCAAGCTCCAGCATGGATTCCGGTATTGGATGCTGTTGTGTCAAATGACAGCCCAATAATTCTCTGGGTCATATCATGTTCTTGCAGGAGAGAAATGCAAACACGAGCCATCTCTGTACCCGTGCCAGCAGTGACTTTAGGAATTCCCAGCAATTTCTCTTCGCCATTCCCACTGACTAACACTGCAATCCTTTCCGTTCTTCCTTCGCCTGCAAGAAAAAGTTAAAATATATAATTTATATATAATTTATATATATTTATTTTTAATATTTTATTTTATATATATTATATTATATATTTAATATTTTATTTTATATTTAATATATTTATATATTATAATTTATATATATAATATATAATTTTAAATTAAACGAGTTATTTTAAATTAAACTTGACTTATTTTAAATTAAACTTGACTTATTTTAAATTAAACTTGACTTATTTTAAATTAAACTTGACTTATTTTAAATTAAACGATTTATTTTAATTTGAACTTGAGTTATTTTAATTTGAAGGTAAAATGCTGTAGATTGTGAAAACTAGCTTCAGACAGTGAAATGTAACCTAATTAAATAGAAATTTAGCTATCAAAATGTTTAATTAAAACCAACCAGATAATAACACACTGCCTAGGTGTGAAAACCAGACCCACAACTAAGTTTTTCACCTGAGAGATAAAATATAAATATGCTAAATTAATCAGACAAAAAAACTAACCTGATATCTCTGGGAGCATTTTTCAATCCCAATGAAGAACTAAAGGCTCTCCAGGACAAAATGCTTGCTCTTGATATTCTGTTGCTATTTCTTTGCATAACTTTTGACGAGTTTGAAGCATAGTAGATTTTGACACTGTAATGTTTTCCAAATTATGGCCCAAAGACTGAGCAACAACAGCATAAGACATAGCTGCATCTCGATTGGAAAGATTCATTCTATCATAGGCTGCTACAACATTTTTGTCAATAGGCTTTGACTTTTTAGGAGCCAACATTTTCTTTTTAAATTGCTCTTCAGAGGGACCTTGAAAATTCATTTCAAGGTTGTCGTCATTAGTTGATGGTGATGATGATGATGATGACAATGTGAAATCATCTCTATTGGCAGGCAAGAATGATCTTTTAGATCGCTTCTGCTCTTTGAGGGCTCTTTCACACTCTAATTCTTCACGATGAAGCCTTCTTTTCTCTCTTTTTGCAAGAATTTGGTCTACTGTACCCATGCTACTTTGTGTAGGATCTTCTTGCTGGCTTAAGTAGAAAAGCTTGTCTTCTTCATTTGACATCATCAAAAGGGCATTAGAGTGACCAATATCAAGAATTTCAGCCTTAATTTCATCTTTAAACATAGCTTCTTCAATACGGCATTTTTCCTCAGACCTTTTTCTGTTTTTCATCAATTTATCATAACAGCTTATTAAAGAGTCAATCTTTCGGATGGCACTGTCTCTATGCATTGTGGGAATCCTGGCTTTCTCCCAGTAGGTCATCACTTCATCTAAGCAAAGATTAATGGATCTTCTTCGTCCCAATTTTTCCTCTTTTTGATGGAAGAAATATTTTTGCAAAACTTGCAGTTTTGTAGGTAAGCAGCAACAAAGTATATCTTTATATAAATGGCCACTGAGCCAAACTTTAGTTTTAGAACGAGTAGCCATTTTTAGTTTAAAAAATTAAATTTCTGAAATAGTAAAATAAACCAGTTAAATTAGGAGATAAAAAGGATAACTAAAAGGTTCAAGCCAATTAGGCAAAGCCTTTAATTTAGAGTTGACCAATTAAGGATAATATATTTTATCCAAAATTTTTGTTCTCCTTATTAATAATTTTCTCTGAAATAATGATCTAAGATTGTTTTTGTACTCTATTAACACCAAAAATTTCTTAAATAAGAAGAAATTTTTTCATAAGTTGCAACTCAAGAGTTGAGTTGATCATTGATGTTTTAAGCGCGCCTATTCATTGGAAAATTTTTAGAAGTCATTAAATCTCGGGACCCCTAAATATTCTCATATTTGACCAAAATTTTGCTGACATGTCTATCTGGTCCAAAGGAACAAGGGCATTAATGTGGAACAAGGATTTCTTCAACTTTATAATTTACCCCCCATTTTGGTCCACACTAATGTAGGTGTTCTCCTTTGTCTGATTTCAGGTGCGCTTTTGATGTTTTTGAACTTGTTGATAATGATTTAAATATAATTTTGCTAAGCTTTGGTGTGTTGTGTAATGCTGATTTAAAAGAAACGATAACAGTAACAGAAAGTGTTATTTATTGTTTATAATTTGGGTGAATATTTTATGCCAACTGGCAATGCTTGCTTCACTGATGATTTGAATCCAGTATGGTGGAATTCAGGTTTTATACACAGGTCCAAGAATAAAGTTTCTTGATAATCCCCTGATATTTCAGATCTGATCCCCTGATATATAAATATATAAAAATTATATAAAAATTGCATAAAATGTGTAAAAATAATTCACATTTTATATATAACAATTAAAACCTAGTTTTTATTCTAACTACTCTTAAAAAATGTATGCAAAAATCATATGGCAGGCTGAAAAAATTAATACTAGATAACAAAATGCACGAGTTTTACATAATGTAAAACAAACAAATAGTACTTGTTTTTATTAAATTATTTTATATTAACATTTTAAATTAATTTATAGTTAAATTATTTATAAAATATTTACAAATAATTAAGTCCTAAATAATTCATAAATATTTTATATTCCCACGATATTCTCAAAAAATCCAAAAAATCCTGATATTTTTGCAGGTGTGTATGAACCCTGTGGATGTGTACACCTCCAGACAAGCTGATCTAAAAGGGTCAGGAGGTGTACAGTGTCAACTATTCATGGAAGATCTTAGTCTTGATAGATGAAAATGACAAAACTGAATGTGCCAATCTCATAATCATTGATTCTTCTGAACACTTGGAAAGGATAACTTTTTTTCTGGTACAACTGGAAGGCAAGAAAAGCTCCAAAATTTGCTGTATTGACCAACTACTGATAGACAAAGATCCTGATAAAAAAATTTTATGCAGGAAGGAGGTGCCAAGGGCAAATGCCCACAAAAGCAGTCCCCCATAGAAGACGAGAGCCAAAATCAAGGTCCAGGGTTTTCAAGATGCCTACACACACTGCATTTGAAAGACTGGAGGTCATGGACAGGGGGAAAGATGGATTGAGGAAGATTGTTCCAGAGTTAGCCAGTTGAATAGATGAAAGATTGAAAATACCAATTAATCCTTGCATTAGAGAGTTGGACAGAAAAGGAATGAGAAAGTGATGAAAGTCTGGTACTGCATGCTCTCCTTAAAGGAAGAGGTATGCAGTTAGAAAGTTCAGAAGAGCAGTGTCCATTATAATAGCAATAGTAATGAGAGAGTGAGGCAACAGTGTGGTGAAGAGAGGAGGATTGAAGACCATCAGTAAGAGGTGGGGAAATGATGAGAAAAACCTTTGATTCCACCCAGTCAAGTACATCTGTGGGTTAAGCCACCCCATCCATGAGAAGCATATTCCATATTGGGGTGAACAAGACCCCTATACAGAGACAGCAACTGAGCAGGGGTGAAGAAACTGTGGAGGTGGTACAGCACACCTAACCTTTTAGAAGCCATTTTGGAAAGAGTATATGTGATCTTTTGAGGAAAGACCACAAGAAAAGGAAACTCCAAGAATGTTAAGAGAAGAGAAAAGATTGAGTTGTGTATTGTTAAAGGTAAGGGGATAGTCATGTGGAAGATTGTGATGAGTAGAGACTGGATTTTGCCCTTTTTGCCTTTTTTATTCCCGTTTATAGATTCATAGGCTTCTTTTAGAGAAATCCATTTCGGGACTGTGGGATGTATATAATTAAATGTTATAGTGCCTATAAACACCTATTTTGATAGTTAGTGCCTAATTTTAAAATACGTGCCTATATATGCCTTTTTTTAATTTTATTGTACTAAGTAAAGCAAAATAACTCACATTTTTTTTAAACTTGTAGGCTTAAAGAGGGCAGGGGATGGAAAAACCGAGGCTAGTCCTGAGGCAACCAGCACAGCCAATCAAATCACAATACATCAGCCAAATACAGCCAATCAGATCACAATACGTCATTGTGACAGGTTCGGCCTCGATCATTTTGTTTGGTGCATGCAACGTGGTGTGTGTTCAAGTGCTTTTGCTAAATAAAATCTCACGTTTGTGCTTATGGCTTTTTTTATAAGTGAGAAGAAATGCCTAAGGACAAGACAGCCAAAAGTGTTCTGTTCAGGCAGTGGATCAAGGATGACCCAAACTTCATTACAGATGGTAGAGTTATTTTCTGCCAACCTTGTTCCAAAGAGGTACGTTGCAACATTTTTTATTCTCTATCCAAAATAACAAACCCACTCCATGTAAACAAATGCATGCATCCTAAAGATAAATTGGTAGAGAGTGGTGAAAAACAAATTGTTTTAAATTATTTTAATATTAATTTAATTAACCAAACAACCAACTTCGACGTTCAACTAATGCATTTTATAATTTAGTTACCCTAAAAATTGTTGTTTTCTATAGTTTCTAAAAAAAAAAAGATTGGTATCTAAAGAAATTATTAAGTTAAGTTGCATTCTGATAATGAAGAGAGAATAATAGCTTTTTGTTCGTTGTTAATTTGATTTATTTTAATGCATGGCGCAGTAATTAAGTTTGTTTTTCAGTAATACTTGTCATCTTTGCAGGTAAAATGCGAGAAAAAATGCCATTTGGATCAACACAAAAATACTGCTATGCATTTGATGAACTCTAAGAAGAAAACTGCAACATGCTAGCCCTTCTTTCCAAGTCCCACAGAGTCGGATAAGTTGCAGCAGCAGTTCCATGCTGATTTGTGTGCTTCAATGGTGGCGGAAAACATACCTTTTAACAAGCTGCAAAATGCAGCATACAAAGAATTTTTAGCAAAGTACACGAAAATGAAAATTCCTGATGAATCTACTTTGAGGAGAAACTACCTCCATCCAAAATATGAATCTCTAAGTTTAAATATGTTGATTTAATTTACTTCATTTTAATTTTCATTTTACAGGTTTAAATTCATTTCACATTGATTTAAATTAATATTTTAATTTATTTTGTTTAAATTTTGAGTTTTATTTCACTTCATTTCTTTAATTTTTGTCATTTTACTGTATTAAATTTTGATTATGTCAAATGTGTGTATTTATTAACTTAAATACTACATGAAATTTCTAGGTTATTGAAGAGATCAGACAAGATGTCAATTATGCCAACTTCTGGGTGTCAATATGAGAATAAAAACCCACTCTAATAGACAGAGTTTATTTCCACGACAGTTTCGACGCCCACTGGCATCCACCCGAGGAGGATGCCAGTGGGCGTCGAAACTGTCGTGGAAATAAACTCTGTCTATTAGAGTGGGTTTTATTCTCATATTTTGACCTTCACGTAAAAAAGTGAAGTTTTTTGCATTTATTCTGGGTGTCAGTTGATAAGACGACAGACACCTGTGGACGTCAAGTTGCCAATGTGGTGGTGGGTAAGCTCAACTGCTCTGGCCCAGGAAAACCATACCTGATCCTCTCGAGACCACTCGAGGCAACTAATAATGCCACAGTAGCTCAAGTTGTGCGGGATGCTCTCTGTAAGTGTCGATGAATGTTATTCATATGCATTTAAAATGAGAGACAATTACACTTGAAGTTGTTAATTTTGTGTGCATATAAACTTATTTATTCATTTTTTTAATTGCAGGAGTTCTGTGGCCAAGTGAGAACAATGATAAGTTTTTACTTCTTGTCACAGATGTAGCAGCATATATGTTGAAAGCAGTGCAAAATCTGAAGGTTTTCTATCCGAAAATGGTGCATGTGACTTGCCTGGCTCATGCTCTCCATCGGGTGGCAGAAAATATCCGGGGACATTCTCGGAATGTAAATGCACTTGTATCATCGGTGAAGAAGGTCTTTCTCAAGGCACCTTCACAAATTGCTGCTTTCAAGGCAGCTCTTCCAGAAACACCCTTGCCACCTCAGCCAGTTTTGACTTGATGGGGTTCCTGGCTTCAAGCTGCCATGTATTATGCTGAAAATATCAGTGAAATTGCCAAGGTACAAAACATATTCAGTTTAATTAGTACATTCTTCTACAGCCATTTCAAAAGCAGCAAAGCAAATTTCATCTTAATTCTGTTTTTTGTTGCAGGTCATTGAAAACTTAGACGAGCATGAGGCAGTCGTGATAGGAGAAGTGAAGGAGGCCTTATCGTGTCTAACCCTTCGAGGAGACCTGGCCTACATCATGACCAATTTCGGATGGGTGCCAGGGACCATAACCAAGCTGGAGGAGAGAGGCCTGCCATTTGTTGAAGCAGTGGAAATAGTTCAAAATTTAAGGAAGGAGCTGAGCCAGGTTCCTGGTAACATAGGGAAAGAAGTGGTAGCAAAATTTGAAAATGTTCTCACACACAATCCTGGTTGGCAAACCATAGTGAACGTTTCAACAGTGTTCAAAGGAGAGTGTCAGGAGGTTCTGGACTTTGAGCCAAGCGAATTAGCATCTTTGAAGTTCGCACCAATTACGTCTTGCGATGTCAAAAGGTCATTTTCTCATTTTCTCGATATAAAAATGTATTGAGTGACAGGGGATGTCAATTTATGCCACAGAACCTTGAAAAATTTTTAATCATCAATTGCCATTTCAATTTATAGTTTAGTTGAGTTTTTGTAAGAAGATAGTTTAAATGTTTGGATTTTACTTTGATGCAAATAAAATGTTTGATGGTTTTTGAGATGCTTAGTTTATTTTTTACAATAAAAATCCTGATATTCATCAGAACTGCAAATGGGTTTACTGTTAAGTCAACAACAATAAGAGAAAAGTGGGAAAATAAAAATGCCTATTAAGTGCCTTTTTTAGCTTTTTGTGCCTATTTAAGCGACTTTTTTAGGGCTTCTTTAGTGCCTTTTTGCCTACCTATTATTGAATTTTTAGTGCCTATCAATCCTAACTCTAGTGATGAGTAGACAGGTGGAGGAACCAAGTTTTTGAGGCATTGAAAGCCACAAGGTTTTCTCTGTCCCAATCAGAGATGGCAGAAAGACCAGAGATTGGGTGTACCATAGCCATCCTATGTGAATCATGAAGCGACTATTCAGAGGGACACTTTGGGATGCGGGTGGAGAAGTGAAGAGTGGAATCATTAGTATAGGAGTGAATAGGACAGTAAGTGTGACTTAAAAGGTCATTGATAAATAAAAAGAAAAAGAGTGGATGACAGGGCAGAACCCTGAGGAAAACCACTGTTGACAGTTTTAGGAGAAGAACAATGACCATCTTCAACCGCAGCCAGAAAGGAAATCAGAGATGAAGGCACAGATAGAAGGATAGAAACTGAAGGAGGGCATTTTCAAAATTAAAGATTTGAACCAGACTTTATCAAAAGCTTTTGATGTCTAGCACAATGCAAAAGTTTCACCAAAATCCCAAAAGGAGGATGACCAAGAGTCAGAGATATATGCAAGATCCCCAGTAGAATGTCCCTTGCAGAACACATATTGACAAAAAGAAGATTGAGAGGAGAGTAGACATGGGGTCAATTACTGGGTTTCTATTACTATTACTTGTGATTCCTTCTATTACTATTGATTCCTTCTATTACTATTACTTTTGTATGTGGGGTAGGGTGGTTAAAAAAAAAACAAAGTTTGAAATTTATATGTGATGGTATTTTTCCCCATTATAGGCTATAAGTCAATAGAAGTTCTTTGATACTATTTTTGTCAAAATCAAAATTTGTTTAAATTCTGTATAGTCTGTCTAGCATAAGGCTGTTACCTCAATTACAATTAATTTTCTGTTGCAGATTGATTTTGTTTGTTGAAATATTCTAGTAATGGTATAAGAGTGATTGTGAAATGAACCAGAACAAAAAGGACAAGGTTTCACCTTCAGTTCCTGTACTGAGACACTCGACCAAATGTTTCCTGGCAGGACAGCCAACACACACTATCTGCAGCTCAAAATTGCCAACTGCCTGAGAAGTTCTTAAGTTATTTCTTTTATGTTAATGAAAAGTGCTGTAATAGGCAAGAAGCAGTCGAAATAACTGCTGACAATGTTGTTACATTCTGGGTGATGGCTAGAATTAAGCCAATGTGGCCATGCAACTGCATCAAGAAGCTGGAAGCTTTGTGGGGTGAGTGTACAATTACTTCTCTTAAAAGTGTTGTGTATCCTATTTTTATTAGGTTGCTAGAGTTATCAGTGCAGTCATGCGACCTGCAGTTCCACCAGTGGATCTTCACCAATTTAACATTTCCAAGGCAACTACAGTGAAACAGAGAGCATTACATCGACGTGAAGTGGCACAAGATGTTAAGAGTAAATTTGTCCTTCCAAAATATGTTGTAGTACACTGGGATGGAAAGAAGATGAAGGTAAGGAAATAGATGTATAATCAATAATTAGTTATACAATACTTATATTTCTAGATGCTGCATTTTAAAATTTTGAATGTTTTACAAATCCATAATCATTATTACCTAATGTTTTTTGAATGCAGGATTCCTGTGGGATACAGGAGCACAGACAAGCCATCTTTATCTCAGGCAGTCCAGACCATGTAAATGGAAAGCTTCTTTCAATAAATAGACTTCAGGATGGGACTGGCAAATCACATGTATGTGCAACCATGGATGCTCTAGAAAACTGGAATATAGAGGAATGTGTCATTGGACTTTGCTACGACACAACTGCTAGTAACACAGGAAGAATTCAGGGAGCAGTAGTTAGGCTTCAAAGCATGTTGGGAAGAAGGCTACTCCATCTAGAATGTCACCATCATGTTTTAGAATTGGTAGTAAGGTCAGTATCAGCTAAACTATTTGGAAAACAAGTGGTCCATCTGAACCAAGATTTCTCGAATTACAGGACAGGTAAGATATCTTGCTACATTATGTTTTCAAAAATAGTGAATATGAAACAATATGAAAAAATTATAATTTAAACCACAGATAGTTTAATACAAAAATTTGTACTTATCATGCTTGAACAAAGATAATTTATATGGCAAACATGAAGCATTATATTTTGTGTGCAGATGGCTAGCTTTAGATCTAGCAACCTTCAAGATACTTCCTATCAATGACACGTGGTTAAAACAGATGCGAAATCAGGTGATCTGCAATCTTCAAACGTTGGTCCAGAAGAAAGAGTGCAGTCACTTTATCCATGACAACTATCGCGAGGTGACAGAGCTAACACTCTGTGCTCGGAGCTTGTGAGCCTCATGAAGTGAAATTCCATCATCCAGGTGCATATCATCATGCTCGTTTTTACAAACCTTGGCCATCCAACATGTAGAATAGTATAAATAATAAATATATAAATTCTCTGACAAATATTACAATGTATTAGAAAAATTATAGACAAATATAGTATATAGATATTTTAAATCATTGAATTTGCCCATTATTAAAAAATTGGCATAGAATCTAATAAAAAAATGAATGAATTTATCCATTTTAGGTGATTTACAACATGAAGATGTATCTGTTTCAGGAGCAGCTGGGTTACTATGAACACACCTAACTGTTGTTGCAAAGAATGGTACAGTTTACCGCAGTGATGTAGGTCTCAAGATCGGTCTCGGTCTCGAGACCAATCTCAAGACCCAATTTGCAGATCTCGATCTCAGTCTCCGCTATTTAGATCTCAGTCTCGGTCTCAACAGACGCAGTCTCGGTTTTTCTCCCCGAGACCTTTCGAGACCTCTCGAGACTGTAATGAAAAATACATGTTATTGGCATACTCATGATGGTGGCTTGGTTAAACAGACACAATTCAGAATGTTTATGAAAGTTTGTAAAAGTAAGGGACTCTAGGTATTCACTAATCAGTCACCCTGTTTTGAGTGGATGTTGAATTAATGTCATATTATATATATATATATATATATATATATATATATATATATATATATATATATATATATATTATTTAGACCTTATGCTAATTGCCATGCCTCTGTTTATAGTACCGATATGTCAATTTATTTTTCAGATGGTGTTGGAAAAATGCTATACAGGAAACTCAAGCACGGAGAATGAGCAGATACAGAGAGACAGCGCTCATTCTCACAGTGGCAATGACGAAATAAAACAGAGTCAAACCAAAGTTCCGAGACTAATAGCAAAATATCAAAGCTATCAGTCCAAGCAGAAGAACGTTGAAACTGGGAAGATTTTGAACCGCAGGGAACAGTTGCGGCGGTACCTCTTAGAGATCGATGAATCTCATATTTTAGACAACTGCTCTCCAATAAAGTTTTGGCACCAGAAAAGGGATAAATTCCCATCACTGGCCAATATTGCCATCACTGTTTTAACAGTGCTTGCCTCTAGTGCTCCAATTGAGCGTGTATTTAGCCATGGAGGCATAATAATGAGGCCCCACAGAAGTCGAACTTCAGCAGATCTTCTGAGAACCTATCGTGCTTTAAATAAATGCACAAGTCAAACTGGGTAGTGGGTATGTTCATTAAACCTTCTGTAACAGATATAAAAGAAGTAAATAAATAAAAAGTACGTGTATATATAAGCACACCGGACAAAAAATTAGTCACCCCTAATAGCACCGATAGTAGGAAGTTCAAGGTCACACAGAGGGCGCTGATGTAGCATTGGTAAGTGACAAGTAGCGGTGACGTAGCACACAGGATCAGATCTGTTTCGTGAGGTGGTGAAGAACAAAGTGTGTGTTGGATATAGTCTGCAAAATGGGTCGTGAGGCAGACATTACTCAGTGGCAAAAAGGAGCCATCGTGTTTGGCAGAGCCCACGGACACAAAATGTCTGAAGTAGCCCAATTTGTTGGTGTGTCAACGCGTACTGTCCAGCGAGTTTACAAAGAGTGGTGTAGTTCGCAATCAACTGACAATCAACGGCGTAACTGTGGCCGGAAAACAATTCTCGACAATAGGGGCCGCCGCCATGTTTCTCGTCTAGTAACTGCAAATCATTTTCAAACCAGAGAACAATTGCTCCAAGAAACCAATGAGGTTCTCCAGCGACCAATTTCCGAATGGACATTGCGACGAGAACTGCATGCGATGGACATCTGGAGCAGGGTACCACGGAAGAGGCCGCTGTTAACAGCAAGTCACAAATTGGCACGTTATAAATGGGCTCAGAGGCACAAAAACTGGACTGCGGCAGATTGGAAACGTGTAATTTGGTCCAATGAGTCCCGTTTTTGTTTGTTCTCCAATGATGGGAGGCGACGAGTACATCGCAGGTCCAATGAAGCCTTTAATCCTGAATGCATCGAAGGTGTTGTTCAGGCTGGAAACAGAAAGTGAAGCGCAGGAATAGACACCCACGGACTCTGGCGGAACTTCGGGACTGGCTGATGAACGAGTGGCAGCAAATCGATGTTCAGTACATGCACAACCTCGTAGAGTCTCTGCCTCGCCGGATTCGTGCAGTTATCAAGGCCAGAGGCGCCATCACACGTTATTAGGTACATTCTGAGAGGGGTGACTAATTTTTTGTCCGGTGTGCTTATATTCATTTGTTAATTTATAGGCTACACTTTTTGCATTCAACACACTACATATGAGAAAGTAGTTATTAGTTTATTAATATACTTAACATAGTCTAATTTCCATAGTAGTGTAAAACAAATTGAAAGGGCATGAGCTTGGTCTCGATCTCGAATTTTAAGGGTCTCGATCTCAGAAGGTAGATCTCGATCTCAAACCTTTGATCTCGGTCTCGATCTTGGTCTCACAGGATCAGGTCTCGGTCTCAGTCTCGGACTTGGTGGTCTCGACTACATCACTGGTTTACCACCATTCTGTACATCCAAGCCTGGCTCTCAGTGCCAGTTGCTGCTGATGCTCCTGTCAATGACCTCTGCCTCTACCGAGATCTGATCCGCTACAAGATGGTGGACAAGGAAGTAGCTGAGAGTGCTCTAGGTGTTCTCCGATGGCACACTTCTTACATGAGGCCAGAAAAGGTAGTGTTTGCTCTTTGCAGTGATTGTGTGACCAGCAAACAGAAACAAGATATGGCACAAAAGCTGGCCTCATTGCCAGTGTCGGAAGAAAATGAAGAAAGCCTAGTCCTCCTAGACAATGACACACAGCTGATAGCTAGAAAACACCAAAGTATTTTCCAGCTCTTGAATGCTACTTCAACCGCATGGATGAGCAAACTGGTAGAGGAATGGATTGATGATCAGGACTTCAATACTTTTTACAACTTCCTCAAATGTCTTAAAGTCACCAATGATGTGGCCGAGTGAGGCATTGCCATGATCCAGGACTTTGTAAAAATGATAACCAAAAATGAAGAACAATTGCAGTTTCTACAAGCAGTTGAAAAGCATCGAAACACCATACCCAACTTTAATAAATCCACATTAAACATCCTATGTTAGACACACCATGCAGAACTAAAGAAACAGACCATAATTAGTACCAAAATGTGATTCAAATTAAATGTCTGGTACCACTGATTCATTTATCTTTTGTACAAAAATATCAGCAAATGTTCTTCATTGCATTTTTATATCAAGAATACATAAAATCAAGTAAACTTCAATAGAAATATAATAATTAGGATCATAATTAAAAAAAAATTTAACTTCCTTAAATGCAAGGAATTCAACCTCAATGAGGAACCCCTAAACAAAATTTCATTTTAATAAAAATGGTATCAATGGACTTCTATTGACTTATATAGGTAATGGGAAAAAATACAATCACCTATAAATTTCAAACTTTTGTTTTTTGAACCACCCGAATGTTGAGTACTTCACTCATTTGAAAAGGATCTTTATGTCTATTTAAATGCAATTAGAAGCAGTGTATTAAACAAACAAACACTTTCAGACTCAACAGGTACAAACATTATACAAGAAGTCCATAGAAGATAGAGAGACTTTGTCTGGAGCACTGACTAAGTAAGCCAGTGAATCACTGTGTATAATGAACATGCAAATACAATGATCTAACCATGAGGTGGTGTGCCAACTATCACTAACATAAGTAAAGCTATCACCAGGAAGACTACACATGGATGAAAGGGTCAAGTTATCTTCACAGAAGGCTTTTAAGTGGTTGCTAAACAAAGAATTATCATTAAGCACATTAGCGTTAAAGTTATCAATAATAGCTACACATGTCGTATCCAACTCATCAATAATACTGCTGACCTGCCCCAATTTAATGAGGTAATCATCATCATTATCAACTGTCTGAAAAGGCATATAGGTATACAGAATTACAAATTTTTTGTCTACACAAATTTCTATTCCAGTTGGTCAACTCAAACCAAGTTTTAATTCACTAATATATTTCCCATACCCCAATCTCCATGCAATAGCTACACCACCAGGTGGGTGGCCTGCAAGGACACCATCTTGTTTATCTCTGGTGGCCTCCCCTATCCCATGAAAGTTACTGGACAGGCTATTCAGGTCCTTTAAGTCATTTTCATAGCCATGTTTCCTGCAGACAGAGAATATCAGCATCCTCTAATAGCTTATTAATTATGATCTGCCTGTGTTTGCTGTTATTGCCTAAGCTTAGGCCTCTACAGTTATAAGAGATTATCTTGAATGTTGCAATTAGGAAGATGCAGGAGTTCTGCCAGCCATCTCTACATGTTGAATTCCATTTATACCAGCACAGCAGTTACAGCATTAGACCCAGCTGGATTTTCCTCCACAGTATGACGCATGATGTCTCCATAATTACCCTCTCCAGCACTTGCGAGAGGAGTTGCAGGTGCTTTTCTTCCCCTCTTCCCATAGAACCACCATACATATACCCATTCCAGCCATACTGCTGGATCCATAAATACCCCTGGATCATCACAGACTGCTGTAACTTGAAAGGAACTGTGTGTACTCTATCTGGAGTCAATTTTCCTACATGTAACCTGAAGGTTCACTTTATCTTCTACAAATAACTGCAGCTCCTCAGCCATGAGATCAGGTTGACATCTCAAGACAAAAATGTTTGCAGTCTTCGTTGGTACAGCCATCATATGATCTGTTTTGGCAGCCCCTATGATACCCCACTGTTCTCTGCCAGCCTTTGCCACAGGCTGACTCCCTCTAGTTGGTGCAGGAGTGGAACCATATCCCCTTGAGGGACCACCACCATTAGCTACTGCAGTGGTTGCAGTTCTCGGAGGGGTCACTCATTTCCAGCCCCTCCTTACCACCATTATCCAAGATGCCTCCTCATCATGACCCCCCCTAATTGCATTCCCAGCATCCCAATTCAGCAAGGCCCCTTCGGGGGTACCCTGTGTGAGATGGTATTGAGCTGGTGATGTAGCAGTGTCTGGACTCAGGTATCCAGGATAAGACTGAGAAGCAGAAGGCTCTGCACTCATGGATCCAGGATGAGGCTGAGCTGCAGCCAAATAACAAATATTTGTTTCAACTAAATCATTACAATTTCAGAGCCTGTAGGTCTTGATAAATTTTACTTTATTGAAAGAAAAATTTGTCATAATATTAGTTCACATACATTTATTTTAGTTTAGAATAGATTTAGTTCATTTTTCAGTTTGGGCATTCCAGGACAAATCACCCAAAAATTTAAAAATTTGTTACCACTCCAACCCAGATTTTAATGAAAATTGACATAATGGGGTTCTTCCAGGTGTTGATTTCACTGGTTCAAATAAAAAAGTTCTATGACCCATAGTTTTTGAGAGATGGGCCCCCGCTTTACCACCTAACTTTAATGGGCAATAACTCCCAAACATCTTGTTGTAGACCTATAAAACTATACATTTTTAGAATCAGCATGAAGAGATCTATTAAATGATACCACATTCAAATGTGTAGAACAATAATGAAAATTTACCCCCCTTTTTTATTTTTGACCCCCACCCCCCTAGACAGTGAAATCCCCAAAAAAATTTTCATTTATTAAACTTTCATTAATTGTTAAAAGATACAAACAATAAAAAATGTGGGTCTCAAGTTGCAAGATATTTTAAAAATTATTGAAAAAATATGTACATTGACATTTGTACATAGAAATTTTGACATAAATTTTTAAGCAGACTAAAATAGAGAACTACAAATGATATACAGTATTTACAATTTAGGGTGCATCAGCCTATAAGGGGTGAAATTTCAAACTTCGGATATTGATTTGGCCCTATGATATTATGGTTACAATCCCCAACAAACCTTCAGTGTCCACGTTTCAAGCTGTTCTGACAATATTTAGTGGGTCCCCCTCGAAGATGAAAATTTGACAATTGTGGAATTTTATGGTTTGACTAGAAAATCTTATGTGTAAGAATTGTAGATTTTCTTTGAAAAAAAAAATTGTAAATATAGTTAGTTTTAGGCAAGTTTTAGCCTCAATTCATGAAATTATCTGTCTTTTTAGACTTTTTTTTGTATTATTCTGAGAATCATGAAGTGAGTTACCAGGATGCGGGACAAGGACCCAACTTGCCAAGCATCCCACCGACCACCTCCACCTATTAAAAATGGTATTTCATGATAAAATACTTGTAAAAATTGATTTATTGCTTATTGATATCTTAATTCGTCTTCTTTGTCCTTTTTTCTTCTAGAACAGATAAAGAAGCTTGTCTCTTTCTCAGATTAGGAGTGGCTTTTCTGTCAGCTTCTACAACTTGGAGAACATTTTGAAGATGTTCTTCAGTCCTTGCAGCCTCATAAAAGTCACTGCATAGTTTTACTGCCCTCTCAGAGCCATCATTTATGACATTTATAGCCAAAAGTTTTTCTTTGGAAGATATAAATGATGCTGTTGTTTTCCATTCAACAATCTCAACCAATAAAAAATCATAGTCTAACTGTAGTGAAGAGAATATGAACCATGAGTTTTTGTCAACCAAGTCAGCTAGTGTGGTTTCCAATCGTAGATTGGTAGGGAAATTAGGCTTTCCAAAACTAGATCCATGTCTACCTTCTGGAACTACTGTCTCAATCTTGTGTGGTTTATAGGAAAGTAGATGGTTTGTTATAGCACAAAGTTCATTTTTTAGAACCAAATCGCTGAATAATACAAGAGGAATCATCTCTGATGAAAGGTACCAGAGATGACGTTTCAAAGATGTTAGAGCACTTTTTGCTATTGGCTTGTTTACTTCCTCGTATCTAAGAAGCTTTTTTAAAGCTGCAAATCGTGCCATGGTGCATCAAAAACTGAAGAGCAGGTCATCCACCATGGGTAGTAAATCAGTGAAATGAAGGTTGCAAAGTCTCTTAGTTTCAGAATTTGTTGCTTGTTTGTGATTGTTACTGAAGGTAGTTTCGAGATATTATCTTCTAGTAATGTAATTTTTAGAGCATATATTGCTTTACTCATCCATCTGGCTCTATGTATAGCACCAGGTCGCTGAAGGATTATATCCTTATCACTAGGTCCTGCATTTAAGTATAACACAACTAAGTCAGAAAATTGTTTGTAGTCATATCGTGTATGTTGCTTTTCTATATTACTTATTTGAATTGCATAATCAGTCCATTCCTGAAGAATCTCCTGGACAGCTTTGGAGTACTGATTGAAGTCAAT
The DNA here is from genome assembly GCA_023014485.1 of Bathynomus jamesi. Classification (NCBI taxonomy): domain Eukaryota; kingdom Metazoa; phylum Arthropoda; class Malacostraca; order Isopoda; family Cirolanidae; genus Bathynomus; species Bathynomus jamesi. Next base: position 68,914 of record JAJOZX010005784.1, on the reverse strand, counting down.
TTTTTTCAATTTTTCATCCTTGAAAATCCACTGAAACTTTTCTCGAAATCTGTTAAAGACATTAATTTCTGGTCCACTCGAAGTTTCTACTTTCATGTCCTGAAACACATGACTCATAATAACTTCACCAACATGATGCCTGCATGCAGACCATAATAAAGGCCGTCCAATCTCTTGTTGGATAGTTATGCATGCAGCGCTCACATGTCCCGTGTTGGTTGCTGTAGTGTCGAAAACCAAGTTCACTATTGAATCGGAGCAGTTCCACAATTTCAGTAGCTTCATAACTTCTTCAGTCAAGTTTTTCCCAGATTGGCCACTGCCACCAGCACTAGGATGATATGATGGAATACCAAGTAGTTTGAGATCCATTGAATTTCCAACTGATACGGCTAATCATTCTTCTGTAACATATTTATCCTGCAGAGTAGAAATTATTTTTGAATCCCAATGAAGAGAGGCCAATTTAGGAGGATTCCAGGATTTTTTAATGGAACTTGAAATTTTTTGGGCTACTTCGCGTCTTGCTCTATCAGCTGTAGCATATGAAGTTGCCACTGCCTTAGTGTTACCACCACATTCTTCAACAAAAGCTTTTGTGAATGCAGCCTGTTGTGCCGGAGTCATTTTCATTCTTGATGCCAAAGAAACAAGTTTCGGTCTTTTCAGAATGTCATGAGGAATGATAGCTTGAGTACCTAAACAGACTGTTGACTGTGTAGATTTTCCATCTTTTTCAGCTCCATCATTAGCTTCTGACTCACTCTCAATGGTAGTTGTATCGCTTGTGCTACGGCTTTCTAATTCAACATAACTGCAAGAAGCTTCAGTGTCTCTCAATTCCTTTTCTTTTCTAGCATTTTCTTCACATTTTCAAAAATTAATGCGCTTCATTTTGGATGCTAAAGTTTGATCATGAGCTCCAAAAGAAGCAATTCTATCCCCTTGCATAGATTGAAGAAATTGTATATCTTCTGGATTACTCATAATTTTTTTGGCATTTTTAATCCACAGTGGAAAAGTCATTTTAAGTTGCATTTCCATATCTTCTAGTCTTGTCTTTGTACTTTGTAGCTCTCTTCTTTTCAATGGAATTTCTCTCTGTTTCGCATTCTTTTCTGACAACGAAATTATTTTCTCACATGCTTTTTTCTCAGTAATCATTGGTATGTTGGCTTTATTGTAGAATGGTTGAATTTCTGTTAAAACAATTTTAGCTATATCTTGCTTAGTTCTTCTCTCTTTTAGACCCTGTTGCTGGTGAAATAGGAAACATCTAAGAACTTGTTCACTTGTTGGCAAGCGACATCCTACAATCTTTGCATCATTATTTGTGATACCAGGACCTAATCCAAATATACAGGTTTTTTTCGTGTTTTTACATAAACTTTATCTGCACCACTTGAACAAGTTTTACCACTAGAAGTGGCTTCACTGACTTTACCACTATTATCCATTATATCATATATCAACTATTATCACAAACATATATAAAAAATTGACCTGTAATAGAAACATAGATTAATATTAAAGTAGTCTACATGCCTGAAAATAAGAAAAAATAGCTATAGGTATTTCATGATGGCAAATGATGTTTATTAATAGTAGCTATGGCTTAAACACAAGCAAACTAAACATACTAGGCCTATAGTACCTTAAGGATCATTCAATTCAATAAAATAAAGGTATATGTGAAAAAATAATTTAAGGCAATTTATCCCAAAAATTGTCATTTTTGTAAAAGTTTAGGAGCTAGGTAGACCCAGTAGATATTAATCAATTGACCTGAAATTTTGCATGTGAATTTTTTTTAGGGAATGTAACCATAATAACGTAGAGCCAAATCAATTTTTGAAAGTTGCCATTTTTGATGCACCCTAATTTACATCCTATGTATAACTCATATTCACACAGACTCTCTCAAATGTTCGTTAATTATGCTTATTTTTATTACAGAATGTGCTTATTTTGAGTCAAATCATATCTTATTTTTGAGATTTACAATTGTGTATTTTCAGTAATGAAAAATGGTTAGATACTGTAATGATCCTTTACAAAAACATAAGAAAAAGATACACAAGGATATAAGAACCATCAGCCAATCACTTTATGATCGATGTAAATGGAAACTACAAAGGAATACTGTACTATGTAGCAACTGTAGAAAATTATTGACCCAGAGACCAGAGTTGCTATCAACATCACAAAGTGAAGAGTCTAATCACAATCAGTCTTCTGAGAATGTTATTTCAGAAAGCGATGAATATGCTCCAAGCATATCAAGTAATGCCAAAGAAGAGGTTTCTCAAGTTCCAGAAAATCTTACTGTGACTCCAGTGAAGAAGCGTAAGTATTTAATGATAGGTACTTTTTATATTTATAATTTTTTTATTTATATTATTTATTTATAATGCATTTACTTTCAAGACAGTTTTTCAGCAGTTGCTGAAAAACTTAATGAAATTAATATATTGACATTAAATTTATTAAACTTATTAAACTTATGAAATTAATATGTTGACATATTAATTATTATTGTCCAATGTCCATATATATCAAATGGAGTCAAATATTTATTAATTCAAAAATTTCAGATGGTTTGGGTTCCTCAAGAAAAGAAGCAAAAGCTATTCAAACAATTGAAAAATCTCGTCGTTCTTTAAAACAAAAGCTAGAAGCAAGTTTAGAAATTGATCCCAAGCCCATCAAAAGCTACAAAGTTGGATCATGAAACTCAAAGGTATGAATTTTAAAATGATACGCTATTATTAAGTAGGAATATACCTAAACTAAAACTGAAGCATAAAAACAAAATGTAGGTATTCACCTTTGATAGTAGAAACTAGAAGCACAACTCCCTAAAGATTGGAGATCAATGGGCCCATTAAATCATTTGGAATTCATTTGGTCACAAAATAATTTTTGGTTTAATTTGACTACCTCAAAGAATGCTCATTTTGTTACACTTGAAATCAATATTATAATCCAAAAAATTTAATATGCACATGTAATGTTTTGTTTATTGCTATTATACATTCATGAATTTGTTTCAGGTCAATGATTCATCTCATGAATGAACTGGTTGAATCTTTCCATTCTACTGACAGTTATGAGAGGAAACTCAAAATATTGACATTATCTCCATTTACCATATCAAAAACTATAAATCTATTTCAGACAACTCAATATTTAGTTAAGAAAAGCAGAAATATAAAACAAAGACTTGGAATTATTCCTGAAATTGAACCCATGTCAAAAGGAAAAGTAATAACTAAAGGTACTAAAGATTCTGTTCAGAAATTTTTCGAATCAGATGAAATTAGTCATTTGTGCCCAAGTACAAAAGACTGCCTGAGTTTCAGAAATGAAAGTGGGTATAAAGAATCTGTGCAGAAAAGACTGGTGTTAATGAATCTGAAAGTAGCTTTTAGTCTCTATAAAAATAATCCAGATAGTCCCCAAATTGGCTTCTCTAGTTTTGCCAGCCTTTGCCCCAGACATTGTGTTTTAGCTGGAGCTGCTGGTACCCATTCTGTGTGTGTATTTATATACCACCAGAATGCCAAAATACAATTCTCAGCTTTGGGTGTCAAAGGGTTGGAATACACAACTCTTATGGAGAAAGCAGTGTGTGATGTCAACAACAGGAATTGCATGATGCAAATATGTAATCTCTGTCCAAAAGAACAAGGTATTAAGAATTTTTTGCTCACTTTTCAAAGTGTTAACGATCCTGAATGTGAGGAAATAAAATATAAACAATGGGTTACTACAGATCGATACAATATGGTTGAAAAACAGAATCTGTAGATGATTTTATAAATTCATTAAGCACAAAAATTGTCAAATTGACACATCATCACTTTATAGCAAAGAATCAGAGTGCATTTCTAAAAAACTTGAAGAATAATTTAAATAGCTATACAGCTGTAGTTCATGGTGACTTTTCAGAAAACTACTCATTTGTAGTACAGGATGCAGCCCAAGGTTTTCATTGGGAAAATACCCAATGCACAGTGCATCCCTTTGTGTTATATTATAAGGAACCAGAAAGTAATGAAACAAAACATTCAAGTTATTGTTTTTTATCTCCAAATACAAAACATAACACTACAATGGTTTACACTTTTTTAAATACACTCATACCTATTATTAGAAAATCCCACCTTCATATCAAAAAATTACATTATTTTACTGATGGATGTGCAGGACAATATAAAAAATTGTTTCAACTTTGTTAACATTTGTAAACATGAAGATTTTGGGCTGGAATGTGAGTGGCATTTCTTTGCCACAAGCCATGGTAAGAGCGCTTGTGATGGGATTGGAGGTACAGTGAAAAGATCTGTAGCCAGAGCGAGTATGCAGAGAACATTCGCAAATCAAATATTAACACCAGAAGACATGTTTGAATTTTGTTCAAACAATATAAGTGACAGCATAAATTTTTTTTTAATAAATTCTGAAGAAATTGAAACTGGAAAAATTTTTAAGTGACAGATATGAAAAAAGTATGCAGCTAACAGGAACACAAAAATTCCACAGATTTGTACCTATTAATGCAAATAACAAAAACATTTGAATTATCTTCTGATGAAGTTGGTGAGGTGAGGATTATAAGCAAAGCTTTTCCAGGTGAAGATAATGTTCAAGTTAATCCGAAAATAGGAGAGTACATAGTTTGTACTTACAATGATCAGAAATGGTTGGGATTTGTACATTCCTATAATGAGGAATTTGATGACTTTGAGGTTAGCTTTTTGCACCCATCAGGATATAGTGTTTACTATTACTTTCCACAAATTAGAGATACATGCCACATATCAAGAGATAAAATTTTAGGTTTATTAAGCACACCAACTTTAAAGCCAGGAACAATGTATATTCAATATGTTTTCCCAGAAAATGAGTTGAAAAAACCCATGTAATTATGAATCAACTTGATGTAGTATGTGTGTTCAATTTGTATTTTTGCTGTTTATTTTCATCCATGTGAATATATCATTTGTAGTTCTCTATTTTAGTCTGCAGGCGTAAAAATGTCAAAATTTCACAATGTACATATTTTTTCAATAATTTTTAAAATATCTTGCAACTTCATACCCACATTTTTTATTGTTTGCATCTTTTAACAATTAATGGAAGTTTAATAAATGAAAATTTTTTTTTTTGGATTTCACTGCCTAACAAAAGAAAACAAAAAAAGAGGGGGAAAATTTAATAGATCTCTTCATGCTGATTCTAAAAATATATAGTTTTATAGGTCTACGGTAAGATGTTTGGGAGTTATTGCCCATTAAAGTTAGGTGGTAAAGTGGGGCCCCCCAAGATTTTGGGGGCCCATATCTCAAAAACTATGGGTCATAGAACTTTTTTATTTTGACCAGTGAAATCAGCACCCGGAAAAAACCCATATGTCAATTTTCATCAAAATCTGAGTCAGTGGTGACATGCATTGGGTGATTGATCTCTCCTGGAATGCCCCCTCTACAACTTCCTACCAAGGAAGGTTGCAGATTCTTACTCTATCCCCATACACAATCTCAAAAACTCAAGAGTTCTTTCGGGTTAGTAGATATCTTGTTGATAAAGCCAGGAGCATGAAGCAACAGTATGGAATATTGCCAAATGTTCCTAAATACAGTAAAGGGAAAAATATAAGTGATGAAACTATTTCTAATGCGACAGCTTTTTATGAGGACCCAGAATTTAGTCAGGTGTATCCAGGAAAAAAGGACTGTGTTAGTGTCAGAGACAAAGATGGAAACAAAATTTACGAACAAAAGCATCTCTTACTCAGTAATTTGAAAGAACTGTATCTTAGGTATAAAGAAACTGACTCAAGTATAAATATTTGATTCTAGGCAAATTTGTCTACAACAATTTATCTACAACAATTAGTCTACAGATACAATTTATCTACAACAATTTGTCTACAGATACAATTTGTCTAAAGAAACTATTACTAATATTATTTTTTTTTTTAAATATATAATTTAAATACGAAAATTAGTTGTTAACTTTTATAATTTAAGTCTTGCGTTTGTGCCTTTATAGTTTAAGCTATTCTGAAACATTTGTTGCCTTTTTTAAATCTTAGTAACTTATGTCTTAGGTTTTCGCACTCAAAATTGCAGTCATCCTGGCAAATGAGATTTAACGTGGATAAGTGCAAAATTATGCATATAGGTTCGCGTAACGGTAATTTTGCATATAGTATGTCAGGGAAAGAGTTAACAAGCGTAGAGCAGGAAAAAGATTTAGGAGTTATAGTCACTGGTGATTTAAAAGTAGCGAAACAAAGTACAGCGGCGGTCAATAAGGCGAACAAAGTGTTAGGTTTTATAGCTCGAAATTTTGAGTACAAATCGCGCGATATTATAGTTCCTCTTTATAAACCATTAGTTAGACCTCATTTGGAGTACGTGGTCCAATTTTGGAATCCGCATATGCGCAAAGATATAGACAAAATCGAAAGAGTTCAAAGACGAGCAACTAAGATGATTCCGTCTCTTAGGTCAAAGTCGTACGAGGATAGGCTTAAAGAGTTAAAATTGACTACACTCGAGACTAGGAGGTTAAGGGGTGATCTAATCCAGGTTTTCAAAATTATGAATGGGTTTGATAACGTAGATAGAGATAGCTTTTTCGAAATATCTCAATATAATAGGACTAGAAATAACGGGTGTAAGTTGACAAGTAGAAGGTTCGAGACAGCAGTTGCGAAAAACTTTTTTACGCATAGAATAGTAAATAGCTGGAATAGTTTGCCGGTAGAAGTAATTAGTAGCACGTCTATAAACATGTTTAAGAATCGATTGGACGCGCATGTTGATAGAAAGGGTATAGTTTAAGGTAGTAAAATTAAGGCTTTGTGGGGATAGATCCCACACCTCAACACAAGTGTTGTGGGATATAGGGAGGCAGCGTCTTGGGTTAGGGGATACTCTCTGTCCTTACACACCCCATTTAAAGAGATTCCTCTGCCGAGCGGTGCCCCCCATAGTACTGTGAGGTATTGAAAAACTCATGATCTTCACTTGCCCCACAAACACCTTTAAATGGGAGACCCATAATGGGTGCACACACATTTCTACATTACTGTACAGTCTTTACAGCCACACCTACACTTTTCCTTGTAAGTGCATATATTGTAATGTATATGGTTGTAAATTTGACTTGGTCCGCAATCGATATGAACCGTGACTTAATGGATACCATAATGAAATTGACTGGATTCTTTGGATCTGATATATTTGCATGTCCGTTATATAATAGATATAGAGTGTAACATATTTGTAGATAGTAGTCTATTATGACTTGGTCCTCTGGATCGAGAGATTCTATCTTTAGTTTTAAATCGATAATTAATTATTTTTAAATTGATAATGTATATGGTTGTAAATTTTGACTTGGTCCGCAATCGATATGGACCGTGACTTGATGGATACCGTAATGAAATTGACCGGATTCTTTGGATCTGATATATTTGCATGTCCGTTATAAATAGATATAGAATGTAACATATTTGTGGATAGTAGTCTATTATGACTTGCTCCTCTGGACCGAGAGATTCTATCTTTAGTTTTAAACCGATAATTAATTATTTTTAAATTGATAATTATTTAGTTTCGTAAAAATTGGTCGTTGCCAATTTACCCGCAGTTTTTAAATAAGTTTCTTATGTTCTTGTGGTTCGGAACCCACGTAAAATTGTAGGTCCCCTCCACCACCACGGAGGACATACAGTTAGGTAGACCAGCCATGAGTGGATCCTAGGGTCTTTGTTGGTCTGAAACATTATAACATTATAACATTATAACTTTTACATTGTTCACTGTTCAGTAACCCACAATGCCTCTTCAATTTATTGATTCAGAGAAAGGCCATAAAAAGTTAGTTGACAATGGTCATATGTTTTATAAGAATAGACAAAATGGTGAAAAAATCTATTGGAAGTGCGACAAATATCACAAAACAAAGTGCTGTGCTTGCCTAACTACCATTAATGACAAAATTGTGAACTCTTTCAGTGAACATAATCATACATTAGACACCGCGGAAGTTGAAGCTACAAAAACCATTGCAAAAATACGTCAGCTTGCTAAATCTACCAATGATTCACCTCATTCAATAATATCCAGTGCCCTTGAAGATTGCAGTCAGGCTGCTGCTCCTAAACTTCCAATGATGCAAAGTATCAAAAGAACAATACGATGTATCAGACAACAAAGTAATGCTGCACCAGCCCTACCATCAAATTGCAGTGAACTAATTTTCCCCGATGAATTTACCAAAACTTTTAAAGGAGATCAATTTCTGCTGTATGATTCTGGACTGGTTAAAAAGCGTATAGTAATTTTTGCTACTAGACGTAATTTACAGTTATTGTCACAAAGCGAGCATTGGTATGCTGATGGCACATTCAAAACTGTTCCTTTGTTGTTCTACCAGCTGTATACTCTGCATGGATTAAAAGAAAAAGCCTCATTGCCGCTTGTCTTTGCTTTATTACCTGACAAATCAGAACAAACATACAGGATGCTTTTACAACAGATAAAGAATTTTGAGCCTTTATCTGCACCATTGTCGATAACAATTGATTTTGAGAAGGCTATGTTCAAAGCATGTATGAAAGAATTTCCAAATGCAAAACAGAAGGGATGCTTTTTCCATTTTTCACAATGTATTTTTCGTGCAATTCAAAGTAGTGGATTAAAATAACGATACGAAACAGATGCAAATTTTGCTTTAAATCTTTGTATGTTACCAGCGTTAGCATTTGTACCTGTAGAGACAGTAGTAGATGTGTTTGAATTACTATGTGATAGTAACACCTTCCCTCCTGAAGCACAAGAGGTCGTTGATTATTTTGAAGACACATGGATCAGACGCCCTGGCAGAAGGAATGCTCAATGACCACCACACTTTTCACACGAGATGTGGAATTTATATCATGAAGTTCTATAGGGCTTGCCAAAAACAAACAACTCTGTCGAAGGTTGGCACAGAGCTTTCCAATCTCAAGTCACAGGTCACCACCCCAATATTTGGAAATTCATCGATTGTCTAAAGAAAGAGCAGAGTTTCAACGAGGCTCAAATTGAGCAGTATGTGGCTGGAAGAGAACTACAAAATCCAAAGAAGCGATACCATGATGCTGCTCAACGCATCAGAAGAATTGTTGAAAACTTCAATCCTGAGAACATCATCGACTATGTTCATGGTATAGCCCACAACCTTTCTTTTTAGCATTTTAATAAAATGAATGTATGTTTTATCTTTTTTGTCAATAAAAATTTTCAAATTAAAAATAAAATTTTTAATTTTTTTGGAAAAATTAATAATAATTAACATCAAATAGCTTTCATTTTTCCTCTCTAAACAAATTGTATCTGTAGACAAATTATTGTAGATAAATTGTCGTAGACAAATTGTTGTAGATGAATTGTATCTTTAGACAAATTGTTGTAGACAAATTTGCCGGACACCTAAGTTTTTCAACATTTGCAGCTCTTACACCCAAATGGTGTATTACTGCTGGAGGTATAGGTACACACTCAGTTTGTATTTGTACCTATCACCAGAACCCCAAATTAATGGTTTCAGCAATTGGTGACAAGGACTTGACTTTAGGCCTGTTCAAAAATCAACTTTTTCTTATTTTCATAGGTTTCTGCACATTTTCCCATGCTTTTTGACCTGAAAAAGCCGAAAATCACAACTATTTTGACCTAGGATGTTGGGAAGCATTGCCGCATGGAGCTTTAAATTTTCTGCCTTGAAATCGGCCAAAGCGCCAATTCCAGGGTCCCTTGAATTATGTTTTGCACTTTAACTTTTGATCTTAACAAGATAGAGCAACAAATTAGGTATCAAATGAAAGAGCATAAAATTAATAAATAATAATAATAATAATAATATAATAATAAATAAATAATAATTAATAATAATAATAATAATAATAATTATCTATCATTTTTCAGGAAACAACAAACTCAATCAGAATGCTGTCCAGGTATAATATCAGCCAGCGTCACATGTCCAAGTTTTGTGAAAACCCCCCACAGTACACTGCCTTACACTGGGATGGAAAGTTGCTCAAAGATGTCTTGGGCAGTGAACCTGGAAGTACCTCAGAGACTTTAGCTGTGCTAGTGTCTGGTCCACCTTCATACACTGAAGGAAAGTTATTGGGAGTACCTGTCATCGACAATTCTTCTGGCACAGCTCAGGCTGAGGCTTCAATGGATTTACTGGAGACATGGGAACTTACGGATAATGTTACTGCCCTTGTTTTTGACACTACATCCAGTAACAGTGGAGTTCACATAGGAGCTGCCAAACTGCTAGAGAAAATGCTGAACAAAAAGGTGTTTTATCTGGCCTGTCGACATCACATCCTGGAAATCCTAGTAGGAGCAGTTTGGGAGAAGCTGTTTGGGAAGGTGAAGGGGCCAGATAATCCCTGGTTTGAGCATCTGAAGGATGTTTGGACGGACTTGTCCAAGGAAAACCCAAAGATGCTGGCTATCAACAGCAAATGGCTGAAGGAAAAGAAGAAGAACAGTGAAGAAATACTCCAAGACTTTCTAACAGCAGAAAGGCTTCCAAGAGCTGACTACAGGGAAATGGCTGAACTGGCAGTCATTGTTCTTGGAGGAATGCCTCCTCGAGGTATTCACTGGAGTCGACCAGGTGCCATTCATCAGGCCAGATGGATGGCCAGAAACCTGTACTCCATGAAAATGCTGATGTTTGCAGATCAACTTGAGTACGATGAAGACACTGTATCAAAGCTGGAAAGACTCAACACCTTCCTTGCGCTGTTCTACACTCCTGTATGGATGATGTCAATGTCTGCTGCAGATGCTCCCGTGAATGATCTAAGTCTAATCCAGGACATGTTGAAGTACAAGAAAACTGACCCAGAGCTTGCTGATGCAGTACTTAATAAGATGGAAAACCACAAATGGTACCTGACGCAGGAAGTCGTGCCATTTGCCCTGTTCAGCAGTAGATTGAGTGACACATTGAAGCACGACATTGCTGCCCAGTTACATGCCACTGAGAAGCCAGACAGCTTCAGAACAGGAAAGCCTCTATTCCAGAGAGTCACAGCTAAGACCACCCTGGTTGATCTCATTGGCCCAGAATCACATTTCCTGCTGGACACACTGAACATTGGATCTGAGTGGCTTCTGGAACCTGTCACGTCTTAGCCACAGAATGAGGACTACAGAAAAGCGTTGGACTATATTAAGAATCTGAAAGCGGTGAATGACATTGCTGAACGTGGTGTCAAGATGATGAGTGACTTTGCAAATGTCATAACAACAGATGCCAAGCAAAGAGACTATCTCCTTCAAGGCGTGGAGTTCAACAGATGCCGCTTTGACAGCTTCAAGAAACAAACTCTCAAAAACTGACTGTGTAAATGTCATTATGAAATTAATCATCATGTAATGCTTTCACTTCTTGATCGATTAGACTTGTGACAAAATGTTAATCTCAAATTTGTGTCATGAATAAGGCGCCTTGTCTGCCTTGAGTGTGAGAAAACGAATTTTGTGATATTTCTGAAATCTTTGTATGTACCAATGTGCCATTTCTTGTTCCAAGACTATCATAATTGTATAAGTTAGAAAGAGGATTAAAAACACTTTAATTTGGTGCCTATTTTGTTGCTCTATCTTGTTTAGATAAAAAGTTATAGTGCAAAACATGATTCAAGGGACCCCGGAACTGGTGCTTTTGGCCAATTTCAAGGCAGAAAACTTAAAGCTCCATGCGGCAATGCTTCCCAACAACCTAGGTCAAAATGGTTGTGATTTTCGGCCTTTTCAGGTCAGAAAGCATGGAAAAAAGTAGAGAAACCTATGAAAATAAGAAAAAGTTGATTTTTGAATAGGGCTAACTTGACTTATCATTCATTGATTCAAAAAAGTGTCTGCGATGTGGATAACATTAAATGTATGTTACACCAGTGTAGAGAATGTCCTGGTGTTGCTGGTGTAGATAACTATTTGAACACATTAAATGTACTGACTTCCAGGGATTCAATTGAATATGACCAGTGGACCAGCACTGACAGGCAACTTTGTCAAATGTAACTGTTACAGTGGAGGAATTCATTGAAAAACTTTCAGAATCAATTTATTCTCTTACTCATCATCATTATATAGCCAAGAGTCAAAGCCTCTACATGAAGACCCTTAAGCAAAATCTCAGTGAAGATGAAGTTTTAGTACTGGGAGACTTTTCTGAAAACTATTCTTTCATCACTCAAGATGCACCACAGAGCTTCCATTGGACAAATGAACAAGTTACATTACACCCAATGGTTGTATATAAAATGGAAGATGGTAAATTGAGCCACACTAGCTATTGTATCATTGGTGATAGTTTAGATCATAACACCGCAGCAGTGTATACATTTCAACAATTTTTAGTTCAAGACATTAAAGTGAGATTCCCTAATGCGAAAACAATGAAATATTTTTCTGATGGTTGTGCTGGACAATACAAAAACCATTTTAATTTTATGCCATCATGAAACAAATTTTGGTATAAAGGCAGAGTGGAACTCTTTTGCCACTAGTCATTGCAAAAATGCCTGTGATGGCATTGGAGGAAGTGTGAAGAGAGCAGCAGCTAAAGCTAGTTTGCAAAGAACAACAACAGTCTGACACATCTTGTCTCCACAGAGTTTCTATGACTTTTGTACACAAAATTTGGAGTCCATCAAGTTTAAATTCATTACAAAAGAACAAATAAATCATAATAAAACAGAACTCAGTAGAAATGGAGTGAAGGGCACATGAGGTTTTCACAGAATTGTGCCAATGTCTCAGAGTCACATTAACCCTTTCGCTGCGCGTGATTGACATTTTTTGTAATGTGACGAACGAACGCTGAAAGTAAAAAAATGGGCATAAATTCAAAGTTCGCGGGCATTTTCAATTTCAGCCTTTCTATTTAGTTTACCCTCACAAATACGTTTTCATTAATTTTTCTTAATATTTTAAAAGGCTAACTAAACAAAAGCAAGCAAAATTTAGTAAAATATAGGTGTACTTACCTTGGTTTTCTTTAGTACTTTTTTTGTGTGTGGTAAATTTCGAAACAAGGTGTCACACACAATCCTGGATTATCAGGGCAGGTTTTGCATTGGTATCTTGTAGTTCTTGTTATTCCATGGAGGTAGCACACCCTACACCTCTTTGTGGGGTCGCAATTTTTTTCTGACAAGTTTTTCTGGAAAATATCTACCAACAAGCCTTGGGATAGCTACTTTTTCAAAATTTGGATTATTGGTAGATGTTAGTTCTTTTACTAGGCTTAGTGTGAAATCCATAAAAGGTACTTTCATTTTTTTCAAGAAATTATAGATTCCGAGGGCATCAAGACGACGGACTTGCAGCATATGTATTGCTAATTTCTTGTACCATTTTATGGTTTTCCTTGTCATTGTATAATAATGAAGCACTTGGTCAGTTCGATCTACGAATCCCATATTTTTATTATAATCTGTGATGCATGCTGGAATTTGTTGACAGGTCCCGAAATCACACAGTACCAATCATCACAAATTGATTCTCTGAGCAAAAAAATAAAGACCTTCTGGATTGGCCAAGGTTGGGTTGTGATATGAATCCCATTGAGGACATATGGGCCAATATTGTAAATGTGTGGGAACCAGTAGAGGAATGAACAACAGGCCAGCTTTTACACCACCATTTTATGAGAGGGAGGTGCTGAGGGGCAATCAACAGCTGGTATATAACCATGTTGCTTCTGTACCACAACTGCAGGAAGTGATAGACAACAATGGTGGTAGGACAAGATATTAAATTTGTTGTGTTCATGTATAAAATATCTCGCAAATACAATGGTAATTATGAATGAGTAACACCTTTGCAAAATTGTCAAATATCATCGTTTAAATGGTTCTATGTTTATTGATATGAATCACTGTAATAGTTTTATTTTCTAATTCTCTCCTTTGAGGTGAGAGACCATAAAGAGTCACAGCTGCAGTGGTTCAACAATGAAGTTGTAAAATGGAACTTATTAATACAAAACAATTATATGCATTTCTAATGCTGCCTCAATACAAAACATTCTTCATTTTTAAATAATGTTTCTCTCTCAGTGACTGTTTATTACTATATCAGTGTTGCTGATCTAGAAATAATATTTGCTCCAGATACAACAATGCCAAAGGTACCGGTACCAGTAGTATCTATTCAGCTGTCATCCACTTGGCAAGGAATCAACCAACCAATCAACACCCACTCACCAATAGCGGACTGGTCATCTGGAGCACTGGGAGAATTCCCAGTGGGCCAGTTGATCTGTGGGTGCAGCCGCAGCCCATTCCCCCAATTGATGTAAACAAATAATAAGTTGGCAAAAAGAATGATCCGAATGCTATTTATACGTATTATATTTCTGCATAATACTAGGATAATTTTTACCTGCATCAAGGATGATTTTTTTTTCTACACCTGGCAACCCTATGGACAGTGGACTAGTGGTGTTGCTCGGTCGGCTATGCCTAGATGTTAATTCAGATAATGCTGTTGACAAGCTATGTTTATCAACTAATGTATCTTTTACAGTTTTACTTCAATATATTGTTTAGCTAATCACTGATATGAAACTTAAAAGTACCCAAATAGTGTTGTGTTTTTCAATGAAATAAACAACTGAAATATCGCAATGAATAGGGACAGTTTCAAAATGCCAAGTCAACCCAGTCAAAAATGCAAAGGTGGCGCTGAAAAATTAAGAGATAAGAAAGCAAAATCTCTTGAAACTGATGCAGCCAAATGTCAAAAATTAACTAACTTGTTTTAATAGTAGTAGTAGCAGGTGCTGTTGCTGTTCCTGCAGAATCCCATGCAGGTGAAATTGTGGAAAAGGACAGCATAGCTGAATGCGAGCCTAGTGCAAGGAAAATTTTTGCATCTAACTGGTAAGCATGGTTTTATATACCAATTTCTATTCATTGGAGTTTTCCTATCTCTTTTCATTATAATCTCCTATACTTGATCCATATAATATTCCTGGTAATGCTAATGGCTTCCAAACTGTTTATTTTTGCTGTTATATTTGCTATTGCTACTTTCCTAGTTATATTTGCTAATATAACTAGCAGAGTAAGGTATATTTGCTCATAAGTTAATAACTTACTAGCAAATAAAAGCTCAATACAAACTCCAAAATACATCTTTCTAGTAGTATTTGACATGCTTTGTTCAAATCTGACTAGGGATGCACCAGATTTACTATTTCACTATCCATAGCTAGATTTAGATTTTCATGATAACTGCTTAAATCCAGGCTGGATAATGTTATTTGAAATATTTTTATTATGTATCTCAGTTAAAAAATAATGCTTATACATCTTCAGCATTTGATTTTTTAGTGAGCCAATATATTTGATAGTGTGAAACATTGGAGCTATATCTATTTTTTTTCTTTAAATCTGTAGCATTTGATGATTTGAGAAAGTAAGAGTGCATAGCTTATCCAGTTGTCTACAGGGTGTCCCATAAGTCCGGCATCATAGGATAAATTCATATTTTTCTATTTCTACAAACCATAATTTATGCTCGGGATGCCAATTTCCCGTCCACCATTCTGTTCAGTAATGAGGCTGTTTTTTATGGAAATGGTGAGGTAAATCGACAGAACACCCGCTACTGGTCTCAAAACAACCCTCACTGGTATACCTCTTCAAAGGAACAAGGTGCATCTCGGGTGATGGTATGGTGTGGCATTTGGAAGGATCGCATCATAGGCCCCCTCTTTTTCGATGAACATGTCACTGGAGGCAACTACCTACATATGTTCAAGGAAGAAGCATTTCCCAGTGTCTTGAATGAAGAAGGAAATTTCCCAACATGGTTCCAGCAAGACAGCGCTCCTGCACATTACAGCACCCAAGTAAGGGAATACCCGTATCAACAATTCCCTGGTCAATGGATAGGATGTCGAGGGCCTGTGGAATGGCCAGCTAGAAGCCCAGATCTCACGCCACTAGATTTTTATCTCTGGGGCCACTTGAAAGCGCTGGTATACACAGAGAAAATTAGGAGTGTTGAACATTTGCAGCAGCGCATTATTGGGGCATGTAACACACCATTACTCCTAACATCATTCACCATGTGCTTGCTGACTGGGTATCACGTCTGAATTTGTGTATTGAAAACAATGGTAGACATATTGAGCACATTCTGTAAATAAAAGCTTTTGTTTTGCCTTTTTTTAATTTTTCCTATGATGCCGGACTTATGGGACACCCTGTATAACAAGGTCAATAATATTTTTTAAATAATAAAACAAAATAAAATAAATTTCATAAATTTATTACATAAAATTTATATATATTAGCAATAAATTTAATAATTTTTAAATCATAGTAAATTTTTTATTAAAATAAGAAAAAATCAGCTAAAAAATCTGACATAATAATAATAATAAATTTTATTAATATAAAATTAATAAAAAATATAAATAAATAAAAAAATAAATATATATTATTAATTATTTTATTTTATTATTAATTAGTTTATTTATTCTTTCATGTGCAGGTTGATGATCGGCCCAGTTCACCTGCAGCAGAAGAAAGAGTCACGGAAAACAAGGATGCCAGCCCAACCTTTGACTATTTTAAGCAACCCAAATCAGATGACCACCAATTGTTTTTTAGTTTCCACCGACAGCGGAAGTCAAGAAACCCTGTGGTGCAGTGTGTTTTCTTTTGCAAAGATGGCATCAATAGGAAGTGGCTTGCGTACAATGAAGGAAATCACATTTTGCATTGTTCAGTTTGTATGGCATTTAGTAAGCCCACTGACAGCAGTATTTTCATCACTGGAATGAAAGATTGGAAGCATATCCATCAACGTGTAGTGGAGCATGAAAAGAGTAGCATGCACAGAAATTCCACTGAAGCATACTTTCTAAAGGCCTCTAAAGCAGACATAGAGGGTTTGCTGAGTGGCAGTCAGATTTCAGCCCATAGAGAGCAGGTCTGCAAGAGACGCCAGGTGATGGAGCATATAGTAGATGTAGTTAAAGTCATTGGCAAGAGAGGGCTTAGCTACAGGGGGATACAGTCAGAGGCAGCTTATACATTAGATGATGCCAGTGTCAATCATGGTAACTTTTTGGAACTTATCATTCTACTTGGAAAATATGATGTCTGCTTGAAAGAACATCCAACTGATTGCATAGAGAAAAGCAAGAAACTGCATCAGTCTGGGGCAAGAGGCAGAGGTTCTCTCATCACTTTTCCCTCTAAAAATACAATCAATACTGTTATAAACATAATTTGGGACATTATCCAAGAATCCATCTCTAGTGAAGTTGAGGAAGCTGGAATGTTCTCAGTCCAGATTGACACAACCCACGACATAACCTCTTGTGATCAGTGTGCAGTCATTATCAGATATCATACACGAGAGACTCATTGCGGTTGTGAACTGTGAGGCCACATCCACTGGAGAGTACTTGGTTCAGTTGCTGATGGAAGTTATTCAGAAACTCAAACTGGACATCAGCAAATGTATCGGCAATACTACAGAGGGAGCCTCTAACATGCAGGGCCAGTACAAAGGTTTCTCTGCCCTACTCTCCACACACTCTCCCAACCAAATACACGTATGGTGTTATGCATACGTTCTGAACTTAGTGTTGGCTGACACATCAGGAGTGGTTACTGGACAGTAGATTTAAGAAATACACCACACATTCATATAAAATGTTAAAATACCCAACAATTTTTGTATACAAATACTTTGATACAGTAAACTTTCGAAAGAATGGCACTCAGAAAAATGGCACATTCGAGCTAACAGCACTTTTGAAAAGTGCAGCTTTTTCAAAATGCCACTGAAGAAGCTGAAGATGAAGCTGTGCAAAAAGAAAAGATATCTTGGGCTGTTGCCGATAAATGTATGGAAACTCTTCTATCATTTATAGAACAAAACCCAAACTTTAGTGCGCAAGAAGTTATGCATGCATACATGATGAAAAACACAATGATTGCAAAAAAACAAGCATGCTGCAAACAGGGTGATATCATAGTTTCTTAAAAAAGTAGTTATGAATTCTCAAGAAAGTGTTCCATCGACTTCCACAATCGATCATGATGAAACAACAGAAGTGGAGCTGTTAAAAGAGAATTAAACAATGTGTTTTGATGTGATCATTGTGATCTATCTTTAGTACCGTTATGTACTTTATGTGATCATTTTTTTTCAAATATTTTTTTTAAACATGTCCTTTTTTATTCTGTATCATTTGTAACATGTTCTGTATTTATATTTCAGCAAAACTGTGATTAAACTGGCAGCATATACATGTCCATTTCTTATTTATTCCACCTAAAAAATAACTCACAATAACGGAAAATTTGAAAGAACGGAACTACCCAATCCCCGAGGGTGCCATTCTTTCAAAAGTTTACTGTACTTCGTACAAAAGTTCAAAATATCCAACTAATTTTGTACTGTCTGGTTAATTCATACCTTCTAAATTATTTGACAAGAGTAGAACCCCAAAAGTGTCAAATTAATAGGGTTGAGTGTAGTTTATAATTTATACATTTAGGGAATAGACCTACAGTGTTCACAAAAAGAATAGAGCACTCCCACCTCGAAAAAAGGCTTTGATGTGCTCTGTTTTACTGGCATGTCAGACCAAACACACTGATGGGATTTGTTTTATTGTACATCCACCACCTCCTCAGAGCTGTATGACTCCTCTGTTTTTAGTGTAGCTTCTCAGTTGCTCTCAGGAAGTGAGCAAAGGAAGTTTCATTCTCATGCTCACCCTGTATTGCTTCATTTTTCACCTTTGCTACATTTTTGCAGATATTTTCAACCAACCTTTCCCAAGAGGAGGCAGCCACATTTTGGCCTGGAAATCCAAAGAAGTCTCTACTAAGGAAATTGCCTGGTGGACAGGAAGGGAAGAATTGACCATCTGATGCCTCTGTGCCACCACCAACAGACTTCCTCCAAATGTGGTACCACCAGCTAAACCACATTCTGGAAGACCTAGGAAGATAACCAAATCAACTGTTAAATTCCTGTTTCTGCCTCCCAGCAGAAGAATAGCCACCCCCAAGCTACTGAAAAATGTCTTGGAGTGAACCATCCAGCATTGGCTGCAGAAGGAGCTCAACCTGCCATCTTGCACCCCAAGCCAGAAACCCCTCTACACTCCCATGATGCAGAAGAAATGGCTTGCTTTTGTCAGGAAATACAAGGACTGGACATGTGAGCAGTGGAGGAAAGTCATGTTCAGTGATGAATCTTCCTTCAAGTGCATCACAAGAGGGTAGGACATTTCCAAAGGCCAAGTGAAGGAAACAGGTATAACCCCCATTTCACAGTGAAGACTGTGAAACACACTGATGGCATGATGGTGTCAGGGTGTTTCAGTGGTGAAAGGGGTGGGGGGTGGGGGGTGGGGGGGGATTGTATTTCACTACTCCCAGTGTCACCATAAATGCAGATCAGTACATGACTGTTCTGGAGGATCAGCTGCTGAACTTATACAAGATTCATGGGGCCTAGGGTGTGTCAATTTTGGGGGTGAAATGACTAAATTGAAAATCATGTGATTTGGTAGCAATTTAATGTAATCATTTGGCATACAAAATAATATCCTTGCTTCAAAAACAAAAAAAATAACTCCTACCTATATCAATTTTAATTAAAAAATTCCATTTTTCCGTAAATTCGTAACAAAATAACAAATGTGCGCAAACATCCTGTCAACATTTAAAGTGGCAATAAGATATCATTCAGAGTCTTTATTTAAAAGTAACCAATGCAGTCATGTCCTTTTTGCTGCGGTTCCTTGACATCAGCATTCGGCTTGCTACTTGCACTTTGATGTAGCCTTCTCACCTCTCGTGACTGTAAACTTGACTAACTGCTTCTGTGACCATTTTCACACATCTCTCCACACTCTGAGTGTGAGAAGGCCACTTTGGCACTTGCATTGGGGCCTCTAAGTTGTGTTAAATCTTTGTTATACATGTTGTCAGTGGTGGCTACAAAACTTCCGAACTCTAACTAATTCCAACAATTTCATGGCATTGACATTTATCGGAGGTACCTTCCTTGTCTGAACAGAGCAGTCACATCTAGTGATGTTCCTCTAAGCTTTAGAATGATTTCCACAGCCTCAGTTCGCTCTTTGGTACATTGGCTGCAGAGTATTGCTTGCAAAACTGCCTCTGGCCTAGCATACCAAGCGGACCTTCTCACCACAGGTAACACAATGTCCACCACTACTTTCCTTTGGGTTCTCAGTAGCTATAATTGAAACAAGATGTGGTTGGGCCCCTCCATCCACATTGGATTAAGTTTTACATTGAACCAGTGAGGAAGATAAAACCCAATAATAAATTCAACAATCAACATCAAATTCTGTAGCATTTTGCCCTTCAGTGCATGTTTGGAAACCCAAATCCTGCAGAAACGAATCGCTGTAGTTAACCAACGACTGTGACTTACGGGTCCAATCTCCAAGAGAGCCAGATTTTGAGGCAACTCTCTTGATCTGATTGCTTGAATACGATAAGCGTAAGATTGATCCGTGCTGAGGTCTTTGATAACTTCTTCAGACAACACTGGAAGGGGAGGGCCTACTTCAACCTTTGGAAATTTTTGTATTTATTTCTAATTCCATTGCTTCATCTAGCATGTTGCCAAGGGGGCCTGACCACTTGTTGCTCTTTGTAGGACCATCAAGTTCCTGGATGAGACGACAAAGAGGTAGTTCCCCTGTGTGCAAATCACATACAATCCAAACAAGCCTTCTTCCAAGTTTTTTCTCTAAATGCGTCATAACACCACCCTGCCATCCAATGTTCACCGCAGTTGAGTCTTCACCAACAGCCTGCAGTGAACTGTCAAGTCTTCTTTCTTGAAGCCAACATATTATTTGATCAGCAATTGTCTTTGCATGTTTCTTGCCTTCTACTTCTGCTTCTGCTTCAGGAACAAAGTGAAACAAATAGCGGCCACCAGGTTCGGAACACACAGAGTAGTGTTCTTCTTTGATGAGACTGGGAAACTTTCTGTCCATTCCCTCTACCTTTAGGAGAACTTTTGTGTCATCTCTTCTTCCATCAAACAAAAGGCAAGAGAGACCTTCCTCCTTCAAATCTTTTTCATGCTGATCAGCTATTTCCTTCATTATTTTTTATTGTGCTCTTCTTATCTTATTATGATCTATCACTAAGGATGTATCCTCTCGGCTGAGGAGGCCTGCATCTATCCAAGTGGCAGTGGCAATCTCTGCAGTCTCTCATAGCCCTGTATGGTGGCGAATACTGGCAAGGGTAATGTTTGAGATGTCTTTAGTGTTGTATTTCATTCTCTTCAGCAAAGGTTCAGATGGCATTTTGGAGCTATCATCTGATGTTGCTTCTTTCTGTTCATCTGAAGAGCTTTCAAAGAAGTGAGAAACCTCTTGATAGAGCTCTTCATCTCTTTGGGTGGCTTCTTCACTCTTCTTTTTCTTCCTTTCTTCCCTCTCTCGGATTTTCTCTTTTTTCTTAGCAATAACAATCTGTTTTTTGGTTTCTGAATAATCTGCCAAACCAATCTGCATACTTCCTTGACCTCCTGCCTTTGCTCTCTGCGCCTTTATGAAAGCCAGCTCCAAAACAGGGATCTTCTTCTCACGAGGGCAGCGACAATCAATGTGAGGGTGAGGTTCTCTTCTGCATGAGGGAGAACAATTGGCTTCAGAACACAACTCTATGGGACACTGGCCGTTAAAAATGTCAAGAAGAGTATCAAGTGTGTGCAGAAATTTATTTTTCTTTGCTAGTTTTCCTTTACCAAGTGATGTCTCAACTGCTTTGTGCCACAGCTTTGTTAATTTTAGCTCAATAGTTCTATACTGATTCATGGCTGTAACTACCTATGAGGTCACCAAGGTCCAGACCTCGGTAATTATTTCCTAAAAAAAAAAAAAAAAAAAAAAAAAAGACTGAACCGTTCTCCGTGTATGAAATGCATATTACCGCTTTTCTTTTGAAAAGAGGGAGCGTCGAGCGTTTTGTGTTTTGTGTTTAGTGTATAGCTTGGGTTGTGTTTGTAGATGTCATTTTGGTCTGAATTTTGCTCATCCCGCCGCACTCGAAAAAAATCTGGACCTCACTAATTTCTAAACCCTAGTTACGGCCCTGTACTGATTGAGTACAGGTGGTTTGAATAACACATTAGCTTTTTTCCACTGATGCAGAAGAGGAGGAATCATGTCCTTTATGAGCTCTTTCTCTGTGTAGTTCCTTCTATCCTTTGTATTTTGTTCATGAAGGAGCAACCCTAGTCTCAGCATGTCTCGCACTGTTGGTAGTTCTGATATGGGAAGCTCCTTGCCTGTACCAACTAACAGGCTCAAGTGGCATGATGACTGACCTCTTGTCTTCAATTTTGGCATCTTAGAAATATCTGAAAAGAAAGAAAAACATTTAAGTATTTTATATCAATTACGATGTTTCAAAGTTTAGTCATTCGATGTTCTAAAATTCAATAAAAAAATATTTCATGGGATTACAACATAATTAGACAAGAATATGATGATGATAAATAATTGTAATAATCAATAATCCATACTTACAGTTAAACTGTAGTATTCATCTAGTAGAATAACTATGAAGTAGGTATAAGAGCAATAACAGCAAACCACCATCTATGACATCTAAGAGGCAACTGAGGACTGAGAGTGAGGGACAGTTCTATTCATGTTGTGACTTGTACATTGTACAACAACTATATGACCTTGAAAACACTCCATATGCGATCAGTAGGATAATTCTGTGACAGATGAATAGTTAATCAATTTATGTCCTATTATTTAGTAAAAGAGTCAATTTCTGAAACTTTAAGGTAAAATTGATGTAGGTATGGGTTATTTTATTTCATTTTGGTTGGCCAATTTCAAGTTTTTACATGAAAAGGCACTATATTTTCACTACCTACCAAAATTGATTTGAAAAAAGTTGACAAAATTGACACACCCTAATGGGGCCTGATTTCTTCATGCATGACAGTGCCCCATGCCACAAGGCCAAAATGGTGACAAAATGGCTCTCTGACAAGGATATTCTGCTGGACTGGTGTGGTAATTCCCGATTTAAATCTGACTGAAAATGTGTGGAAGTACATGAAGCAGAAACTCATCACTAGGAATACTTCATCAATACCATGTCTTTGCAAGGAGATCAAGGTGATGTAATGACCTGGACCTGGAATACTTCCAGAATCTCACCAACAGCATGCCAAGAAGACTCCAAATGGTTATCAAATGTAAAGGGAATATAACTAAATATAAGTTGTATGTTGAAAATAAAATTACTTAAATTTAACTTTTATTTGTATTACCTTAAAATCTTACCCAGAGCCACATGCGCTATATTCTTTTTGCAGACACTGACATAGTTAACATTTTAGTACAGGGCTATTTACCATTTAAAAAAATCATCATTCAAGTGACACAGGGTTCCCAGGTGTCCTGTATTTTGTGTTCACACAATATACCGTACAATCTACCATTGTGGGAGTTGTGAAATTCCCCTCCCCCTTGATTTTCAAGTCCTATCTAGTTCTTCTCACAAGTTTTTCTATCCCCACAGGAGTCTAGTTAGTCAGCGTGTTAGTTGTAAAAATACCAGATATTCAATTGGAAAGCCTAGTAAAAGGTTATGAAACCCAGAGTAGACTGCCAGAAAAGATAAGGCAGAAATTTAAGATAGATGTGTCCTGTTGAAGCCAAGGGAGTTTGGAAAGCCTTTAAAGGTATGATGTTAAGTGCTCTAGCTGTATATCCTTGACCAGTGTACAATAGGAAGAAAGACTTGTTCATAATTCTTGTTCCTAGTTATTGTGGTGGTAGCATTTGTATTTCACCATTATTATTATTATTATTAAAAGTAGACATACATATACGTTTTTGAAATTGTGACTAAGTAATAGATAGGTGTAATAAATTCAGCCAGGTTAGAATCAGACACCAGACCTTTACTTATTGCCCAGTTTGCAGTGTATGCTGAAGCCCTGGAGTTTCCTTTAGACAAATCCAGTTCTTCTGTGATCCATTCATGTAACTAGCTAAAGAACCTATTATCATTATTATAGGACACCACTCACATTATTCCAGAGTTTTGGTTTTGCCCATGCTTGTTTGGCACTGATTATAGGTTGATTAAACTTACGTGAGATAGGTTTGCCATAATTGTCAATGTTCATATTTATTATTTTTATGTTGGTTATTTATTATTTGTGTGTCTTAATTTCATGAGTAAATTATGTTTTCCAGTGATCAATTATCAAGTCATGATTCCAGTTACCTAATGTTTGTTGATTAACTGTCTGTTATTTTATTATTGTGATTAATGGTGCCTGGTGCATGTAACTAATAAATAATTGTGTTGTCTAGGCAACCAGTTGGAACTCAACTCACTTAGTACAGACTCATCAGGCTTGGATTGTGGACCCAATCCAGTTGGAGCTATGAAGTCCATTGAGGTTGTGTCAACCACTGTTGGCCACTGGGATCTGCCCTAGAATCAGGCTTGTGACCCTAACACTACTAACTAGATAGCCGCCTTGTATAACAAAAAACAGGTCACAGGGGTCAAGTTTGGAGGGCAGCTGGGCTGGAACAAGGGTTCACATTTGGTACAAGTCATTTCTGGTACTTGTCTCCCACTTGCTTCCTATCATTTCTGTCAGATCTCACTAATTATTTGTTTTCCAGAGGTTTTTGTTAATTGCGATTCATTGCCAGTTTTTGTTGTGTGTTTATACTTTTATACTGGATAATTGTGTTTATTCCACATATAATAATAGGGATTGGGGAATAATGACTTTTTTGGGAAATTGCCAACAAGACAAGTGGTTTCTATGGCCATTTTTGCTGCTGAATACAAATCTGGCTTGTTCTTGGACCTAAAATGAAGTTTTGACCTGGTTCAGTGGATTTTTTTCAAAATTGCAGGCAAAAATAGATTTCTCTTTTTGATGCTTAAGAAAACCACTACCCCTCATATGTAATATGTCTTTTTATATGTTTTCAGGGTCACTGAAGTTGAAAATAAGCAAATCAGAAACATTCAATGCATGGTTTAGCAGTTGTAGGAAAAAAATGGAAAAGAAAGGTATTTTATCAGAAAATCATGTACAAAACAAACACAAGGCATTCATATCAGTTCCATGATGTAATTTAAATTATGGAATCATCATATTTGCAACACATTGTTCAATAAACTATCAATATCACTAGTAACAGCCTTGGTCATATCGTCAAGTCCTACACTCACAACGTTATCCTCTTTGTTGAGGATTTGTTAAGTGACATACTCTAGATTCATGTATGAAGCATCTTCCTAGTATTGCATTGTTGATCTGCAGCTCAGAAATACATACGTCAAGTCTGAATACTGGTGATGGAATTGTAACTCTTCATCTTCACTATCCATCTCACCCTCACAATCTTTCTCATTATCATTTGCCTTCAGCTTTCAATCTTGATCAAAAACCATGTTAGCTACTCTTACTATCACTCTTGAAAACTCTTCAGGAGAAAATCTTGTCTCAGCAAGACACTGGACTATACACTGCATCAAGTTTTCATTCAGACTTTTTTTCGCTAGTTCTGATTTTCACTGTCAGAAATGCAGCTTCTTGTTCTTTACTCTTCTCCTTGCTTAGGTCTTCTTCCAATGAGTGAAGTTTACAGTTAGTAGAAGGAACTGTCTTTGCTGTTGTTGGTTTTACAAAACTTGGATAATTTTCAGAATTGACTGAAGTTGGTGTGGAAAATTTGGGAGTACTGAAATGGAAGACCCACCTAATCTTGGATAAGCCATATTGACATTAAAATAAATAATAACAATAAAAAATAACTCAGGAGAACATGAACTCTTGCTGAGAAAAATTAAAAAGACACCAATGAAGAAACAAATATGGGATGAAAAGAAAAAAGATCCCATAGCCAGAAATGGCAACACAGTTTTGGCAAGAAGAAAAAGATCGGGATAAGCTGAATAAGCATAATAACAGGGGCGATGAAAAAAAAAAAGGGCGAGACGAAAGAAGCCAGAATAAAAATGTTCATTATTGGTGTCAAGAAATAAAAAACATATTAAAGTTTCAAGGTAAGTTCATAAATTTCCCTTCGGTTATTAAATTTAGGTTAAATAAGCTGACATTTCAGCTGTAATTGTTTAACAAATGAGTATGGAAGTCCTGTTTATGGACAAATAGTTAGGCTGGTTCATCTTTGGCCTAGGTCTTCCATCTCCAACATAGCCTAGGTTGTGTTTAGGCTACTCTGGTTGGATCAGGACCTATTTTTTCCATAGTTGGTAACATTTCAATAATTTCTGATCCCTCTACCTCCCTTTGCTCTCTCAATTGCTTTCTGCTACTTTTCACTTTTTCTCTACTATCTTTCAAGAGTTTCTTTCTGCTTTTTCTGTCTTGCCCAATCTTTCAGTACTGCATTTGTACATATGGCCTTATATACACCAAAGCAATTATCCCAATAAAAAGTCTTATCCTCATCAGTCATTTTGACCCTAAATTCTTCTGCAAGTTCTGCTTTGTAATCCTCATTGTCAGTTCTAATGTTGTAGGCATTCTTAGTGAGCTGATCATTAAAGCCACTCACTTTTTGGTACCATTCAACACTTTTAGGTTTTTGTTGGCAACATTCATTCTTTCTCAGTTTGTTAAAATGTTCATAATTGTCTCTTATTTTTTTCACCACTATTTTTTCATGCATGGGATAGACATTTTTATTAATCCAACCTCGTCTTAGTTCATTTGCAACTATCTTGCTGGCATCATCTTGAGTCACTGACTTTTTCTGTCATTATACTCCTTTTTTTGCAAAATGCAAGCATTCTACCAATCACAACTGTCTGGTGGCAACTTCCCAGTCAGTTTAAATTCATCCACTTCTGTATAGATTTCCCCAAAAAGTTCTTTTCTGGCAGCACTGCATGATTTCCTTTCACCAGCCATCATTAGCAATCAGCAGTCACTAAACATTAGGATCTGCAAGTACAGTAAAAACCCCATTAGTTGGCATATAATACTGAAATATGATAGGTCATACAAATTATAGTCATGCTAGATGTATCATATAGTATATTATTAAAGTAGATATATTATTATTAAAGTATATATGACGCGTTCGGTGGAGAAGGGGCGAACGCAACATTTTCGAATTATGCCACAAAATGCAGTTAAAGTTTGTAAACTTTAAACCTTTGTATTTTTCCAGTTTATTGAAATGTTGTATGAATTTGAACACATATTTGAGTAAAATATTGTTGTGTAATATGTCTATATAATAAAACGCCAAGAAATTTTACAATATTATTTATTGATAGCTTCTGATGTTAACTGGTGTAATCCATTATTTGGTCCTCTTCGTCGAATGTTGTATTACCTGCTTCAACTGTTTCGGTTTCTTCCAGTTCCTTTAACAATCTTGTATAATAGTTCACTGCAGTTGCAGGCATTAGGTCTGATAATTCTTTGAGATCTTTTATTTTTTCCTTAGTTATTGGCAGCAATTGGGAATACTTTGGTTGCAGTGTCTGCTGGGCTAGATTGAATAAACTGACACTGTAGGATTTTTTCCCTTTCTGCAGTCTGACGGGATGGCTATTATCTGGGGTTGTGCGGTATGCAGTAGATATTACGTAGCCTTCTTTGTGTTGAAAGTCAAATATTAACTTTCTTGCATCTGTAAATTTAGTAGTTGTTGATTTCCTAATGACAATGCACGTTTTTAGGATGTCAAAATCGAGAAAATCAGCCTGTTTCATTTCTACAACTAGGAAGCGCTGCGAAACGGCTGTAGTTATGGCCGTAACATAATCTTTTTTGGTGTAAATAATATTGCTGTAATTATTTTTTATATTTTGTTCAATTTGGCCAAATTGAGCATCACAGGGCATTGTCGAGTGACCAGAAAGTAGATAGACGTGTTCAATGTGAAGCAATGATGCGGAGTGAATTTCTCTGAGATACATTAAAACCTAAATTTTACCGTGAAAGAGTGCAGACTAACATCTAATTTTTTGCATAGGTAAAGCAAAGGTTTTAAAGGATAATTATAAGACAAAAAACTCATTTTTCGAATTTTGTGGCATTCGCCCCTTCTCCACCGAACGCGTCATATACTATATTAAAGTAATCTATACAATTATTATTAAAGTAAATTACTACAACATTGATAGTACAAGAAACCACAAAAGAGAAAGCAGCCAAACACCAGAACAAGCCAAAACACTAAAGTAAGCCTAAATAAAATATCAGTATTATGATACACTAGATACTTAACATTAAAGAATGAACATAACCATGATTAAAAATATAGCAAGCATTTTTCAACTAATTTTTTTCTATCAGTTATAAAGGTTTCGAGGTGGAAGGCCTCATTCATCCTTTATGTTTGATATGGATCAGGCATTTTTTTCAAATTTTTCATCATCTATCTGCTTAACCACACTCCTAATGTGTCTCATTTGTTCATTTTTGAGTTCAGTGACCATGAAAACATATGAAAAGACATATTACATGTGAAGGGTAGCAGTTTTTTTTTACTATTAAAACAAAAAATTGATTTTTTTGGCTGCCATTTTGAAAAAAAAAAACCACTGAACCAGGTCAAAAATTCATTTTAAGTCCAAGAACTCGCCAGATTCATATTCAGCAGCCAAAATGGCCATAGAAACCACTCATCCTAAAAAAATGTTAGATTCCCCCATCCCTAATAACAAAAAAAAAAAATCATATAGTTATTTCTATTAGGTTTACCTTGGAATTCCAGCCCCTTTCTTGGACTCTGAGTGGTTGGGTCTCTCGCTCAGTGGAGATGAGGACTTAGTAAACAGAACTTTGGGAAGTCTTTTACAGTTAACTTGCGAGTTGGATCTGAATAATTTCCCAGAAAGAAGGTGAGAAGTTTATGAATAGAAATTTGGGAAGTCCTTTACAGTTAATGTGCGAGTTAACCACTGGTTGTGTATTCAATCAGATGTACATAATGTAACTCAGTATATATGGGTCAAATAGAAAAAACTTTAGATAGGGTAAAACAGCATAAATATGCATGTAGAACAGCAAATAATTCTAATGCATTGTTTAACCATATGTACAAATGTAATCATAGTATCAAGTGGGATAGTTCTAAAGTGCTTGTTAAAAACACAGATATAATTGAAAGGACTATTCTAGAATGTGCATTCAACCATTTCAAAAATAATTTCAGTAACAGTGTGGGAATGTATAAAATTGACAATATCTTGTTAAAATGTCTTTTACCTTTAATCAATGCTTGTCAATCACATACACATGTGCTAATCTCTTTTATTTCTCTGTTCCATTGTATGTACTGTATGTGTATATATCATCATCTCACCTTCTCCCTTTATTCCCTGATGAGGTGTATTGCTCAGTAAATAATTTTTTTCTTTTTCCTTATGGGTTTGCATCATATATATATATATACTGAATTTCATAATACAGTAACTTCCCACTGAACACAATTTCATATAACATGGTTTCATTTTACACAAATACTCAATTAGGGGCACTTTTTTTTGTACTACATGGCAGGCATCCCTTATAACATGATCTAACACGTAATTTTAAGGTGTATGTATACGTATACATATATAATTTAAGATGTATATATATATTTCAATACATAATAAAATACATCCATTGAACATGATTTTGTTTAACATGGTATTTTCAGGAACACAACTACAGTATTGTGTTATGCAGGGAGTAATTGTATATATCCCTAAAAACAACAAAACTACAAATATAAGTCTAGATTATAAACAAAAAGTTCATATCCAGCAAGCCTGCTGTACTTGGCAACATACCAAAGTACCATGATGTAGTTAGACACTGGCATTATTGAGAGAGAAAATAATTTGTTGCATATCCATTATCTCACCTAAGCTAGAATTAATAAAATTTTGAGATAATTTACAGAAGGGAAATCAACATCTATGAAATGGGTGGAAAGTTGTTTAAAAGAAATGCTGATATTAATGCAGTAAAATTATAAATAAAGAAGTAGGGTAACATATGGAATTAGCTAAATTATAAAAATTTCTTGTCTGGCTTAAGTCCTTTGCTAGTAAAATTAAATCATCAACTATGGAATTGGACACAGCCTATTAGATTAAATTCTTATCATTATAATATTGAAGCTAAAAATGATCAAACATTTATCAGTCTCCTCTTGTATTAGGTATAGCCTATTTCCCCAATCCCTCCTAAGACTAAATTTAAAAATTAACATTGCTAGTTTAATTAGGTCTAGCTCATAGAAATACTGACCTGATATAACAAGAACTTCATTTGGGCCACATGTTACAAAGCCCCAAACCATGATTCTTGATTAGTTTACTTTCTGGGATAGTCTAGTCAGCTTGTAAGCTCTTCAGACAAATGACCATAAATCCATGTCCTATTTTGGTACAAACAAATGATAACAAATAATAACATTCGCTTACATGGTACTTGGTTATAACAATGTACAGTAACTTAAAACTTTGTTTAATCTTCAATATGCACAACCTGTAAATTGACTCCAGATTTTGAAAAGTACTGGTGCTATAATTCCAAAGTAAAACTGATATAGCCACTACATAATTCCACCTAATTGCAACATACTGGTACATACATATTGCAATCAGGTTTATTAGTCTGTGAAGTGCAGAAGAAAGACTATATAGTTAGGGGAATATCTGTAAAAAAGATAACTTTGCCACAACAGTGGTCAAAAGCCTTAATTTTGGTTCAGATATTTTATGCAATGATCAAAAACTTTTTACCCTGAATGGCAAATGTTCCAAAGTCAAGGTCAAGGTCAAATGCTAAAAATGCCTCTAGATTGGCTCCCCAAAGGTGTAGAACCTGATTTTGGTGTCAAAATATTTTGTAATAAAATAAAGCCACCTACAAGGTAGCTATTTTACTACAAAATATGGACATGTGCAACCCTTCAGGTCACCCAGTCACACACAAGGTCATATTGTCAATCATATAATCACAGTTTGTCTTCTCTAAAAATAGCATAAACTACACCATGTGACAGGGTTCGCACCAAAGTGGGTGACCCAGTTTTCCCCACCTAGTTTTTTTTTTTTTGGGGGGGGGGGGGGGGGGGGGGGGGGGTAAACCCACTTCAAAAAAACCTGCTATTTTGCCCACTTAATTGGGTTCTTTCAAATATTGCTTTTAATCACAAATATTCAGGTTAATTTGAGCTTAACCATACATAAAACATTTAGTTATTTATAAATAATTACCAATAAATTAAAATAATTCATGTATTCATACATTGTGCAAGGTCAAATGTATATTTTAATATAATGCTTTAATGGATAAAAACTTAAGAATTGAATGTATCAGTTTGCTGAAAATGAACTGGCTTTAGTGAATTATAGATCCTCATCTCCTGCACTCTGCTTGGTTTTAAAAAACTATTATACACTGCCAAAGATAATTTTATTTTAATAATAAGCCATATATCTAGCTTCATTAGCACAACAAAAATAAGAAGTTTTAGTTCATTTTAAGCCATTCAATCATTCATCTTTTACAAAATAACTGTTCTTTCATTAAACACATTTTAATCTTATATTTTAAGGTACTTTAAGGTAGCTACTTTACTTTTACTTTATAATAATTTGTACATCCCAGAACTACACCCTTGAGTATGCACACAACGTTCTTTCTCCCCAGATTCTCTATAATTTTATATATATATTGAGTTTCTAATTTATGGTGTAATTGTAGGCTGCTTTAAAATGTACCTTAAAACATAATACAAGATAATGCTCTAAAATTAATTCAAATCTTTCTATGATTCATCTGCAAAAATTCAAAATAAGAAAACTCTTTCCTCATAGACAAAAGTATTGTAAAAAATACTGACAATCAACTTTGAAAAAAAAAAAACCAAACCAAAGCTATTGTGAAAATTATAAGGTACTGCTCTATTATTATAGCAACAGAATAGTTTTCTTTAGACATACAGAAGTGTACCTAAGAGCAAAGTGTAGCATTACTCTTGATCACCGATGGTTATCTCTGGGACCCTCATCAACATTTCATCACTATATTCTATTCTATATCTATTCTTCCTGTTGAATATAGTTAGTAAAAAACAATCATCATGTACATTATAAGCATATATACTGGTCAAAAAAAGAAACGCAATTTTTGAGATTTATTAATAAACATGAGGATTCAGTATATAGTAAATGATTCTTTAACATCATAAACAGTCAATAACGCGTATGGCCACCCCTAGCCACAATGCAGGCTTGGAGTCTGGCCCTCATCGACCTCAACAGTCTCTGCAGGAAAGCAACAGGGATGGCCCTCCACTCTTCAATAATTGCATTGGTCAGTTCCCTGATGTTCTGCGGCTGATGCTGACGTCTGCGAACTCGCCATTCAAGTTCATCCCATGCGTGCTCTATCGGTGACATGTCTGGGCTGAAGGCTGGCCATGGTAAGGTCTGCACCTGTTGTCCCTGCAGGTACGCCTGCACTATCCTGGCTGCATGAGGTCTGGCATTGTCCTGTTGCAGGAGCACCAATTCTGGATGTTGCCTCATGAATGGAAGAACATGTGGGTGAAGAATCTCATCCCTGTAGCGCTGGGCAGTCAGAGCGCCATCAACAACCACCAGCTCAGTTCTTGAAGCAAAGGCAATTCCTGCCCAAACCATGACACTTGGTCCTCCCCATCTGTCATGCTCCACTACTGCAGCATCTGAGTATCGCTCCCCTGGTCGTCTGTATACCCTGACACAGCCATCAGAATTGGACAGTCTGAAGCGAGACTCGTCAGAAAAGAGGACTTGGTTCCACATTCTTTGTGTCCAGTCACGGTGCTGATAGGCCCATTGCAGGCGTCATTGCCTTCTTGCATCAGTGAGAAAAGGACCTCTGTAAGGCCTGTGGGATCGG
Organism: Bathynomus jamesi; assembly: GCA_023014485.1. Lineage (NCBI taxonomy): Eukaryota > Metazoa > Arthropoda > Malacostraca > Isopoda > Cirolanidae > Bathynomus > Bathynomus jamesi. The sequence continues at coordinate 35,852 of JAJOZX010005784.1, read as the reverse complement.
AGTCCTGCATTACGGAGTCGGTTTCTGATGGTCTGGTCACTAATTCTGTTGTTGTGGATACCAGGTGTCTCTCTGGCTGTCTGACGAGCATTCCACTGCCGATGATGCAGGTGCTGCAGTACAATGTGGCGATCCTGGCGTTGGGTCGTCACACGAGGTCACCCACATCTTGGCAGGTCCTGAACACTTCCTGTGGCATTGTACCGTCTAACAAGCCTAGAGATTGTGCTGGGATGCACATGCATTCGTTATGCAACTTGGACAGCAGACATTCCTGCATCCAACATGCCCAAGGCACGACCTCTGAGAGTCGTGGCATGCCTCAATCGCGGGAAAAAGTTTGGTTTTCTCAACAGGCAGTGTGTATTCGGTGAAGTCAAAGAAAAAATGCATGCCTTCATAAAGAATACATTCAATTTAATCTCTGTTTATTGTTTGTAACAAAATGGCGTCTTAGCCGGGATTAGTCAGGTTTAAAAACATGCACTAAGTGGCTTTAAAAGATTTGAACAAACATTTAACCATAATCTTGAAACTGTGATAATACCACTAACAACTTAAATTTTACACCATATGCAAGCTAATTGCGTTTCTTTTTTTGACCAGTATATAATCTTATATTAAGAAGCTATTATATTTTATTTGGAAAAACCCAGTTTAAGTTTAATAATTTGTAAAAATAATGACTGATACACACAATGTTGATTATAGTAAGTGAAAATCAATCATCATTAACATTTATAGAGCATATAATTTTATTATTATTTGCTTTTATACTATTATACAGTATAATTTTGAAAAAACCCAGTTTTGCCCAAGTTTTGTGAAAAACCTAAAAAAAACCAGGTGGGTTGGGCTTTTTTTTTTAAGTGGGTTTTCTGCCAACCCTGCCATGTGACCTATCATATCAAGTGTCTCAATAAGACAAAGGTAATTAAGAAACTTATGATGACCTGAACTGTGACCTTGACCCGCAGATTCTGAATTGAACTGTAATGGACCATGCTTTTTTTCTTTATAAGGGGCCTTCTTGAAACAATCTTTTGTGCCCACTGATTCACGTTTCAGGGAGAGCTGAGAAAGCATATGCAGCTGTGATCTCAAGAATGAAAGAATTCAAAAGCATGGGGGGGGGGTTTGCCAGAAGGCATTCTATGTGATACTGAGGAGCTAACCCATGTATTGTGTGGCCAATAAGGCCAAATGGCACAAAAAGTGCTATGATAAAATCTCTGCCCAGTCCCTCCAGAAAAAACAAACAAATGGAGAAACAAATTGAAGTTATCCAACACATTAATCCTGGGAAAAATCCCACTCTCTGTTATGGACCAACCCCTGTTCACTCCATCAAAGTACTTACAGTGGACATATCCTGCCCAAGGAGTGGACTACCTGGTACTCAAGCTTGGTGGCATGCACAGTGCACACACAAATGGCAATGTTGTCAGCAATCAGGAGCATTCTTCAAGGGTCTGGATGGATCATGGCATTAACACAGGCTGTACTAGTTGCAAAGATGGTCCAGCCCTATTGGCATTGTCACATTCCCAAATTGCCTGACTTTGTGATTTTTTTTCTCTCTCTATTATCTATCTATCTATCTATATCTATCTACACACACAAGGTAGAATCAAAAATCTTGTGAATTTGTTTGTTTGTCAGCCATACCTGTCATCAGGGCAGGTTTTATTGCACACCACCTTCAAAGTAATTCCCTTCCACTGTCACACATTTCCACCAGCAGCTGTACCACTGCTGGAAGCACTCCTGCAGGGCTTTTCCTGCGACCTCTTTAAGTACCACCATCATAGCCTCTTTCACCTCATCTACTGACTGGACCCTGCATCCCTTCATGAGGGCTTTCATTCTTGGGAACAGGTAATAGTTGGCAGGGGTGAGATCTGGAGAGTAGAGAGGTTGTGGAACCAGTGATGGCAGTCTTGGTTAGATATTCCTGTACCAAAAGAGACTGATGAGCTGGTGCAATGTCATGGTGGAGCAGCCAGTGTCCAGATTCCCAAAGATGCAGGCATTCATGACAGCTTCTCACAGACAATAAAGGATGTTTCTGTACAATTTAGGGTGGTCCAAAAAAAGAAATTAAAATTAAAAATATATTTCTCCTGATGTTTGCTCATATTCCAAAAACACTAACGATATTGGAAATAAAAAACTGGATCAATTCGTGCATATTTAGAGGTGGCACAACTCAAAGGCTTAGTATTATATTATACAGTTTTGGGTGGCAAATTTCTTCAAACTTAGCCAACTTTAAATATTAATGGATTTAGCTCAAAATCCAGTCTGAGATCTTTTTCCATATCAGGAATGAGAAAATGCATCAGGAGCTCTTATTTATGTATTTTAATTTTTTACCATTAAAATGCACACACACAAAATTAAAATGTACAAATAAGAGCTCCTGATGCATTTTCTCATTCCTTATATGTAAAAGACCTCAGACTGGATTTTGAGCTAAATCCATTAATATTTAAGGGTTCCACAAGTTGAAATTCACCACCCCAAACTGTATAATGATACTAAGGCTTCGAGTTGCGCCACCTCTAAATATGCACAAACTGATCCAGTTTTTTATTTCCAACATTGCTAGTTGTTGTGGAATGTGGACAAATGTCAGGAGAAATATATTTTTCATTTTCATTTTTTTGACCACCCTACTGTACATGGTCTGATTGATGTTACGCCCTTCTGGTATGAACTACTGGTGAACAATGCCCTGGATAATGACCACCACCACCAGCATTACCTTTCCCTTAGAGCAATCTGCACAAAATTTCTGCTTTGTGGATGGTTTGGATTGTGGATCAAAAAGGTAGCGCCACATTTCAACACTGGTGATAACCCTGTTCAGAATACCTGGATCACTATCGACTCTGTCAATCATATCTCCACTAATGAGGGACTATTCTTCATACTGATCCTCCGAGATTTTGTGGGGCAATGTGGCCACACACACGATGCATGTTAAGGTCATCATGCAGAATTTGATGACATGTGCCATGTGACACACCAGGGGAGTTCCAAAACAAGTGACCCAGAGACAAACACCCTACCCCAAGAAAACTAACTGAAATTTGGTACATAGGGTAGTTTTGGTCAGAGAAAATGAAATTCCAAATCTTAAGCTGGTCCATCCAATAGTTTTCGAGATATGGGTCAGGTCAAATTCAGGTCACCTCATGACCCTTATAAGGTCAAATATCTTACTATTTTTTCAGAATATTTCAGTCAACTTATATATTTTTGAAATCAAGAGATGGTGATTCCAAATATGTATGTTTCATTTTTGTAGGGTAATAAATAAAAATTGGGTCACATGACCTTTATTTAAGGTCAAATTTTGAGTTTTAGTTGATCACAAAAAAATTTATAAAACTAAAATCAGACAATTTTTCTGCATAAAAGAATAAAATATTGGTATATAGAGCGAATAAAGGTAGAAATTATCTATAATTGCCAAATATTTTTTAAAATTTTTAACTTTTTTTTGGCTACCATCCCTGCAGTTCTCTATTAATAAAACTGAGTAAAACAAAATTGTTTTTTTTTCCTTACAGGCAAAATAGAATAATATAAATTTGTAGAATAATAACAATGGTTTAAGAATAATAACAATGGTTTAAGAAATTTAAACCATAGTGAATAAATCAAAAATTTTGCCAAAATCCCTAAAGGAGGCATAAAGAGAGAATATTTACAGGAGGGGAGTTCAGGACAAGTGACCCACTGATTTTTCAAATTTGAGGGGTCAACTCTTCCAGTTTTATGAAAATTGGTATACAGGGTAGTTTTGGCTAGAGAAAATGAAATTCCAGATGTTAACCCTCTAATGCTGACTGGGTCGAATACGTACCATTTCAAATACATGCATTTAGACTTAACCCTACAAAACCGTTTGGTGTTAAAGGGTTAAGCTGATCCATCCAATAGTTTTTGAGGTATGGGTCAAGTCAAATTCAGGTCACCTCATGACCCCTTTTTTAAGGTCAAATATCTTACTATTTTTTAGAATATTTCAGTCAACTTGTATATTTTTTAAATCAGGAGATGGTGAGGATTCCAAGCATGGATGTTTCATTGTTGTTGGGTAATAAATAAAGATTTGGTCACATGACCTTTATTTAAGGTCAAGTTTTTACTTTTAGCAGACCATTTCACAAAAAATTTTATAAAACAAATTAAAGACATTTTTCTGCATAAAACATTAATAAAATATTGATATATAGAACTTATAAAGATAGAAATTAACAGGTATTACAGGAAAATTTTGACAATTTTATTGTTTTCTTCTAAGTAGCCCACATAATGACTACCATATTTGACAGCATACAGGACACTTTTTTTTTCTTTTTTTTTTAAATGGCTGAAAAATCACCCCGCATCCTATATGTGAAGTTGCAGTCTCCCATAGACTAATGAATCCCCCAGTAGCTGTCTCTGGTAGGCTAAATTCTACCTTGCCCAACTTCAGAATTAAAAATATTTTATTGTTTACTTAAACCCATCATTATTACATTATTATTATTATTATTACATTCGTATTTCTTTTAATTAACTAAAAAAGAAATTATTGTAAATATTAAAGCTGGATTTATAACTACTGATGATGATGATATGAGATGATTATCATCTGTATGGCACTATGGCACCCAACTATTCAGAGCTAACCAGTAACCATTTCTGAACTCTTACAAATTTAACTATCTATTAATGTCATCTATTAATGTCATCTATTAATGTCATCTATTAATGTCATCTATTAATGTCATCTATTAATGTCATCTATTAATGTCATCTATTAATGTCATCTATTAATGTTGAGTACCAGTAACACTGAAATTATTAATTATTTTTTGTTATGCAGATTTGTTTATTTAAAAAGATCCTGCTTTTAGTGAAATGCTTTTTAGAATTCTGCTAGTATATAGAATTAATATTATATAATTCATGCAAGATATTTTTATTGTAAATGACTTTTTCTGCTATGCTGATCTCATGATTATGTTCCATATTAGGAATAGTAAACATTAAATGCTTAAATACACTCAAAAAGTTTTTTCTAAATATTCCCTGCTGAAATGTGGGTGTCTCTTATATGCCTTTGCGTCTTATAAGCTGTCAAATATGGTAATTTGTCATCAAAATATGTAACAAAGTATTTATGGTAGAAATATGATGAATATGGAAGTATTTAGGATAGAAATGTAGGCCTCGGATTACACTCTGTACACTTTGTTTAGGTTAAGTACACAACAGTAGTCTTGGAACTAAGTGGTCAATCTTTGCTGTCCTAGGCTTACATACTAACTTTTATATTAGGTGCATCTTACAATCTTAAAGCTATATACACATTAATCCTTAGTTGGCCTGTAGAAGAAACTTTACTCGATGTAAACTCTCCAGTAATTCTTTTATTGAAAGAATATTTAATTCTTACACCACCTTCAACCCTTTAATAAGAGATGGTACCTTAAGGTCCACCAGAAATAATAATATAAATTATACTACAATGCCTCATTTCTATGAATGTTTCTACATGTTTATACATAGATGTCATTTAGTTGTTGGGAAAGGAACCCAAAATGTGTATCATTTCAGTGACTAGTTACTAAAATATTTAGTTTTGAATAACAATAAAACCTATACATTCTGGTAACAAGAGTGGTTGCATATGCTGTGGACTCATCCTTAAAGGGTTGAGTTGGTGCACTCATCATGTGCACTACTAAAAATAATAATAATGATGATTGAGATTGTTTAACCTCCTTCGCAACATCTAAGGTCAATTGATGGAGGGGACCTACAGCTTTACATGGGATCCAAACCATGAGTCACTGCATAATCTGGACACGGACGATTCTCCCATCCAACTACTACCCAGACCCAATGACCCAATGTCACTTAACTTCGCTGATGAACGGGAAGCAGTGTTACAACTAGTGTTGCAAAAAAAAAAACTTTTTTTTAAATCGTGTTTTTTTTTACAAAAAAAAAAAAAAAAACGGTTTTTTTATTTTTTTTATGGTTTTTTATTGTTTTTTTTGTTTTTTTTATAAAATTGGTATATAGATATTATCCCTTCTTTATTTTGAAACAAAAGTACACGTATGTTGTTCTCGAGTAACGAAAACAAAAAAGGTTTAAATCCATTTTTCATTATTTTTCCTTTTAATAAAGGTTGACACTGCCCCTAAAAAGACTCCAGACACAAGCCCAATTATAAAATCCATTGTAAATTTATATTAACTAAAAAAAATACACTTTCAACATTTTTTTCATCATCATCATTCATCATTTGAGGAGTCATAGAGTCATTCATCATACATTGAGTTTTCAGACTCTGCTTCAGACTCTGAATAGAACATTTCATTCCCTTCATGATCATACTCTCTGCTTGATGATGGCCATTCTTGTGCTTGGAGAGTTGTCTGGGACATGTTTTGCTTCTGCTGAGCACCTGCTTCAGATTCATGGTCTTGTGATTCATTGTGATCACCCAAAGCATGGTTATGAGCGATGAAAACTAGCTTAGATGCTCTATCAGTTGTCAGTCAGTTCCGTTTGACTGAGTGGATCCATGAGTGGTGACTGAAAGAGCGTTCCACAGCTGCACTAGTTGGGGGCAGGTTGAGAATATTTGCTGCAACCTTGGAGAGCTGGGTCGAACCACAAATTCCATTCCACCAGCTTGTTGGATTCGCCTGTGCAGCTGCCTTCCAGACAAAAGGCTTTGCAAAGATATTCTCTTTTGATCGGTAGTCAGCTAACTCTCCCAATGTCTTGCTATCATCCACAGATGGAACAGCTACAGATATCTCTTGTATGACTTCCATGGCATCCACCTGAAATACAATTTGTAACACATTAAATATAAAATGGGTTGCAACACTAGTCGTGACTGAATATAAAAGCTCGGACCAGATGTGATATATATATATAGTAGTATATACTAGTATATATACTACACTAGTATATATACACAACAGAATTAGCTAATATAAAAAAAAAAAAAAAAACTTTTTTTATTGGTTTTTTTTAAAAAAAAAAAAACCTCCGTGTTTTTTTTTTGGTTGCAACACTAGTTACAACATTGGCTATAATGTAGCCCTCATTGCACTATGTTTTCACATGGTATATAGCATGAATATTTTTTCATTGGGAAGCTTAACTTGGGGCAATAGAAAAAGGTTGTAAGAAATTAATTAGATAATCACTGTATTCTTCCAAGTAGTCTTCAACAATCCCTAACCATAAATTATCATCATATAGGTATATACATGCAACATAATTGCCAGTTGTTAAAACCTCAAAATCAACTTTCCAGTCAAGCTCAGATTTTTCTCCCTCCTTCACTCTTTCTTGGACAACATTAGTTTCATCATTCGATCTTTCATACACTTTGATTTGCGTTTTACTAATTAGAACAAAATAGTGAAATCTTTGTGTACCTTCAATTGTTTTGGACAGCTTAAATCTTTCTTTTAATTTAAATTTATTCTTCTCCACCTCAATGGATTCTACAAAGAAGTTAATCTTATCACAGAGATTCTTCTGACAAAACTCAAACACAGCTTTAGCAGTCAAAATCTAGTTGGTCACAGTTCTTTGAAGGTTTGCTCTTGCCACAACTTGCTTTATAGTGCCACCTAAACCATCACAAGCATTTTTTCCATGAGCTGTGGCAAAAAAGTTCCATTCAGCTTTTAATCGAAAGTCTTCTTCATGGTAGCACAAGTTGATAAAATTAACTCTTATTCTTATATTGTCCAGCATAACCATTGGTAAAATAATTCACCTTTTTTTTTAAGTCTGGGAACAACATTTTTAGATAAGGAAGTAGCTTTGACAGGAAAATATGAACCATAGCTGTAGAACGCTTAGTTGAGTCAAGACAAAAAGCAAAAACTCTGATGTTTTATCTGGACATTCAAACTCTACTTCTAGTACATAACAAAAGGATGAAGAGTACATTGAGAGTTGTCCCAATGGAAACCTTGAGCAGCATCTCGGACTAAAAAGGAAGAGTCTTCAGGAAAATCTACAACTAATATTGACTCACCTAATTTTAAAGATCCTTTCATATCTTGAAAATACTTGGTTTGTTCATGGGCTATGAAATGGTGTCAAGTTAATTTGTATATACAGACAGTCCCTGACTTAAAGGTAAGGGTTCTGTTCTAGAAGGCTTTATGCAAGTCAATTTTTCCATAAGTCAGAATTGACCCTTCCATAGGTAATCATTGAACACAAGATACAATACTTTTTTATAAATTAAAAAAAGTAAATACAGTATAGTAGCAATAAAAGCATAGGAAAGAAAGATAATTAAGTAGTTCAAAATACTGTACTGTCCTGCACTCTTACAATCACTTGGGCGCTTTCCAGTCATTATTACAACACAATTAAGTGTGATTTTACGAAAAAAGTTTTGAGATGATGCGGAGGAGATTTGTGGGAGCATTTACGTAAAGTCTAATTTGCATAAGTTGAGGGTTACATAACCCAGGGAGTGTCTGTATTAAAACTTAATGAGTTTAGGTAGTCAGATAACCTCTGTCTTTTCCACCATTGTATCAGGTCATCCCAATCCCATAAGTAATGTCATTTTTTAGATCGGAATTTGAAGGACAAAAAAAAAATCAACAAACTTTTTAATCTACAGGGTGGGCGGAAAGTAGCTCCCTATTTTGGATTGGTAAAAAAATACGTATATTATCCATTTATTTCAGAAGAAATAATATGAAAAGGTAGGCATACATGGTAGGTTTTCTCTAAAATTCAATGTGGGCTCCAACTCTTTCCACCAGCTTCTGGAGCCACCCAGGAATGGCGTCCACTGACTTTAGCAGGAACTCCGGCGGGATGGAGGACATGACTTCCCGAATTCGGTCCTCCAGTTCTTCCAATGTCCTCGGTTTGGTGCGGTAGACTTCTTCCTTTACCCACCCCCAAAGAAAGTCGCACGGTTACCGCTGAAAAATGGCAGAATCGGTTCAGTGTAACGGTGTGGTGTGGTATGACCTCAGATCAGGTTGTGGGCCCGTTCCTTCTGCGCAACACCATGAATGCTGAGCGGTACCTTGCTATGTTGCGAAACGAGGTCTGGCCGGTTGTCAGCACATGGGAGAACATCGACGATCTGATATTTATGCAAGATGGCGCCCCTCCGCACTTCGCTCTTGTTGTCCGTGAGTGGCTGGATGCCCACTTCCCTGGGCGTTGGATGGGTCGTCGTGGTCCACATCAATGGCCAGCCAGAAGCCCCGACTTGACACCGTGCGACTTCTTTGGGGGTGGGTAAAGGAAGAAGTCTACCGCACCAAACCGAGGACATTGGAAGAACTGGAGGACCGAATTCGGGAAGTCATGTCCTCCATCCCGCCGGAGTTCCTGCTAAAGTCAGTGGACGCCATTCCTGGGCGGCTCCAGAAGCTGGTGGAAAGAGTTGGAGCCCACATTGAATTTTAGAGAAAACCTACCATGTATGCCTACCTTTTCATATTATTTCTTCTGAAATAAATGGATAATATACGTATTTTTTTACCAATCCAAAATAGGGAGCTACTTTCCGCCCACCCTGTAATATATATTTTCCATCGGAATCAATGACACTCTGCCAACATCCTACAAGCTTTTCAATGCCATGTTTATAAAATTCAGGTGGTTTTGAGGCAAAAAACGTACAGAGACTGGTGTGCAGGTCATCTAAAGAAGTATACTGTTTCTCGTCAAGATAGTTTTGCAGACTCCTGAAGAGATGATAATCTGAAGGCACAAGGTCTGGAGAGTATGGAGGATGTGGAAGTTTTTCCCACCCAAGCTCCTCAATTTTTGCAGAAGTGATCCGAGTGGTATGAGGACATGCGTTGTCATGGTGGAACACGATTCCTTTCCAATTAACCAAAGAAGGTCTCTTTTCTTTTAGTGCAGTGTTCAATCGATCCAGTTGTTGACAGTAGACTTGAGCAGTGATTGTTTGATTGTGTGGTAAGGTTTCAAAGTGTATTACACCACCTTTATCCCACCAAACACTAAGCAACACCTTGCAAGGGTGAAGATTTGGTTTTGGCTGTGGTGTCACTGGTTCTCCGGCACAAACCCGCTGTCAATGGCGCTTAACATTCTGGTACAGTATCCACTTTTCATCACTAGTCACAGTCACTAAACGGTGCAAAAATGGATCTTGGAGTTCACGGGAATGAAGAGCTGTGCTAATGTTTACCCGCACCCTCAGATTGTCAACCGACAATTCATGTGGCACCCATTTTCCTAACTTAGGCACTTTCCCGAGTTTTTGCAAATGTCGATGGATGGTGGATGGGAATGAATTGAGTTTCTGGGCCAATTCTTCGACATTTGTTGAACAGTCTTCTTCAAGTGTGGCTAACAGCAGGTCATCATCAAACTCAGCAGGGCATCCAGAGCATGCTGCATCTGTCAAACAGCAGTCACCTTTCCTAAACTTTTGAAAGCATCTTTGACATTTCCTCACATGCAGAATATCATTGCCACACACATCCTGAATGTTTCGCGTTGCTTCAGTAGCAATATTCCCTTTTTTGAACTTGTAAAGCATTATATGCCTGATATGCTCTTCTGATACCGCCATGTTTATGAGGGGTTCACATAAAGCAAAACACACGTCTTCACTGGTCAAGGTCTGTAAAGTATGTAGTGAAACACGATAGATCTCGCCTTAGATATAACCTTCAGAAAATTTATGCTTAAACCAAGTAGGATTAGTTTAAACTTAATCTATCATAAAAAACAACATTACTTATGGGATGACCTGATACATCTATCTGTGCTTACCCAAACTTTATACTGAATTTCATCCCTACAAGTTTCAATGCTATCTAGTAACTCCAGAAAAGACTTAATACTATTTTCACCATCATAATTTTGGCATTTATGCATTATGCACTTTGCATCTTCTGTACTGCAGACTGCATATTCCATTAAATCTTTATATGTTAGTCCATACTCTCTTAAAGCAGCTAGTTGTAATTTAAGGTTTTGGTGGTATGTACATACGTACACAGAATGTGTTCCACTTCCACCTGCTAATATACAGTATGGAGGCCTAAGGGTGGCAAAACTAGAAAATCCTATTTTGGGATTATCCTGGTTCTTCTTATAAATTTCAAATAATTCTTTCAAGTTTCCCAATAGGTGCCTTTTTTTTGTTATATTTTTTCACCATTTAGCTACATCTCTAATTTTAATACAATCCTTCTTACCTGGGCATATCCTACTTACTTCATCTAATTCATAGAACTCTTACTTTCTCCTTGTGTTTTTCTGTTATCATCATACTTATACTTTGTTCAATATTTGGTACTTTCAGGACAGTACCAAATTGTTTCTTCAATGCTTTTCTTTACCATTCTATTTAAGGCTCTGAATAATTCTTTTGTCTCTTTAATTGTGAAGGGGGATAATAATAATAATAATAATAATAATAATAATAATAATAATAATAATAATAGAAAGTCGATATCAGCCTGTCTTTATAAAGGATTTACATTTAATTTCCAATATTCTGAATAGTTTTTTATTTTCAGTACTGAGTTTCTTAATAATAATTCTAGATAAGAATTTGCAGTATGCTAAGAATACTGTCTTCATTTTTTCTTCTGCTGACGCATTTCATTCATATACTTTGAACATCTTCAGAGCTTTATACATAATTTTAAAGTAAAATGGGTTTTATATATATTTTCTGATTATAAATTTGATACAATTTCAAATTAATTTAAGAATATTCAAAAGTTCATTAAATTTTATATTAATTTTTGGTTTTTCATTTTAATGTAAAAGGCTTATGATCTATTCTGTAATGTTCGTTAATTTTACTTGGACAATATTTATGTTGGTATGCTCTCTCTTTAATGTGGTTTGTGGTGTAACCAATGTAAATTAAAATTAAAACATGAAATTAAATGTAAATCCTTTATAAATAATAATAATAATAATAATAATAATAATAATAATAATATAATAATAATAATAATAATAATAATAATCCAGAAAGAACACATTACATAAGATAGACATTACAGCCATACTGGTTTACACAAATTACAGTATTCTTATCTGAATGTGCCACTGGAAAGCATGACAGCTTCTCAGGTAAGAGATAATGAGAGAATTTGCAACTTTTCAGAATAATTTGATGTTTTATTTGTATGATGTCACTAGTTCTCCCATCATCTGTTCATACCTGTAAATAGCTGGAGTAATATACCATAAATGAAATTGGCCAAACATTCCCTGCAAACTGAGATGTTTTCATAAGGTAAATTCTAAGTAAAAAGAATCAGTGGAAATGTAAATGGGTCATTCCATGTCAGTTCAATGGAATTTTGGGTCAAAAAAATGTGACCATCACCAATTTTTTTGAAAATTGGCACACTTATAGATCTTGGTGAGAAAAACAGAATGGCACTTGTTTAAACACACCACTAGGTCATACAGTTCCGGAGATATGGCCCTTCAAATTTTGTAAAAAAAGGTCAATTTCCAAGGTCATACCATATTTCAACATGAAATATCTCAGCTCCTATTACACTTACAGAGACCATTTGAACACTATTTTAAAGCCTTTAAGCAGATCTACAACTTTGTTTCTATTCATATTTTACCTCAGTGGTAAAAAAAAAAGTTGATCTTATTTTTTACCTTTGACCTTGTATAGGTCATTTGATGTCACAACCAATTTTCTCCTTTCACCCAATTTTGGGTACACATGTCTACCTTAAACCTAGAACAAGATTTTTAGTGTTGATTAAGTTAGTATAGACACTACAGCCATTTCAGTGGACCATACCTACCTTCATTTTGACCAAGTACCTTTTTCCACCCAACTTTGGAGCGCCGTTTCTTTGGAACTGTTTGAGCTAGAGTGTTGAGAAAAGTACCATTAGCTTTGTTTCACTGAGATCTGTAATGTCTGCTATTTTTAAGACAACTTGCCTTTTAATATGTATATTAAAATAACCTATTCTTTTATTTTTACCAATTGAGTTATAAGAACTGATTCTTGTCTAGCTGGGTGAAACCATGAAAAAAAGAGGCATCAACATAAGTTTATATTTAAAAAAGGCAGTTACTCGGTATTTACGATATATTTTATGGAAGCCATTATTGTTACATTGCTTAGTGCAAATGCAGACAGAATGTGTTCCACTGGCACCTAGCAACACACATTCTTTTGGCCGAAGATCTGCAAATTTTGAAAATCCTACTTTAATTGTTGGATGGTTTGTTTTAGAAAGCTCAATTGCTTCTTTTAGGTTGCATAAGATTAGCAATTTTTGTTTTCTTCCCCACCTACCATCAGCTCCTTTTACAGAAACATAGTCTTTCAACCCTGGCATTTGTCTACTCACATCTGGTGAATGATAGAAGCCAATTACTTTGGCAGCAGTTTCACTATTCAGGCATTTCCCCAAACATGGATTAGAAGTTGAAAGCACTCCCTTCTCCCTCACCAAACTCTTTGCTTGCCTAGCCATGTAATCTGAGCACTTAAATTCTTCTCTGATCTTTACTCGTGTCCATCTTTTTGGTAGGATAGTAAGAATTATCAGTTTTTCACTTCAACTTGTCACTTGATTAAATTTCTCTTTTAGTTGTTGAAGAATCTCCAGTTCTGTATCATCTGAGTCACTGCATGAAATTGGTTGTTTAGTTGCAAGGTCAAGCTTTCTTTTCACAACTCCTTAGAACTACTTTCCTCAACTTTCTCTTTGCGTAACCAGCGCTGTCAGAGTGTTTACATGGTTTTATTGGGGTCTCATCAAGTGTGGCCAATGAAGCATTGAATTTACTAAGCTCATACTGCATTTCAACTACATCTCCAATGGTTTCTAGCTCAGATGGGGCACTTGATGAGGTGGATGGTGATTTTTCAAGTGGTTCACATTCAGGCATTGGGGATGGACAATTTGCTAGTATATTTCGACAGGCTGCACATGCTTTATGATTATTTGTTAGTTTCAATTCAGGATTTTGATCAATCAAATTTTTAGTCAATGCACAAATGCCTTTTTTCACTTTTCCTTTGTGTTTTTTAAATGGGTCACAACAGACAGACTTACTTACTTCGTAGCCGCCGGGTTCTCTTATGCGAACCCGGCGGCACTCAGGTATCCCGCTACCACGTGGGATGGGTCCATAGGTCTTGTAGAGAGGTAATGTTGGAGTTGTGTCTTTGTTGAGAGAGTGTGGCAGTGTAAGAGTAGGTGTTCTGTGTCCTCAGGGTGGAGGTAGCATTTTTGACTGGTTGAGGTGTCAGCTAGGTGGAGTCTGTGTCTGTATTGTTGGAGGGAGGGGTGGTGGCCTGAACGGAGCCTGGCCAGAGTAACTCTTGTTTTCCTTGGGAGGGTTTGTTCGCTCTGATGGACTACAGGGGGAGTATCGTGAAGGACAGTGTTGTGTGGTTGGTCGAGTAGGTATTTCCGGGTAAATTCTGTGTGGAGATGTTTAATGGGGTTGATGTTTAGGGGAGGAGGGGGGATATTGTTCAGTAGCTGCGAATAGTGAGCAGCAGGAGTACGTTTTTTGTTGCGGGGTGGGCGATTGTGTAATGTGAGATGGTGACAGGGGTGGTCTGGGGCCAGTGCTCTGGAGAAGAATTGAGTCCCTGTCATGTTGTGTTCAATGGGGAGTTTTTTCGTATCTGCATGTAGATGTGGGATGGGTATGGTTCGGAGGCAGCCAGTAATGCTTCTGAGACCTCTGTTTTGTGTGGTCTGTATCTTTTTCTGGTTTGTGTGGGAGATGGACGGGGACCAGGCGGGGGCAGCATAAGTTAGGGTAGTATGTACAAACTGTTTGTATAGGATACTAAGGGATTCCTTCTGCTGACCGAATGTTATGGAGGTGAGTGTTCTGAGAGCGTTGAGTTTTTTTGTTGCTTTGGAGCAAATGTTTGATATGTGAGGGGAAAAGGACATGTGTGTGTCTAGGGTGAGGCTGAGGATTGTTGGGGTTTTGTTTAGAGGTAGGGGATGTCCCATGAGGGTGACTCTCAGGTGTGCTTGGGATTCGTGGCGGTCTGAGGTTAGGAGGGTGATGGAGGATTTTTGAGGGGATGCTGACATCCTATTATTAGTCAGCCAGAGTTCCAGATTGGTAATGTACTGCTGGATCAGGCGTGTGGCGGTGTTACGGTTATGGTGTTGTGCTGTTATGGTCAGGTCATCTGCATAGGAGGAAACATGGACATGGGGGGAGAGTTGTGGGAGGTCGTGCATGAAAAGGTTGAAGAGGATTGGAGTATGGAGCCCTGTGGGATGCCATTGTATAGTCTGTAGGTTTTGGATGAGTGTTGTTTGTGTATGACTTTGCCAAGTCGGCCTGCAATGAGATTAGTAAGCCATTTCTTGTCATTGGTGGGGATGTCGAGATCAATAATCTTTTGTGCAAGAACGTGGCGTGGGACAGTGTCGAAAGCTTTGTTGATGTCGATGGCAACAAGGACTGTGCAGGCAGGGGGGGATTGTTGGTTGAAGCCATCTAAGATGTGTTGGGTTAGGTTTGTAAGAAGCGTTGTGGTGGAGTGGGCGGACCTGAAGCCGTGTTGGGTTTGTGAAAATGTAATGTGTGGTTGTATGCGTCTTAGCCCTTTACTTCCTAAAAGGACAAATTTGTCCTCTTTTAAAAAAACACTAATAAACAGCAAAATGTTCTTGGTATTGGCTGGCAAGCCATTTGGGATGCTTCTGGCATCTTTTGTGAACGATTGATGTATGATAATTCATATTTGGTATCAAACTAAAGCTCAATTGGAGGGAAAATGCTGCCTGCGTTTGATGTGCAAATTTCCTACACCTGAAGATTTTGATACGTCATGGATCCTCAACCAGGTAATGTAATGTTGACTTATCTACATATTTTATGAGAGATTGTTATGTGAAAGAACATGTGACTTTGATAAAATTGATAATTATTACTGAAATGTTATTATGCACCCACTTCATAAGGGGACTAAATTGTCACATTCGGCGTATGAATGATTTATATCTTGTCCTAAAGTGCACAATGTTTTTAGATAAAAATATTCTTTTTAGCTAGGCTGACCCATCTTATTTTACAACATTCAAAATTTTATCATAGTTCACCATTGAATTAGTATTTTCTTTCATGGTAATTTCTAAAAAAATGTAATTAATTTATGGGGAACTTAGCAAAGTTGTTTCTTTTGTAGTTCTTATACTAAGGTTGAATGTATTTTTTTCAGGTTCATCTGGCATTAGGACCTGTGCCTTTTATAACCATGAGAAGAGAAGAGCCTCCAAACTGCAATATGTGCAGCATTCTTTGGGCTCAAGTGATGTTGAAGATTTTGAAGAATATGTTGTAAATGAGTTGGATGAAGCAGTTTCAATCTCAGAAGACGATTCGTTGGAGGGTTGGTACTTTTTTTATATTTTGACCCAGTCTTATTTATAATGAGAATAAGAATTGTGCACGTCTAGAACTTACCAGTATATTTATCTTACCCTTCCACCATGTGAAGCATATTCAATCAAAACGGTACTATACATTTTGTAAGTATTATAATACCTTTCCAAGTTGTAGGAGCACCCCATATATATATGTATGGGACTGGGTTGCCATCATATCATTAGCCACAAAAGTTATCTCATATTATTTTTACACTTCAGATTGTAGTTCTGAAGATGATGAAGCTGAAGATACACTAGTCTTAGAAGCCAACAGCTCTACAGCCGCAGCCCCACGAATGACTAAGCGTCCACGGATAAGCAGGGAAAGACTGTTTTGGGAAGAAATGCGTGAAAGACAGATCACACCAACAGTTCCTATCTATGATGTGCGTAATGATGATACTGAAGATATACTCAATCCCATAGACTACTTTCAAATTTTTTTTACAGATGATCTATTGGGTAGCATTGTAGAACAATCTAATCTATACTCGGTTCAGAAAAATGCGAATAAACCACTTGCCATTGATTGTATGGAGTTAGAACAATGGTTAGGGTTATGTATGTACATGTCGGTTAGTAAAATACCAAATACTAGACTTCATTGGGGTGGCATTGGTGCAATAAATGAAAGGGTAAATTCAGTTATGAGCAGAGACAGATGGGAGGAAATAAAATCAAATTTACATATTGTAGACAATACACAGCTTGACAAAGATGACAGATTATCCAAAGTAAGACCTCTAGTTAACCACCTCAAATCAAAATTTCAAAAGATTGCTATGACAGAACATTTGTGTGTGGATGAACAAATAGTTCCCTTCAAAGGACGGTCTTGCATGAAGCAGTATTTACCTAAAAAACCACACAAATGGGGCTATAAAATCTTTGTGTTGGCAGACCACATGGGTATGGTGTATGATTTTATGCCCTATACAGGCAAAATAGAACCTGTAAATAATCCCAATGTTCCAGACCTCAAATCAAGTTCTAATGCTGTACTTCATCTTGCTGAGAGCATTCCTCCTTTTCAGAATCATAAATTGTATTTCAACAATTGGTTCACATCATTGCCTCTTCTTCATCATCTTGCTTCTCGTGGAATATGGTGTTGCAGCACTGTACAGCAGAATAGACTACCAAATTTGACATTTATGTCTGACAAACAACTAAAAGCACTTGGTTGAGGTTCTTTTGATGAGTGGAAGACCAAATATGAGGATAGTACCAATATCATAGCGGTAAAGTGGCTGGACACAAAACCAGTATGCCTTGTATCAACATTTGCATCCGCACACCCAATAGATAAGTGTTCAAGGTTTGACAGAAAGATAAAGGAAAAAATTGAAATTCCTAGACCTGCTATTGTTACAGTCTATAACAAACACATGGGGGGTATTGACTTGAATGACCAATTGATTGCATATTACAGGATGTCCTTCAGGTCAAAAAAATACTACCAAAGACTCATCTTTCATTTGATTGATTTGACGGTGGTAAATTGTTGGTTGTTGTATAAACGAGCAGCAAGTGCACTCGATGTCAATGTTAGGAAGCAAAATTCGACTTTCCAATTCTCTTTTGTATGGTGGTAAACACATGGAAAATAGAAGAGGAAGACCAAGTTGTAACACTGTGGGAAAAGCCTTTGAGTTGAAGAAGAAAACCAGGAGAGCAACAAAGCCAATTCCAGAGACAGATATAAGAAAAGATAAAATGGGACACTTCCCTATGGTTTCGTCCAATAGGGGAAAATGCAAACTACCTGGTTGTCACGGAAAGGTGACAATGTACTGCAAAAAGTGTGAGGTACATTTATGTTGCGATTCAAGAAGAAATTGTTTCCTAGACTTTCACACAAAATAAACCCATAACACTATAGGAACTCAAAATAATCATATTTTTTCCAAATTTTAATGTTATTATAATTTTGGGTGCATTATTTTGGGATGCATAGGCCTGTTCATCCCAAATATATTTTATTTACAAATAAGTATTAGTTAAAGTTACTACATAAAATTTATAACGTCTAAACTAAGGAAAATATTAAAAATTTAGTAGCTATATTTAGTTTTCTATTTTTAAGGAAAATTTTAATTGATCTCGTATGCCTAAAAGGACAAATTAGTCCCGTTTATGATTTTTGTTTATTTTCAATACAAATCTGAAAATTGAGGTTTTGATTATTTATATGACCCTTCATAAAGGTACTTTTGTATGAACAAATTTTTTTGGTTCCATACAAAAAATTCAGGAAGTAAAGGGTTAATATCAGTTTTTCGAGGACTTTGGAAATGGTTGAGAGAAGGGAGATTGGCCGGTATGAAGCAGGTAGGATGGGGGGTTTATTGGGTTTCAGTATCGGGATGATGTGTGCCAGCTTCCAGGTAGAGGGTATGACATTGTGAAGCCAGGAGTAATTGAATATGTTTGTGAGGGCTGCAAGAGCAATTGGACCAAGGTGTTTGAGATGTATGTTTGAAATGTGGTCTGGGCCTGCCCATATTCAAACTGCTGAAATCCATGTTTATCTAAAAAGAAAAAAAACATGTGTAGCTTAAAAGCCAGTGTTTGGTTCAATTACACAAAATGGAAACAATTACAATTTTTTTTTTTTTTTTCAAATTAATTACAATTAGTATTGTACTTCACAATTTCAAGATCAATTGCAATTACAATTAATTTTGTCTGAATCAATTACAATTACACAAATATAACTATCTATTCTATATATCTAAATATATATCTAAAATAAATATATCTATAAAAATATATATCTATATCTAAGTACAACTAAATGAACTATCAAAGGTTTATTTTCATTGGATGATGTATGACTGCCAGATCTAAGGGTATAATTTTTAACAATTGACATTAATTGATCAATTACATCAGTTATAGCTCAAAAATCAATTACAATTACCTTTATTTTATTTTGAATCAATTACAATTAATGGAAATTAGGATCAATTAATTAAAAATATAATTATAATTATTCATTGTATCCAACCCTGTTAAAAGCTATTTTTGCTTAGATGGCACAAATAAAATTTGGGACCTACTGATCTTGTTTCAGAGGTCTACAACAAGAAAAAATGTGCAGTTTGATTTACAGATTGGAATAAATAGATGCCAAAGAAGTCCTTGCTCCAAGGTTTAAAGAAGCTTATTTTCACATGGGTACATACTGTTGTACACAATGAATAAATACACAAAGTTAAGTAATTCTATTAAAACTCATCTAACTCTTAAAACTGAACTTATTCTATAGGGTAGTACCTATAGCCCAGTATAAGGTACTTATATACATACATAGCTTTACCTTTAAACAGGATAGCAGGTTCGAAGTTCTTCACACTTTTGAATGTCCATATAAATTAATTAATTATGTAATTTAAATTATCTATATTATATAATTCTCTGAAATATACAAAAAAAATTAAATTTTATAATAGGGCTGAATACTTATTCGACCAAATAACTGGGTTAGGTTAGGTTAGATAATTAATGATTTTTTTTTTAAATTAGCAGACATTATATACCTCAGTAAGAAAAATCTAATGGTATTTTTCTCAACACTCCAGCTCAAACAGTTCCAAATTTTGGTGGAAAAAGGTATTTAGTCAAAATGGAGGTGGGTATGGTTCACTGAAATGGCTGTAGTGTCTATACTAACTTAATCAACACTAAAATTCTTGTTTTAGGTTAAGGTAGACATGTGTACTAGGGTGGATCAATTTTACATTTTTTTTTATTTCCATATTCTAATAGAGACAAAAACTTGCGCATGCATGAGAAAATAGCCTCTACAAAATCTTAGCTTAATAGATAATCATCTTCTGCCCCCGGCAGAGCGATGAAAATCATATTTTAGTAGTCAAAAATGTAATTTTAAACCCTAGCCTAGAGTCATAAAATTTTGCGTGTGTGTTATTTCATGCCTAAGCAACGATATAAATGCTATGGGAAATATATAAATGCATTATTTAAGACAAAGAGCCGATCTGAAAAAATGTATATTATACATATTTTCAGATCGGCTCTGTCTTAAATAATGTATTTATATATTTCCCATAGCATTTATATCGTTGCTTAGGCATGAAATAACACACACGCAAAATTTTATGACTCTAGGCTAGGGTTTAAAAATACGTTTTTGACTACTAAAATATGATTTTCATCGCTCTGCCGGGGGCAAAAGATGATTACCTATTAAGCTAAGATTTTGCAGAGGCTATTTTCTCATGCATGCGCAAGTTTTTGTCTCTATTAGAATATGGAAATCGAAAGAAATGTAAAATCAATCCACCCTAATGTGTACCCAAAATTGGGTGAAAGGAGAAAAAAATTGGTTGTGACATCAAATGACCTACGTACACAAGGTCAAAGGTAAAAAATAAGAAACTTTTTTTTTTACCACTGAGGTAAAATATGAATAGAAACAAAGTTGTAGATCTGCTTAAAGGCTTTAAAATAGTATTTAAATGGTCTCTGTAAGTGCAATATGAGCAGAGATGTTTCATATTGAAATATGGTATGACCTTGGAAATTGACCTTTTTTTTTTACAAAATTTGAAGGGCCATATCTCCGGAACCATATGACCTAGTGTTGAAGCAAGCGTCATTCTGTTTTTCTCACAGAGATCTATAAGTGTGCCAATTTTCAAAAAAATCAGTGATGGCCACATTTTTTTCACCGTTGAACTGACATGGAATGACCCAAATATGTTGTAATATAATTTAAAAGAAACAATCAATATGATACATAGTAGGTACCATACCTTTGAAATCTTTCCTAAATCGTTTTATTTTCTGCACTACTATCTGGATCCACCATTATATCAGTTTGGTAAATGGCTTCCAGCTTTCTTTTGACACCAGTAATAACTCCTTGAAGTTTTGATGAACCCTTTGACTCCCTTTGTTTTTTACTTAAGCCTTCTGAAATTTGAATATATTATTACTAATTACAATCCCAAAAACTGTGTATGAATAATTGTAAACACATCTAAGTCCTGTTTTTATGTACACAATCATGAACAAAAAATAAAAAAATAAAACACAAACAACAAAGCCTAGGTTGGATTTTACTTGTTTTACGAGGTGTTTCTCCACCAAAGGAAGAATGTCTTTCACATGAACTGCTGCCGTTTCAGGATTATTACTGATTGAGGATTCATTTGAATTGTTATCTTCAGAGTGACTTGATGATACCTCTTTCAAGACCCTTTGAGTTTGTGTTCCTTTGTCTCCCCTGCCTGAAGACTCAAAATCAAGTCTAGATTGCTTGATATATAATTCATACAATTACTGCATAAAGACTCTTTTCATTAATAGTCATGAACTTTCTCCGAATATAAAGGAGAGAGATTTTAATGTTGTAAAAATTCTCTTTTTATGCCTCCTTAACCCTTCGGATGCGCAATTCCTGACCGTGTACTTTCCACCTGTGCGCAAAAAAATCGGGAAATTTACCCATTTGTTAACGTAAAATAAATCAAGTCAAGCACCATTTTGTTAAATTATTTTTGTTTCCCTTAATAAATAAAGATTTTCTCTTACAAACTAAACATTTTCTCTTACAAAATAAACAGAATTTAGTGGGTAACTTGGGAATATGGTTGAGTAGAATTTTATGAAAATTTACACATTTTCAAGCGTTTATGTTCAGTCTTGCATGAGAAATTGGGGGAATGAAACGTGCGCTATGGCAGCTAAAAAACAAAGACTGGAAAGTTGTGAACAAATAATAGCTGCGTTAGATGCAATAAGCTCTGGAAGTAGTGAGTGTGAAAGTGATTATAGTGAAACTGATATAAGTGACAATGGAGATGATATTACAGCAAGTAGTAATAGTTCATTTTCATGGCAAAGTGTGCAACGTTGCCAGTCTAACAGATATCGCTTTGAAGAAAATGTAGGACTTCAACAAGGTTGCAATCTAAATGAAGCAAGTTCAGAAATAAATTTTTTTGAGTATTTCTTTGACAATGTTATGATGCAAAATATAGTGGGACAAACAAATGAGTTTTATCAATATGAGAAAAGAAGATTAGGCCCATCTCAATCTTCCAGGATGCAACGATGGCATGATACAAAAAATGATGAACTGTATGTCTTTTTTGCTCTAACAATGCTCATGCCACACATAAATAAACATAGACTGCAGGATTACTGGGGTTCAGACTCCTTGACTGAAACACCTTCCTTTCGCAAGTATATGTCAAGAGATCGATATTTATTACTCATGAGATTTCTGCATTTCACAGACAATTCAATTCCTCCAAATCAGCCAAATGATCGTCTTGTAAAAATCAGACACTGTATAACTCATATGAAGTCAAAGTTTTCAAATATTTACAATCCAGGACAAAAATTAGTTATTGATGAATCTCTTGTACTTTTCAGAGGGAGGGTAATTTTTCGACAATACATACCCTCCAAGCGTCATAGAGATTTGGAGTGAAATTTTTTATCCTTTGCGATTGTGAAACTGGATTTGTCTTGGATTTCATCATTTACACTGGATCAGACATAGATTATCCTGCAAATGATCCACTAGGACATTCTGGAGCGATTGTAAAGACACTTTTAGCTAAATATTTGAATAAAGGCCACATTCTATATACTGACAACTGGTATACGAGCCCATTACTATGCAAATATCTGCATGTAAATAAAACAGGATCTTGTGGAACTGTAAAGGTAAATAGAAAAAACATGCCCAAGTTTTGCCCAAGTAGAAAAGGAGAGTGCCATCTGATGGAATCAAAACCTTTATTAGCACTAAAATGGACTGATAAAAGAGATGTGCATATGCTAACAACAATTCACAGTGGAAGCATGATTGACTCAGGAAAGGTTGATCGTCGAACAAACGAAATAAAATTCAAACCAGATGCTGTTGTGGACTATAACAAAAATATGCGTCTGGTGGACAAATCTGATATGCAAATTAGCAGCGTAGAATGCGTTAGGAAAACTGTGAAGTGGTATAAGAAGGTATTCTTTCATCTTTTGGATATTCTCTTTACAATTCCTTTGTACTCTACAAAAAAACTACGAAAAAGCAGATTTCAATGAGAGAATTCAATCTTACATTAGTCTCTCAACTACTCACGAAGTATGCTCAAATAACATCCCCACATCCTGGAAGACAAAGTGTGAGACCAAATGCTCCTGACAGACTTCTCTCAGCTAATTACATTGAAAGGCATCACCTGGAACAAGTTCCGCCAACACCATCTCGACCTGTAGGTCAACGACAATGTCATGTATGCTCACATACAACACAAAGAGAAAAACATGTTACAAAAGTTTCTACTTGGTGTCCGGAATGCAAAGTTGCATTGTGCCTTGAGTGCTTTGTTCTCTACCACACCCGTACCAACTACTAAATACTAAATTCAGTAAAAGTGTAAAACAATGTTGTAAATAAGTATAATGGAAAGTGTAGATTTATCAAAATAATATTTATTTCATGAACAATTATTTTATAAGGAGTTATTTTTGAAAAGGAATAAAAAATTATTTTTCAAGAGGACAAATAAAATATATATTCTTCAAAACTCAAATGTAAGTATAATACTTGCTCATTTATGTGTACATGTGCGCATATGTATACATGCATGTGTGTGTGTGTGCGTGTGTATGTGTGTGTGTGTGTGTGTATGTGCGTGTGTATGTGTGTGTGTGTGTGTGTATGTATGTTTGTTGCGGATGGTTTATGAATATATCTGAGTCATAGATTCTTCAAAACTCAAATGTAAGCATAATACTTGCTTGTTTATGTGTACATGTGTGCATATGTGTACATGCATGCATGTGTGTATGTGTGTATGCTTGTTGCGGATGGTTTATGAATATATCTGAGTCATCAATAGCATTAAAATGCAAAATCATTTATTTTGATTGGGATTTTGTGCGAAAACATAAAAAAAATAACGCGATCATCATATGATGCTGGGAGCATTCTTCCGACAAACGTCCTGAGCATCATATGATGATGGGAGCAGCGGAAGTGTTAAAGGATCTTCGCAAAATTTTTAATTTATTCACCATGATTTAATTTCTTAAAATGCTACTGCATTTATCACTTCTAATATTTGATTATTATTATTACTATTATTATTCTACAAATTTATACTATTCTATTTTGCCTGTAAGGAAAAAGAAATTATACACACGTGGAAAAGGTTTCCCACAGGAAATAAAAATTTTTTGTTAAAATTTAAAAATATCATTCTGTTTGTATAAACAAAGTATTAGGATTAAATTTTTAATATTTGTATAAATTGTCTCAATGCTCAATAGATTGTCTGGCATCCTTTTTTGATAAGCTGCTCTCCAAATGTGCCACATCTATAATCTTAAAGAGAGATTCCTAAATTCTAAATGTTCTTTTTGACTAATATAAATCACATAAAGGAATTTTAGAATTTATGTAAATGTGGTATCACAGGATTTCCACCAGGGAAAACATCTTGACAGAAGCAGTTGAAGCCTCACCCCTCTGGGGTGCATGCCTCGCCCTTTGGGCAGCCAATTCAGCTCAGAACCTTTGTTCGTTAATAACTCTCTAAGCAAGTGTAGTGATAAAGTGATCTATCCTTGTGAAATGAAGACTGAAAAAAGGTATCATCATTTATATCCTTCCACGTGAGATTTATAAACATTCCATTCTCTCAACAGACTGAGGGAGGGAGATGCCATTGAGCC
Organism: Bathynomus jamesi; assembly: GCA_023014485.1. Classification (NCBI taxonomy): domain Eukaryota; kingdom Metazoa; phylum Arthropoda; class Malacostraca; order Isopoda; family Cirolanidae; genus Bathynomus; species Bathynomus jamesi. The sequence continues at coordinate 10,659 of JAJOZX010005784.1, read as the reverse complement.
AAGGTACAAATTGTTTTCCATAACTCGCAGTCAGATTAAGTAAGTTTGAAAAGAAGAACTGTGTATGTCAGCAGTATAAACTTCCTTATTGGTGCAAGGAAGCGACATACTGAGAATACCTTAAACATCAGAGATGGTGTAATGAAGAATAACATTTTCTCTAACATTGATGCCCTATACCAGAATTTTAACAAACATCTTCCAACACTAGTGACCTATACCAGGATTTTAACAGGCATTAGCGCTTGTGACATTGGTGTCCAGTGACAGGATTTGAAAACCTTTGTTCAGTCAAGAAACCCCACTATGAGCAGGGCTGTGGAGTTGGAGTCGGAGAGTCAGAGTCAGAAGCAATTTTGGTGCTGCTGGAGTCAGAGTCAGTAAAAATGTACCAACTCCAACCTCAATATAAATTTTAATAAAATATGTTTTTGTGTGAGATATCACTGGCAGCTATGGTGGTTAAACCACTTAAATAATAAACACAATGTTTTCCATTTCAGACACTAATGCCATTAATTCATTTTTTCTTTTCAGATATTTTTTATTTTTAATGCTTATTTAATTTCAAGTTCTTTCTAAATTTCATAAGTTTTTAACTTTCAAGTCTAAAACCCCTTTCACAATGGCAAAGACACTTCCAACAAAGTCTGCAGTTTTTGAATATTTTACAATAACTACAGATGGGAAACATTTCGTGTGTCAGTGTATGATAGATGATGATGATGGTGATGGTGAAAAATTATGTGAAGCAAAAATCAGTGGTTTTACTTGCTCTGATAAAAATGCACCAACCAGAGCATCAAATTTGAAAAGACATTTGCAGCGTTTCCATCCCAAAATTTTAGAAGTTGTCATTGAGAAAGATAGTAATAAAAACCTTCCAACTACTTCAAAGTTAACAAAAGATCAGAAATCTACTGAATGACAAGCACCACTTCTTACAAGATTCTTTACTACAGACAAAGTTACCGTAACAATGACCACAGAAAAGTTCAAGAAGCACATCATCGAACTGGTGGTAAGAAATGGTGTAGCCTTATCTTTATTTTCACAACCAGCCTTTCTAGGCCTAAATGGAGAAATGGCCAAGAAACTTGGAGTTTCTCGGAAAGACAAAGCATGAGAAAAATTATAGTTGAAGAAGCCACAAATAAAAAGGAAGAACTTCGAAGAACTCTTAAGGGACGCTTCATGTTTATTAAAATGGATGCAGCCACGTGTCATAGAGTTAACTATTTTGCCATCAATGCTAGATTTGTTGATGAAAACAATAAAATGGTAACTCAGACATTGGGAGTAAAGGACACCGAGGCGCATCATGACAGCAACTATCTTCAGAAGTTAGTGGAGGAAGTTTTACAAGACTTTGTAATTAAGAAAGAGCAGATTCTATGTATTGTCAGAGATAATGCTTCAAACATGCTAAGCACGATAGAAAAGCTGAATAAAGTTGATGAAGAAAAAGTGGCTAATGAAGATGACATTCCTGAAACTGATTCTCAAACAGCACAAACAGAACAGAGTGATGAAATTTTAGATGATATTGTTGAAGAAGCATCTAAGCTCTTTCTAATCCAACATATGCGTTGTGTTGTACATACATTGCAGCGAGCAATAAGAGATGGATTGAAAGATCGCCATGCAGCTACTCTGATAGGTAAGTTGAGGCAAGTAGCCACTGCAGCCAGGACCTCTAAAATTGATGCTATTATCCAGAGACATGCAGGAAAGGGAGCTATTTTGGACCAAGCGACACGCTGGGGGAGCACATATATGATGATTAAGCGTTTGCTTGATCTAAAACCCTTCCTAGAAGACATTGATAATCCCAATGTTTCACTAACTGAAATTCAATGGAGGGAGGTTACACAATTAGAAGCTCTGCTTGCTCACCCTTATACTGTCACCAAAAAGTTGCAAGCAGAGGATTTAACTCCTGGTACATTCCTATGGGAATGGAAAAATTTATTATTTCATCTATCCCAAACTGGAGGATTAATTGCTGATGGAATTGTATCCTCAATGAAGAAAAGAGAGGGTCTGCTACTGGAAAATGAGATCTTATTAGCTGCTGTCTACATAAATCCAATGAACAGAATTTTGTTGACTGAAGAACAAATTGCTAAAGCAAAAGAGGCCCTCTGCGAGGTCGCAATTCGCATAAAAGGGCTATTACCTGAAAATCCTGAACCACAGGATGAAGATATGAGTAGTAAGGCCCTCTCATTTTCTTCAAATGATGAAGAATTAGACTTTCAAAAATATTTAGATAAAATTGAATGCTCAAAAGCAAAGCATCGCCGCTTAAACGTGCATAGGCAACCTTTTGATGTTAAACTAATGAAATTTAAGCAAGATTTTTTTGATGGCCTAAAAGAAGTGGAAAAATATGATCACTCATCTAAACTGACAATACAAGAAGTCATCCCCGCATATCCAGAGATTATAAGAGATACAGCTATGATAGTAACAGCCATGCCACCCACTCAGGTCAGTGTGGAGAGACTGTTTTCCGCACTGAAAATAATTAAATCAGATTTAAGGGCTTCAATGAAAGAGGATCTGGCAGAAGCAATTCTATTCCTAAGAAGAAGTTATTCATAAATTTTAGATTTTCACCCTTGGCCTTAGTTTAATAAATTTTGCAGGAATACTTTTATATTTTTGATTGCATTTAATGAAATTTTTATTTTGTCATAGTCTTAAATTTAATTTTTGTTTTGTTTTATGCTCAATGAATTTTTTTTTTTCATAAATAAAAAATAAAAAAGCCATAATGGCATCGCTACAACCATTAGACTCAAACTTTGCAGGTTATGGGGTTAAAAAGTAGCCTGATGATTCACGTGGTGGTGATGAAATGCCTCTTGTGTAATTATCATCATAGCAGATTTAGAATTAATATACCTTCGGAGTCGGAGAGAGAAAAAATTGAGGAGTCGGAGTCAGTTTTTCATGTGCCGACTCCACAGCCCTGACTATAAGGAAGTCAATGCATCCAAAACAAAGGTCAGATTTTAGCTGTGAACCATTCACTAGTTTGGAAGAGAGGATGGTTATATTGTCATCTGTTTTGACTGACCACAATTACAATTATTGCGCACATGGAAAGGAATTTTACAAATTTAATTTCTCTTGGAAACCTCTCATACGACACACAGCAATGATGTAAATCTCCACAATGGATTGTTGGAGAAGTACGAAGAGTTGAACACATTCGAATCTGCACTAAGAAATTATTGGAATTTGGAGATGATTTTGAAAGCCTTTGATCATCAACGAAAAATGGACAGACCACAGTGGAATTGGCTGGGTCACAAACAAACTTCAAAATGTTCTTTGGAGAACTCAAATGAAAAGAGACATTCTTTCAAAATGGAAAAAAGGAGAGAAAGGGGGGGGGGGGGAACTAACTGGAATAAAGTGCTTTCAGCAAGTAAGATTAACATTAGTATCAATAAATAAAGTCATGAAAAAAAAAGTGTATCCCAGTTTAACATATTAATTTGAATATGTATCATTATCATTTGTTGTTGCAAAGAGAATTTAAGTACAGTACATGAAAAAAGTCTATCCCAGTGACATATCAAGAAAAAAAAACTTTTTTATATTCTTCTTTTTGTTGCAAGATGATGTGTTTTTTGCATGCAGTGGTTTGCATATATAAATATATAGGTGAATTGCAGTATATATTTATTGTTCGCTTGAGTTTAAATGTTTGTCTGTGTTCACAGTCAATCTAATTCAACTTTCTCTTTTTTTTTTTTCTTGGAATAGGAAAGGAATTGACAGATCTGTATCTTTTTGCATGCAGTATCTGCGTATATAAATATATATAAGTGAATTATATATTTCTGCAAAGTGTGCGTTACACTTTCACAGTAAATTTATGGAATTTGAGAAAAAAAATTTAAAGTAAGTAGTTGTTTAATTTTTTTTTAATTTGAATTGTCTCATATTGGGCATTCCAGGTGAGATCACACAATGCATGTCACCACTCCGACTCGGATTTTGATGAAAATTGACATATGGGGTTCGTCCGGGTGCTAATTTCACTGGTCAAAATAAAAAAGTTCTATGACCCATAGTTTTTGAGATATGGGCCCCCACTTTACCACCTAACTTTAATGGGCAATAACTCCCAAACATCTTACCATAGACCTATAAAACTGTACATTTTCAGAATCAACATGAAGAGATTTATTAAATGATACCACATTCAAATATGTAGAACTTTCTAGAAGACTTTCTAGAACTTGAGAAACCTCTTCTTTGGCATTACTTGATATACTTGGATCATATTCATCGCTTTCTGAAATAACATTCTCAGAAGACTGATTGTGATCAGACTCTTCACTTTGTGATGTTGATAGCAACTCTGGTCTCTGGGTCAATAATTTTCTACAGTTGCTACATAGTACAGTATTCCTTTGTAGTTTCCATTTACATCGATCATAAAGTGATTGGCTGATGGTTCTTATATCCTTGTGTATCTTTTTCTTATGTTTTTGTAAAGGATCATCACAGTATCTAACCATTTTTCATTACTAAAAATACACAATTGTAAATCTCAAAAATAAGATATGATTTGACTCAAAATAAGCACATCTGTAATAAAAATAAGCATAATTAACAAACATTTAAGAGAGAGAGTGCGTGAATATGAGTTATACATAGGATATAAATATATCATTTATAGTTCTCTATTTTAGTCTGCGTAAGTGTCAAAATTTCAGTGTACAATATACAAATGTCAATGTACATATTTTTTCAATAATTTTTAAAATATCTTGGAACTTAATACCCACGTTTTTCATTATTTGTATCTTTTAACAATTAATGGAAGTTTAATAAATGAAAAAAAAATTTTGGGGGGATTTCACTGTCTAGGGGGGTGGGGTCAAAAATAAAAATAAAAAAGGGGAAAAATTTTCATTATTGTTCTACACATTTGAATGTGGTATCATTTAATAGATCTCTTCATGCTGATTCTAGAAATGTATAGTTTTATAGGTCTACAACAAGATGTTTGGGAGTTATTACCCATTAAAGTTAGGTGGTGAAGTGGGACCCTTAAGATTTTGGGGGCCCATATCTCAAAAACTATGGGTCATAGAACTTTTTTATTTGAACCAGTGAAATCAGCACCTGGAAGAACCCCATATGTCAATTTTCATTAAAATCCAGGTCAGAGTAGACCCAAATTTTTTACTTTTTGGGTGATTTGTCCTGGAATGCCCCCATATTGTTTTAGCAGAAAATAGAATTTTGGATTGATTTTCACTTTATAGTGCTCTCTCAAATTAATTGTACCTATATGTGTATATATACAGTAGTTCATATGTTTGTTTGTTTGATTCATCTAGCATGTGAATTTGGCACATTTCAGCACATTTAGATTTAGGAAAAAAGATTTTTTTTTCCTTTTTTCTCTCACTCTTTCACGTCAGTATGCAAACTTTTTTCAGTCTTGTTTTAATTGGTAAAGCATTGATGTACAAAGTTTCATCTTTTTTTTTGTGGTTACTGTGTTGGTACACAAATAGTTTTGTCTTTGTTTTTTGCATTTTGCTGCAAATCACTTCTACTTTTTTGGTTTAAATTAAAATGAGTTTTTACATTTCCAGTAATATATCGAAACTGACAAGCAAGTTTTGCATCTTCATTTAGGATGACTTTATTATGTGTTTATTTAAACCGAAATACAGGTGACCCTCGGTATAATCAATCCCTAGACCAACTGACCCCCTCCCTATGACCAACTATATTTCCTCATACATCACTAAAACACGTACAGAAACACCAAAACACATACTATACATACATGTATATTTATATATTAACTGCACATATTATTACTGCAGTAACAAGAAAAAAAATGGTTTAACTTACAAATAAAGGTAGGCAGATTGGGTACAGTTGCTGCGGATGATGTTTACTGGTGAGAGTGTTGTTATTTATTGCGATTATTTGTTGTGATTGATTTTTTTAATTGTAGTACTAATAAAGTATAAAAATACATTGTAAAGAAGTTAAAATCATTAGAGATGTGTATATTTAACATGACAATTAATTAAAATATTGGATAACATCCTTTATGTGATGTATAATTTGTAAATTTGCAAAATTGGTAATAGAATCCTCGCCACAATTAGGGTAGGGAGGGAAGGGGTAGAGCGACAGGCCACCACACACAGCTGTGTCAGCTTGGGAAACTGTGTATGGACGCGATCCCCTCCAGTGTATATGGGGGGTGGGGAGCAATACCAAAACAGTGTATAGCTGGAATCGTGTATACAGAAACCATGTATACAGAGGGTCACCTGTAGCTAATATCAAGCTTAAGCTTTAAATTAAAAGCAAGAGAGGGAACATCCTTAACCCTGAAAGAAAATAGTTTTGTTGAGAGGGCCAAAACGGTTTAATCAGCTACCCAAAGACCTAAGGAACACGAATGGTGTTACAATGGACATCTTCAAAAAGAAGATTAGACGCCTGGCTCAGAACAATCCCCAATGAGCCAGATGTACCTGGCTATGTGAGATGGAAAGTACAAGAAACCAACTCACTACTTCACCAGACCAACTCGAGAGGAAGGGTGACAAGCTTGACCTTTGTGAAATGAGGAATCATCGCATGGAACCTTTGAAAGGTTGAAAGGAAAGGACCCCAATATCCCAGGAGCTTTTAATTTATATACAAGTCTCCTATGTAGAACCGTGTCAAATGCCATACTAAAATCCAAATACAGTAATACCTTGAACAGCGCGGTTTTGATTAGCGCGGGTTTTGATTAGCGCGGGTTTTGATGTAGCACAGTTTGTATTTTTGTCAATTTTTTTACATTTAGCGCGCAATTTTCCTATTGTTTTCTAATTTCTTTTCGGTACTATTTCATTCGACGAACTTTTGACTTTTAGTCAAAAAATTCCAGAACCAATTAACCACGCTGTGCAAGGTATTGCTGTAAATAACAATGACCATCTAGTCCCATGCTTCTCAAAGGGTGACTATAGTAAATTTAGAGAGTTGTTTGGCTCAGTAAAGTGGGATAATGAATTTGTGAATAAAAATGCTATTGAGATGTGGTCTAGATTTAAAGAAATTTTAGAGGATGTACAAGGTAGGTGTATTCCTTCTAAAACTGTTTGGAATAACAGGATTACAAAACCTTTGTGGTGGAATAGGGAGAATAGGGAAATAGCCAAAATGATTAAAAATAAAAAAAAAAGGCATTTAGAGAATTTAAAGGCAGCGAGTGATACCGTAGTATTTTGGACTTGGATATAGTGAAATAAATGTAGCTAGAAATAGCAATAAAAATCCAAAGGATTCTTAAGTTTTTATAATAATAATAATAATAATAATAATAATAATAAAAAAAAGCATGATAAGATTGGCCCAATAGAAGATGTTTAAAAAAGATCAGGATATTGTTGGTATATTGATTATTTTAGCCTTGTTTTTACTGAAGAAAATTTAAATAACTTTGATTTTAATTCTTTAGATTCTGTAAACTCAGGTATTCTTGATCATATTTATATAAGAAAGGATGATGTTAGGCTGGTGATTCATACATTGAAGTCAAATAAAGCTGCTGGACCTGATAACATATACCGTATGCTATGATTCTCAGAGAAGGGGAGGAAAGCTTATCTGAGGCACCATTTTTGTTTGCTAGGTCAATTAATTATACAGAAATACCACATGAATAGAAAAAAGTAAATGTAATAGCCATTTACAAAATGGGTAGTGAGGAGAAGGTAGGAAATTATAGGCCTGTTAGTTTAGCAAGAAGGAAAAATACAAGAAAGAGTTATAAAGAATAATATTCAAGATCATGTGGAAAATTTTAATCTTATTTCAAGTTTACACCATGGATTTAGATCAGGAAGGTCTTGTTTGTCTAATCTCTCAGACTTTTTAGAATTTGTAACTGTTCAGGTAGATAATGGAAATGATGCAGATGTTATTTATTTGGATTTTACTAAAGAATTTGACAAGGTTCCACATGGGATATTGGGGTCAGTTATAAATTGGGTAGAAAAAATGGTTAGAAGACAGAACAGAGTAAAATTCTAAATTGTCATGAATCAGAGTAGCAGAAAGTGAAAAGTGGGGTACCATACCACAAGGATCAGTTTTAGGTCCATTAGTCTTTATTTTTTATCTAAATGATTTATTAGAGAAAATAGTAGGTTGTAAAATGTCTAAATTTGCAAGATGATATGAAAATAGTTGCCCCAGTCGCAAATATATAAAATTCTTTATATTTATTATATATATATATATATATATATATATATATATAATATATTAGGGTGGTCCAAATTTAGGGTGAAAATTTGAAAGTTGTCTGAACCTAGCGAGCACATGGTGCCCTTGTTGCACTTCATGTACAATAGCTTTGTATAAAATTTGAAGAAAATTGGATGTTTAGGGGTCCCACAAAACGTTTAGTTATTTTAGTCTCATAAAATTCTAGCAAAACAGCCAATTTCCTTTAATTCTTTGAAAATTATTAGTTGTAGCCTATATCTTTCTATAGTTACATTTATGAGACCTAATTTCTGTTTTTTTGTGTCCACAGGTAGTGTTTTTAATTGGATAATGGATATGGTGACACAAAGTGGGCCAGCCTTTTGGCTTGTTGGCTACCCAGATCCAGATATCACTGGTGCTCGATTGCCTTCCAGAGGCCAAGTGCTTAGGAAATATTACTTCCATCACTCTGTCATGAAGCAAATGAAAGCAGATGCTGCAAAAGCATCTATTCAATAGTGCTAAAGATATGGGAAAAGGCTAAAATTCCAACATCAACCCTGGCTTACAGCAAAGCCAAACTTTTGAAAATGATTGATGAGTACGACAAGCTCAAGAAAAACCACAATAGAGACGTCGTACTCAAGAGGCAATGTTCCGGGACCAGCTTGAGGATCTCTTTGATATGGCTCACAAGGATGCAATGATTATCATGTCAAATGAAGAGGATAAGGCCTTCAGGGTGAGCCAAAGGGAAGATTGAACATCATCATCCTCCATGACTGGGATCAATGTTATTCACACCAAAGTCAACGCAGAAAAGAGGAAACAAGAGGTGATTAAGCAATAGGAGAGAAGTGAAAATGAGAAGGCGGCGTTATTTGAAGTCTCTGATTCCTCACAGATGGCACTGCCTTCCTCCTCAGAAACAGATACAGAAGAGAATGACGCCGAGTTTACACTCAAAGATGGCAGGTCACTGCAATGAAGGAAGGAGAATCGACGTGTTCTGCTCAGCCCAAAAGTGACTGCAGCCATGGATCAGTTCAACATCTCCGACAGGGCCACCATGGGCCTTTTGGGAGCCCTGGCAAAGGCATCGGGGCAGAACCTGAAGATGACGACGCTCTCATGAAGTTCAATTCAACAACACAGGATGGCCAATAGGGAAGCATTTGCAAAGACAAATAAGAACCTGAACCTCCCTCCCAAAACCTCATTCCTCCTCCACTGGGATTCAAAGCTTCTTCCTGATGTGTCCAAGTCCGAGAAGGTTGATAGGATTGCCATCCTGGTCACAGGAGGCAACCAAGAGATCCTTCTCAGGGTCCCCAAGATTGGCATCAGCACAGGTGTGAACCAGTCAAATGCTTGCATCACTGCTCTTCAGGAGTGGAACCTCATGGATCATGTGCGAGGCTTGGTGTTTGACACCACAGCCTAAAACACTGGTCTGTCCGAGGGAGCTTGCACAAAGATACAGGCTGCCATCAACCGGGAGATTATTTGGATCGCTTGCCATCACCATATCCTGGAAGTTGTTCTCTCTGATGTCTTCAAGAAGGAGTATGGACCATCCAATAGCCCCAATATCCCCTTGTTCATGCGGTTCCAAGAGCAGTGGAGATTCATTGATGGAACCCGCTGGAAGCCAGCAACGCACAATGAGAATATCGTGGAAGAATTCTCTGGTCCCCTGGCAAGATTCAAAGAAAGGGCACTGAAGGACCTGAAGGTGGCAAATGAGTCAAAGGCTCACCTCAGGGACGATTACAAGGAACTCCTTGTTCTGTCATACACCTTCTTGGGGGAAAATTCCAGAGGGAGGTATGAAGATTAGGGCACCTGGGGCCTTCCACCAAGCCAGATGGATGGCAAAGGCCATTTATGCTCTTAAGATCTTCCTCTTCAGAGAGCAGTTCACCCTCACTGCTCACGAAATGTGTGTGGTGCAGAATCTCAGCCTCTTCATTTCTCTGTTCTACACCAGGTACTGGCATCAAGGAACGATCGCATCATATGCCCCCAAAAATGACTTGGATTTCATGAAGGATCTTGAGCTCAAGCAGAATTCCGAATCATCAGCTGGCAAACACTGCCCTCACAGCCTTCAAACACCACCTGTGGTATGTGTCTGAGGAATTGATCGGTCTTGCATTCTTTGATGACTGGATTGGAGAAGAGGAGAAAGTTGCGATGGTGGAAAATCTCAAGAAGAGAGAGTGGAAGGGACTGAAGAGAATTGATGGCAAGAGATTCTCTCCTCAAACACCGCTTCCTGACTTCGTGACTGCCAAGACCAAGAACATCTTTGACCTCATCCTCCTGAATGGTCGTCAGGAGTCGGAGTCCTTCCTCGCCAAGCCACCTTCTTCTTGGAACAAAGATGAAATC